>JADLZK010001024.1:0-140070 GCA_015847255.1 Hyparrhenia diplandra
CAACAACACAACAAGGATCGTTGAGCTCAGTAGTTCAAACCGCAGTATCTCAAAACAAATTCAATATATTATAATAATCAGAGTGCGAGGTACCCATTTGTTTACAAAGTAGTTCGAGTGCGGAAGCAAGTAGTTTTCAAAAACAAGATAGTTGTACAAATGGAAATAAAAATAAGATAGTGTCAACCCTGTAATAGCATGAGATAGGGAATTATAGAGATTGCCATGCCCTAGGCATTATTCTTCACCACAAAGAACACACAAATGGCTTGAATCATGCTAGACGAAGTCACCCGCAACATCTGAATTAACCCGTGAGTACTCAATTGTACTTTGCAAGACTTACCCGCCTTAAACCGTAAAAATAAGGAAAAGACTACAAAGGATTATGCTTGGCTTTATCTGAGTCGGGCCGACTCACATTTAAAGTTCACAAATAAGGTTGATTAGCGAGCCTACACATGCTACTTGAGTTGTTTCAAGTTAAAAGGTTATTTATTATATACATAACCATAGATCCCAGATAGTCAAGGTTAAAGACATATGCTCAACAATATAAATAAAGATAAGTAACTTGATCAATATTTTAACAAAGAAGACCATGATAAATAGAACATATATTGTGATATTAAGACTACGATGTCGGAGGTATCCCTGGTTCTCACTAACCGGGAGAGATGGCGATTTGAATCGACAGAAACCAACCGGGCGAATACCCCGACACACACCAAGTCTACCAAGGCTTACGGCGCACCCGATCACCTCAAGATGTTATGGGATGTAAAGTCTCGGTCTTGCCGGCCACCCCTCCTTCTCTGCACCAAGTGAGCGTGCAACGAGACCGACATCATCGTGCGCATCTTCTTGTACCCAATAAAAACCCTCGCAACCAACGCCAAAGGAGGAGCGATAAAGCGAGCATGGCCTACCCTAACATTCTTGCGAAGCCGTGGCTCACGACCCGGCGGAGCGTACTATATGCCAGGTACGTTCAACTTCCGACCACAGCCCGACAAAGAGTAAGTCCTTAATCGATCAGGTGGAAAAGACCACAAGTTCCACCCAATCTCACATGTTTTATTATTCAGGTTCTCAGCAGCAGCTTGTTAGTCACCCATGTGACTAACCACAAACATCCTCTCAAGTGACCGGACTCACTGTCTACTGCAATCACCATACTGAGCATTTATAACCTAAACCTCTAAATAGGATAGGATAACAACTTCAACAAGGATATCTGTGCATCAACGGTTTTAACCACTTTCCTAAACTTAATGCATCAACATATATAAAGGACGCAACACAATTTAGTTAGAAAGCATAGGAAAGGGCAGCATGTACCGGGGCTTGCCTTCAGAAGAGGGTTAGAAGATGCCTTGGGAACTTCAACAGCTTGACGACGTGTCCTGCTTCTTCTGGGACCTCCTCTTGCTGCTCTTTGATCTCCTCGTGCTCTCGCCCTTTCAATCCAATATGAATGTGTATGCAAAAATGAATATTAAGGAATGCAGGATTGATGAGGAATGGATGAATGCATTATGATGCATGATATTAGTAAGTGGATATCTCTTCTGTAGAAACGCAATTATAAGTACACAAGAAACCCTAATAATCTACATCAAGCAAAACACCCTAATTCACTAATCACTAGAAAATGGCAGCTAGACATGCAGTCAGTAAAACAGTCACACAAGGAGTTCTATAACTCCAAATGCAGCAAACAAATACTCGTTGGAAAGCTAACGAAATTTCCTACAAAACATTCCATATCACCCTGACCTTAATCTGACATCAACAGCCACGAAATCAGAGAAAACAGAGGCCCTGTTTCTAACTCAATCATCACATACAATCACCATAACTTGCAAACTACTCATGCAAACCTTATCAAACTTGACCAACAGGTAAACCAAGTCAGTATATACTAAATAAATCTACTGGATAAGCCAAAAGATAAACTAACACACATGAAATGATATTCCCTAAATAACACTACACATGCACACTTCAAATATAAAAGCTAGAATTACACTAGTTTACCATAACCACCATACCAGCAAACCAATCATACCAAAAGGCCCTAAACATGCTAGGAACAACTAATAAAATTATTAGCACGCATTACTCTAATATACACATATACTTCTAGGCTATTTTCTATGCAACGTAATTATGATAAATACATAAACACCTCCAGAAATTCTACAAAAATTAGAGAGCATCCTACTGACATAACAAGGTTACTATAAAAATATCATAGCAAGATCATGTATATACTGTCCTACACAAAAATCACTAGGAGGCAATGAAATATGAGGTGAAAATACTTTGTATTAGGAAAAGTGTCGACAACAGATTTATGAGTATAACAAGCTACTAAAAACCTATCAAGACCAAGCACACCAAGACTCACATCCAAAACCCTAGTAATTATTTTTCTATGAATTTCCTAAGAAAGCATGGTAAATAGCACATAAATCAAAAATGACATTTCCACCACAGAATCTAGGGTCAAACATATTTTTCCCATGCTGTACATCACAAAATATGAACATTTTGTACAAGGACCACTATTTTATCATGCACCAAAAGAAAGATACACATTTATCTAATTTCATGGCATTTACTAGCATAAATATAAATAAATATCAAAACTACCAGAAACCGACATCTCATATTTTTTCTATCATAGATCGAGAATAACAAGTACGTGAAAAATTGGTCTCACTCAATTTGGAGCTAAAATGACCAAGATATGAATTTTACAAGGCATGCAACGCACTCGGAAAATAGAAAATATAAAGGATATTTCGACGGCCGGGCCCACACGCACGACGACTTCGGGACAAAGGGAGCTTGCTGCCGGCGGCGGATCTCATCGCCGGCGAGGTTTCCGGCGAGGGCGTGGGCATGGTTGTACTTCAAAGACATCTGGGCGCATCGGATGGTGCCCCCCGGGTTGGCTTCGGGACACACCGGGCAAGGGCTCGGGCGTGAATGGCGACGACGGGCGGTCAGACGGCAGGGTGCGCTGCGGCGACGAGGAGGCTAGGTAAGGTGCGCACGAGGTTCGCGCGGCGTCGAGGCGATGCGCACTCACTTAATCAAGAAGAACGCGGCGGAGGTGCTTGTCGCCGACGCTACGGCGGGCGGCAATTAGAGCGCGGCGGCAGATACGGCGTTCGCGAATCATGCGCTGAGCGATCGGACATAAAAGTGGATGTGGACGGAAGGCGTGCCGCCACGGCGACTTGTTGGCGGGCGGCTCCGGCCGGATCTGGGGCGGCGGAACCGGGCTGCTCCGCGGCACGGGCCATGGTTCGTTCCTAGGCCGCTGGAGGTAGGGAGCGAGGTGGCGGCTTCACCGGGCCGAGCTGGCTACGGCACAAGTGCGGGCGGCGGTTACGGCGACGCGAAGCCGGGCCAAGGCGCCGGGAAAATCGGCTGAGAAACTCACGCGATTCGCCGTTTCTGGCTCGGCTGGCTTGAGGGTTGACCATGGGGTCGAGTAGGAGATGGCAAGGCTGGGGCAGCCGGAGGGGCGTGGGCGCGCCGGCGGGCGAGTGAACGCCGGCAATGGCGCGGCGCGCTGCCGCTACGCCGCCGCCGTGTTGCTTCGAGTCGGCCAGAAAGGGGAGTACAGTGGGGAGTTGGCGTGCGAGGGCGAGCGCATCCACTTGATCGACACGCGCTGGGCAGAGATCGCAGAGGCGTCGCGACGACACACGGGCGCGGCGGCGACGCGACGTGGCAATCGGGGGGTCGGCCGAAATTTCGTGAGACTCCGGTGAAGCCAAGCCGTCACTAAAGACCTGAAATCAAACCCTAATCGCTCTATTCTGCCCTGTGCTTCGAGATACGTGCAAAACTAGCCAAAGCTCATATTGAACGAAATGTTCCTTACAAAATTCTGAGCAAAACACGTATACAAACTTTCTCCAAACTCGGCTTAGATTGGAAACTACGATCAGTCAAAGCTAAACTACTCCGGGTCAAAGTAAACCCTAATTCCGGCTCAATTCAAACTAATTTCGACTTTTCGAGCACGATCCACCCACTTTCATGAAACAAGCATGTGATGACTTATGTTCTACACTAAATTATCCACACATTTCATGAAGGGTGCACACACATGCAACAACCCTAGCTAGGACTTTTGAACAAAAGAAGATAAATTACTTACCAAGTCAAATAGGGTCAACCAAGGTCAAACTACCATTATAAAATCTAATTAGGAAACATGACCAACATGATATATGCTCTAACACCTTCTCTAGACATCACTAAGAATAAATAAAGATTAAACATCTCATTATGCAAGCATTTCATACATAAAATGACAAGCCAAAGCATAGCATGCAATTATGAGCAAAACATGATATAAATGACAGATGCATGCATGCTAATGATGCTTATGGTATGAAATGCATATGCTAATGACATGATTAACACTAGGGTGTTACATGGAGAAGCCGAGGATGAGTTCCTCACTCTACCCTCTCACTCCTTCCTCGAATCCCTCGCTCCGCCATCCGTGCGAGCGCGTCATCCGCCATGGACGGACAGCTCGAGCTCCTCCAGGCAGCCACCACCACCCTCAGTCAGTCCCAGCCTTCTTCGCACCATCACATGGTCAACTGAGCCGGTCAGCCCTGTCCTCGTCCGCGCCTCCCTCGCCGACGTCGCAGCCAAGCTGCTGTCGGACGCCGCGCCTGCGCCATGGCGTGCGCGCTGCCGTAGACGGGACACCTCTGGCCGTGCCGCGGGTTCCACGGGTGCGCGCGTGCCCGGCGTGGTCGCAGCGCCCCTTCGCCGCCTTCGGTTGCCTTCCCCGCCGGCCGGGGAGCCCAATCCGGCGAGCCCGAGGTCGACCCCAGAGCCGACGTCGTCGTCTGTCCCGTACTCTGTACGATAGAAGAAGAAAGGGTAGAAAACACAATTTTCAGATCTGGGCTCGGTTTATTAGTTGGAAATCCGGGGCTCCCTGATGAGAAGTTCTTGTCTTATTTTTTTTTTCTTTTTTTTGTGACTGAAGTTCTTGTCTTATATGAATTTCCGTTTTTCCTTTTATATAAATGGCTGAATCTTGTAAAATTCATAACTTGAGATAGGAGTATCCTTTTTGAGTGGTTCAAGTTGCAGCGTGCTTGATATGAGGTCTATTTTCTGTGAAAAAAATAAAATGGCATGTTTGGTATGTTTTTATGTGTCGCTTTGAATAAAGTGATTATTTCTAGTTTTAGAGATAAATGCATAAGTAATTGTAAGAAGGTTACAAAAATATGAAACTTGTTTTGTTAGTCTTCTTATAACTTGTGCTGCCTAGGAAAAATAGGAAACAGGATATGTTATGTGCAAGAAGTATGATGTTTGTTGTAGGCTCATTTATGTGGCTTGTTTTGTAAAAATAGAAAATACTATTTATATGAGGATCTTTGAGTTGCTACTTGTTGTACATGTTTTATTTGTGTAAAAGTCTCCTTGTATTAGGAGAAATATGTTGTGTGGCACTTTTCATAGTGCAATTTTTATGTGCCTAATTGAGTAGTTCCTTGCCATTTTTGTAGAAAAATGATGTGATGGTGTTTTGCCTTGAAATTTTAATGAGGTGCTGGTTAGTTCATCCTTATGCTTCTTTAATTTTATTAGAATCTTCTAAGTACTTTAGTAATAATACTTTGTTAGCTTGGAATGCTTTTTCGGTTTAAGTGTTAGAGGTTGTCTACATCTTTTCATACCTTTGCCATCCTTTTTGGAGGGTGACACAATCGATGTTTTGTTGTATGTTACCTCATCTTGATACTGTCAAGTTTCATAGCCATACAAGCTATGGTTTGTGAATGGTGGCTATTCTTGTAATTTCTTTTAAATCGAAAAGGTGTTGTTTTCTTTGGAGCAGTTTTTCTTGTGGGCTCTGTTTGGCCGGTTTAGGGTTGGAGTTAGTCCTTTGACCTCGAAAGTGAGTTGTAGATAATTTCATAAGCTTTGCATAGAGTTCAAGTTTGCTATTTTAGGAGTTACATAACTTTAGTTATGAATTATTTACTGAACTCATGGGTGTAGTGTTTAGTTCTTTGGAATTTTTGTTGGAGTGCATGTTTACCTTACTTAACATGTTTTCATGATGCTTGTAGATGTACATAGCTTAGATGAAGGTGTATGATGTACCATATTTGATTTTCTTGTTTATATTCATCGCATTCATACATATGCATCGTGCATCTCAATTAGGTACGTTAGATGAATCGAGAAGGACGTGATGGGGAGCCGAACACGAAGATGGTGTTTGGTGGTTCATCTCGAAGAAAAAAGAGTACCATGGTGGAGATGTCTTCAAGATGGTGCAAACTAACTAAGTTGACTTGAATCATATACCAGGCAAGCCCCGGTGCATTTCCACCTCCTATTATTTGATAAACTTCATTTATAAATGTTATTATTTTATGTATGTTGCATTAAGTGATAGGAGTTGGATGAAACCCTTGTTGCACATAACCTTCCTTGTCCACCTTTCATACCTATTACCCCGTTAAGTATAGGTTCGATAGTTTCTTAGTTAAATTTGAACACTTAGCGGTAGAAGTCGTGATGTATCATCTGGCGAGAGATAGGTGGAAACATGTTAAAATGAACTATGGTGTATCATGGATGTATCCGCTATTTTTGTAAAACAAAATTAGGGAGACCGGGCGGGAAAATGGAGGCTACAAGACATAGAGGTCCTGGGAGTCGGTAGTCCCGTCTATGTCGATTAAGGACTTGAGCTTGGAGCACTTCCTAATCATGTTGAACGTAGCCTATCACTTAGTTGGCCGACCCGAGGTTGTCGACCACGAAGCCCAGTAACTCTATTCAACCCGGAAATCCGAGGAGTATAAAGTGCGTCTCGGACGGGAGTCATCGAGTTAGTCGATGGGCATGGTGTTTAAAAGTCCTTCGCTGTTCCGGCGAGGTGATATCCCTGAGAGTACGGCGCTTGGCGGACCCACGATACTTGAATGAGCAGAAAGGTGACCTAGCCCGTCTTTGCAAAGCGTGCCAGGGTGAGTGTTAGGAATTTTTCCCAGTTGGGTAGTAATCGATTCGAGTCACCATCGCTCCTGGATAGTGAGCACTTGACGGAACGGTTCCAATTTAGCACACAAATAAATAACTAATGATGATGGATAAGTGGTGATGGTTATGATGATGATGGTGTTGATCACCCTGACGGTGATGGTTGGACTTGTTCCAATAGCATAGGATTGATTGTTTCATCTTACTACTTGTTGTAGAATAGATGTAAATTAATCTCTATATTATGGTCATTAAATTGATGCAAGTTAAATTGATTAGTACTTATGCCTTTATGCAAATGAGTCAAGCTAGCTCCACTTATAAAGCCTTGCGTGATCCTTGGTGTCTTTTTTATTTGAGTTATTGGGTAAGTCTAGCCGAGTACATCCTCGTACTCAAGGTTTATTCCCCAAGCATTGCGGTGGTGAGGTACCATGGTTCTTTGCAAGAGTTGATGGACTCCTACCATAGCGGAGGAGTTAGATCATGGGCATGATCACTCTTAGTTATCTTTTCTCTAATGCTTTTGTGGGATGTGATCAAGACTCTGGCAATGTAATCTATTTTGTTTCGCACTTTGGGTTTAAAAGAACTTGCTTCCGCTACTTTCAAAGTTCATGTATAATAATAAATGAGACTCCGATGTATGGCAAGTAATTATCTATGTTGTAACTTTGTGATGGCAAACAATGTGATACAATCGAATCATTACGATCCTCGTAAGTTGCGATGTTGGTTTGAAATCCTTCGAGATTTCGGATGGTCACGATTTTATATGACCTCAAGTTTGAAAAATTGGTCATTTTTCGATCAATTTTTAGACTTGTGCTCTTATAATTTTCGGTTCGTCACACGGCGCGAGATCTAGAGAACGAGATACAGAGAAAAGAACGGATGTGACGAAAAGTCGCGGAGGGAAGGGAATGGATGTCGGGTGCGGTTGAGAAAAGAACGGACTTTTTTACCTTCGTGGGGCCCACTATCGAACCATGTGAAAGGTCCTAATGGCTAGAGGGGGGGTGAATAGCCTATTAAAAAATTCTTGCAACAACACTAAGCACCCGGATTAGTAAATAAGATGGCGAAGCTAAATAAGCGGTGCTACAAGCTATCTATGCAAGCCACAAGCAATAGATGATATTTCTAATATCTCTAAGTCCACACAAGTGCTAGGTCGCTAAATTACTCCTAGGTGAACAAGAAATTCTAACTAGTTTACCAACTAGGAGCTAACAATTCTAGCAAGGTAAGCAACTAAACAACCTAGGCAATTCTACACAAGTATATCAAGTAAATGCTAGAGAGGGTGATCGATATACCGACGGTAGTGTAGAGGTGGAAGCCAATCACCGTGATCAATATGAAATCTCCAACGAGCAAGCACACAATTGACACGATGATTTTTTACCGAGGTTCACGTGCTTGTCGGCACGCTAAGTCCTCGTTGTGGCGACACACTCACTTGACGTGTGCTAAGCTTAATGGCCGGTGCCAAAACCCCTATGGGCGCTCAAGCAAACGATCACAAGAGAGGGTCCAACAAGCCACGAGCAATCCACTAGTACTCCTTTCGCGAATCTCCCGCGGGGTAAGGAATGACCCCTCACAATCACCACCGGTGTGGCCTCAAACAAGCTCCACTTGAGCTCAACACCGCTTCTTGCTCCAAGGCGCTAGGGAACCGGGCAAATTCCCAAGATAACAAGAACCCCGCGGCTTCTCCAAGGATGAAGTGCCTCTAGATGCAACCGATGATGCAATGCACTTCTATCACTCTCAATCTCACCAAGAATTTGAGTTATGGATGGAGAGATGAGTGGAGGGGAGTATCAAATGCTCACTATAGCAAGTTGGAAGCTTCAAATGTGCAAGAGGGAGAGCATGTACCCGGCCATCCAAGTATATATAGCCCCCTCCAAACAAAAGAGTCGTTGCCTTCAAATTTGGGGGCTCTACGCGCTGACCGGACGCGCCGACCGAGTCCGATCGCGGGTCCGGTCAATGCTTCCGGTCACTACCGACAAGGCTCTGGCCCCACAGCTGATAGCTTCAACCACGCGTCTGGTCACCGGTTCCGGTCAGCACCGGAAGCGTCCGGTCCTGGTTCCGATCATGACCGGAAGCATCCGGTCCAGGGTCCGGTCGATGCGTCCGGCAAAACCCGCCTGCAGGGCTCTCTGCCAGACGCACTGACCGGTGCCACCGGTCGGTGCGTCCGGTCATGCCCGGCGCACCGGCCGCCCGAAACAATTTGCATTTTCTTCTTTTTCTTTGCTCTTTGCTTCAAACTTGCTTCGCCTCTTGCCATAGGTTGCCAACACGTCCAAGATGACCATGTTATCACCAATGTTAGCACGTCGATATGTTAGGCAAGATCGAAGTTAGTGCTCTCATGTCCTAAATGCAATATGCAAGTCAATTGGATCTAGAAGCACTTCATGCAAGGATTGTCGTGGCATCCCCTCTTGATAGTCGGCTATCTATCCTATAATGTGATCACACGCTCTATCGTGTCTTGATCACCAAAAGGAAAAAACCCTATCAAGTATACCTTTGCCTTGATCTCCCGGGTTTCTCTCAAGCCGATCACCGAGCTTGACGATCCATCATGTCCACCATCTTTGTCCATGTTCATGATCATCATGCTCCTTGTCATCCATCTAATCCTATCTCAAAGTCATCACTTAGAGCAAAGGATTAGTCCACAAGTGTCGTCATCAATTTCCAAAACCAAACATGAGATTTCACCATGGTGCGGTTGTACCATTGTGAGATGTTGAACAGGTGAAGTCACATCAATCGTGGGACCCGAGATAGGAGCGACCCCGGTCCTTCCCACTGCGGGTGCTCTTAGGGCACTTACAATGTAACTCTATCATAGAGTCTAAAACTATTTATTACCTTGCGTAGCGTGGACTTGGAGTCCAAATAAGACTTGGAGTATCAAAGTGTAATAACTAATAAATATGATGATAATAAATAAGTTTAGACTCTATGGTAGAGTCTGCATTGTGAATGCCCTTAGGGTCCTTCTTTTCCAACCGGGTTGACCCATTTCCATTGCAATAACGGAAATACAAAGCATTCGGAGACATATTCAGAAAAGCAACAAGAAAAAGGCAGATATGCCAGAGAATAGAACTACTACTAATGACTATTCAATAACTTGCGCTTCCAGCTTCTGCAACACCCTTCATCTTACATAATCTCCCGTCTTCCAAAAGAGCAACCAGATATAACCATCACATGGACTACTAAGTTCGATAACTACTGTATCAAAATACAGCCAACACAACTACCACAGTTTAACCAGCACAACAACTAGGCCAACATAAAAGCAGAATTTTGACATCAACCAAACTCAATGAGACTGAAACTTCCTAGCTTGTATCATTCTCTTCGACTTCCTTGTATCTCCTTGCTTCAATTTTCGTCTTCATCTTGGTCTTGGTTATCTAGAAGAAGGAGTTGGTTCACCTGTTTGCTGACTTGTGTTGAGAGTATTTCCTGGGCAATTCTCAGCATCGTGTTTGCACCTTCCACCCATAATTCCTTGTCACCCTCACTATATAATCTTGACCAATATGTCATGAAGGCATGAGCATGACAAATTATATCCAAAGGACTTTTTTATAAGTTTTTTTTATCAAAAATAGCACGACTTCTAGCAATCCAAATAGCCCAACAGATTGCTCCTATTCCAGTTGCATGAAATTTTTTCCCTGAATTCAACCATTTATCACACCAGTTCCAACATTGCATAAGGTTTTGTGGGATGTCATTTGCTCCCACACTTTTAGCAATAATTGACCAAATAACTTTAGCTATAGGACATTGAAAAAACAAATGTTCAGATGACTTCTTAGGGCATGTACAACGCGGCGCTAGAGCCCGTCTGTAAGATGGTGATTTTGCAAATCCCACCCTGCCTCGTCCTATAGACGAGGCTCCCGTCGCCTCGCGAAAGGACGACTCCGTCCCGTTCTCCCACGCGGAGCCGACGGCAGCGCTCGCGTTGTACGGCTCCGTCTTCCCCAGTCGACGGGTCATCGGATCCCGCACGCCCCTCGCTAGAAATTTCCACCGGCCTTTGTTCTTCGCGCCAAATCCACAACAAAGACACGGGAGAGGGCGGAGCGGGGAGGACGACGAGAGATGCCGGCGTCAAATCCACGGCGGCGCCCGGTGGAGGGAAGAGCTCGCGCCATACCTGCTCCTCCGCGGCGAGGAGGCGCCGGCGTGGGGGTGGAGAGCACCACCGCTCCTCCATCGGGTCCTCCACCGGCGGGGGAGAAGAGGGAGGAGGCGCCAAATCGACCCGCGGCTCGAGCTATTCCGCCGACAGGGAAGGAGGTGCCGCATATCCGCGCCGCCGCTTCCACGACGCGGCGGAGGAGCCCGCTCGTCCCGCATGCTCGCTCTTCGACCGGGGATCTCCCCACCAGCCTTGCGCCGCCACTCGTAGAGAAAGCCCGATATTTTTCCTTCGCGTGGACAAGAAAAAGGCCACGTAGTCCCGGAGCAAAATAATTTTTTTGCGAACAAAGGAAATTTCATTTATTGGGTACCATCGTCATAATCGATGACAAAGCAGTGGAGCACAAATTTGGCGTATTTTCGGTGTGCATGTGCATATAATATAATTAATAATTATTATATTCATGAGGCTTGTTTAGAGCCCAAAGTTCTTGTTGACGTCTGTTATCCTATGTTTTTATATGTCAATAAGAGATGAAATAAGGTTATAAAAAGAATGAAATGAATAGAATAGGTGTTATACTGACAAAGTTCTACGAGTTTTGGTGATTTATATCTTTTCAGGGACTTAACAGGTAAATGCCGGAAAACTGAGAGAAAACCCCCCAACAATAAGGAGAATTACCAGAGAAGAATTTCGATCCGAAAAGTGAACTAAAACATTCTAGAAGATACTAGAGGACACCAGAAGAAACCCGAAGACGTGGGGCAGCAGGACACTGGCGCCCGCCAGTGCCAAGCTTGGCGGCCGCCACGTGGGGCCGGCCTGTCAGCCTCAGCTTCCTATGTCGGTTCACTACCGACCTTGTGGTTGTATCTACGCCGTTGTTGAAGGTCGGTTTGATCCAATGGTCATCGTTCATCGCCAAGTCCTATATAAGAAGACCATCTGCCCCAGGGTGAAACCCTAATTCATATGAATTCAGTTGTAATTCATACTAGACCAAAGTCAGGCAGAAGTAGAAGAGAGTTCTCCACCGGAGATTAGAGTTAGCTAGTAGTTCTAGTTCTAGTTCTTCTAGTTCTAGTTCATCCAAGTTGATTAGCGACATTGATACAATTAGATTTTGGGTGTGCCTACCCGAGTTCTTGATCTTCAAGTACTACGGTATGAATTATCTTGTATCTATGACTTTGCACTTTATTAATAATATGTGTTTGTTTGCTATGTTCTTACTTTATTCTAATAGTATGATTGATATAGATGTAGTTTATGATAGATTTATGTATTTATTTGTAGAGCACCTAATTCAATACTCGAGTGGGTTAGGTGGTAAAGATATTTATGTAAGCGTGGTGCTTATATATGATTTACCCGCAAATGCACCTTATATTAGGGCCGTGTGGTAGATCGCGGGTGTGACAGAGTTTGTTGAGTCCTTTGGAATCCACCCTCCGTTTATAAGACACGTGGACAATGATTATGGGGATTATCTTGTTTCGCTCTTGATTTTCCTTGATAGTCGTGGGATACATGATCTAGAGTTTACTATGCTATAGATGATAACATATGCCTTAGAGTAGATGTAATAACTTAGTAGATTAAATACTAATAGATGAACGTTTCTTGTAATCCTATGTTAAGTCTAACTTGTAGTAGTTAATCTCTATCTCTCGTGTGTGATGCCTCGCCTTTATTTACCATTATCATATCTTTATCATTATTGGTTTAACCCCCGCTAAAGTAAGCACTAGTAACAGAATCTTTCATAAGTATGCCACTTATTAATTATGTTGTTCCCACCTTAGATTATTCATCCCCGTGGTAGAATATAAATGACAAAACCTGAATTACTCCCGGTGAAATGCTACGGTGGTATTTATATCTCGTGCGCTATGGATAGACTTTTTATATTTATTTTATTAGATTGCAAACAACACATATCACAAGTATCACATATGCATTTCCTAGCATTACTCTTTGGGGATGACAACCTAACACATAGTAGTGTTAAGAGATGAACCACACCGAGTATCTTTTGATGGCATATAGCATGAGGTGAGATTAACTCCACCTTAAGTTATAGTGACGTTAGATTTTAACAGATTCTCCAAAATTTCACTATGCAAAAAAAGATTTCCCATTACATCAAAATGTCGGCACATGTATAGAGTACTAAATGTATGTAAAAAAAAATAAACTAATTATGCAGTTTAGATGTATATTGCGAGAGACGATTCTTTTGAGCCTAATTACGTCATGGTAGGATAATATTTACCACTAACAAACGAAACGTGCTACGATTGTATGATGTGACATACATGTCTCATCCATCCAAAATTTTACACCAACTTTGGTGATCTAAACACACCCATGGTTTCTAAAATTGTAACCATCTATTATCTATTGAGGTTTGATAATATTCTATCAAATAGACACATAATAGTATACACAAATATATTCGTAGTTGATCTTAAACTATATGCAAAGCATTAAACAACTCTGGTGACCGATCATGTGCGTGGGTTGTATCATTATGAGATGTCTTTATATCATGCATGCTAAATACACGACCCACCGTCAGGCTTTGTACATGCCCTTAAGGGCTCGTTTGGCAAGTGATGGGAAGGGGCATGGGAGTTGCAGGTGGGAGTTTGAGGAGGGAATAAGTGTGGGAGTTTGATTTCTAGTCTCAATCCTTTGTTTGGTATGTGTTGGGAATTGATAGAGGGAGTTAAAAATAGAATTAGACTCTAATGTATGATACGTGAGCTTAGGCATGGAAATTGACAACATCATTACTAATTTTAGTCTTTGTGCCTTAAACTCCCTACCACACCGATGAATTCAATTTCTCAACACCCTTTCCTTATCCCACTATAACTCCCTCGTTCCACGAAACAAACAAAAGAGTTCAAAGTCTCCTCTCTTCAACTCTCATTCCCTCCCACCAATTCCTCCCAACCAAACGAGCCCTAAGTCTCGGCCTAAACAGTCTCGGGCGCCGCTCGCTGTCCAGGTCGTGCTCTTCCCTGTCCGCTCGCCGGCGCGGCTCGCCGCCCCCGCTCCCTGTTCGCTCGGTTGCTAGCCCTCTCGCCGTCATCTTCTCCTGAGGCGACCGCATCTGTCCTTTCGGTGGAGGCCGGCTCCGTTCGTGCTTCCCGCCGTCGTCGCCCTTTCCTCTGCTCCGACTGAATTCGGTCGCGACTTGGGGTCTCGTTTATTCCCTTCTGAATTCGGTCGGGAACTCGGGGTCTCGTTTACTATTTCCTTTGCCCACAGCCGGCTCCGTTCTCTCGGCTTCTCGGCGGCAGCGGAGAGGAGGAGGGGATGGCGCATCGGCTTCTGCGGGACGCGCAGGCGGACGGGTGGGAGCGGTCGGACTTCCCCATCATC
Organism: Hyparrhenia diplandra; assembly: GCA_015847255.1. NCBI lineage: Eukaryota > Viridiplantae > Streptophyta > Magnoliopsida > Poales > Poaceae > Hyparrhenia > Hyparrhenia diplandra. The sequence continues at coordinate 14,651 of JADLZK010001024.1, forward strand.
TGCGAGTCATGCCTCGGCAACAACCCCTACGTCCGGATGGTAACGCATCAAACCCTAACCCTACCTACCTGAATGATTTGTGAGCTTCTCCTTGGCGTTGTGATGCGGTTTGCACCGCGGCCGCCCGCTTGATTTGATTTTTACTTGTGATTTCTTACTTGTGCGCGATGGTATCCGGGCCTAGGTTACGTTCCTTTTAAGTGTCAAATTTTGTGTTCGTGTCATCAGTTGGTTTACATAGTAATGGCTTTTTTCTGTGTAACTAACTATGATAGATGTGCTGTTGAACTTGGGATTAGATCGTTGAGGAAGTCTGATGCTTGCTTCGGAAGTTCGGAGGCAATCCCTTGCCAATCCCTGCCTCAGAACCGAACATCCCTAGTTTCAATTATTTCACCCCAAGAGCACTCTTTGAAAAACATTGCTTGTACTGTTGATGGTTATGCAAGAGCAGTAGTGCGGCATGGTGGTTTTGCCATATCATATGCATAGTGTAGTTTAACAAGATGGGAATTGTATTTAAGCCAGTTATACTAGCTAGCAAAACCAGGATAAATTAGTTTGCTAGCAGATTATACTAGCTAACCAATTGGTTTTGCCATATGCTATACACATCATGTAGTACTAGTTAGGTGTTATATTTTTTATTTGCTTCAGTATTTCATGTTAATCCGATGTTATGGCTTATTGGCTCTTGTTTTTCTTTGCAGTTAAGAGCTGAGTATGACAAGGAGTGCAAAATTTGTGCACGTCCTTTTACTGTCTTTCGGTGGCGGCCTGGTCGAGATGCGAGGTACAAGATGACTGAGATTTGCCAGACATGTTGCAAGCTAAAGAACGTCTGCCAGGTCTGCTTGCTGGATCTTGAATATGGTCTGCCTGTTCAGGTCCGGGATACAGCACTCGCTATCAATTCTAATGATGCAATTCCAAGGAGTGATGTCAATCGCGAATATTTTGCAGAAGAGCATGATAGGAGGGTATGTTTCTCTTCCAGTATTGAATCTTGATGATGCTGTTAATTTCTTTCATAGTGTTGGATACACTTGAAGTATGACAACAACAAAAAGTGCCTTCATTTTAGATGTAATTTATCTTTATCTGCTATGGTTTATATGAATTGCACTTATTCTTGTTTGTTCCATACTTCCATTTGACCTAAGAGAATATTTGTTCGGTTGTTCCTAATGAGAGTTTATGGTTCATATATGTAGGCCAGAGCTGGCATAGACTATGATTCTTCCTATGGGAAGGCTCGTCCAAATGATACCATTCTGAAGCTTCAGAGGACATCACCATATTACAAGAGGAACAGAGCTCATGTTTGTAGTTTCTTTGTGCGTGGTGAATGTACAAGAGGAGCTGAGTGTCCTTATCGTCATGAGATGCCTGAAACTGGGGAGTTATCTCAGCAGAACATTAAAGATCGCTACTATGGGTATGTTGCTGTGCTTATGCACTCATTATTTTTAGTTATATGCTTTTGTTGTGTGGTTCTTTCACTTCTTTGCATGTATTGTAGGCTTCATTTCAGCAATCACTATTGTTGATTAGCATGTGCAATGTAAAACCGGCATTCATAATTTCATCATATGAATAATGAATCAGATAGCCTTCTTTTCTTGACTCTGCTTGTCAACATTGCGTTGTCTGGAGGATTTGATACTTTTCATTCAACTCTTTTGTGTTGCATCACGAGAACACTATGTTGCCATTCCTGTGTTCATGTAGTCCATCTAGTTCTTTCTGGAGCATATAGCAGAAACCTATTGAGCAATGCTTTTCCTTTATGACTTAGATTTTAGAAACCTATTTGAAGATCCATATTTCCCCTAGTTATTAATTTTAAGGTGGTAAGACCAAAATTAAGTCTTTCTTGTTACTGGCTATTGATATTAGCATCTGTACAGTGAACCCACACCTAGGTAAAAATTGCATTGCCTACATTTACAGATGTTTTTTAGATAATAAAAAGGCTTACATGCACAGATGTACAGACAAAAGGTGTCTCCAGATTCTGTTTGGTCATGAAACTATCCTTGGTTGAAGACTTAAACTTGTAGCTGGTTTTTTAGGTTAAGTTAATGAGTTCAACTAAATTATTCATTATTAAAAATCTTTAGGTGAATGTATCTATTCACTTTACCAAATTTTCCATGTCTATTCTCTCCTTGTCTTGGTTTCTAACTATCTCTTGCTCCCTGCAGAGTTAATGACCCAGTTGCACTGAAACTTTTGAACAAGGCAGGTGAGATGCCATCCCTGACACCGCCAGATGATGAGACTATAAGGACCCTGTACATTGGTGGACTCGATAGCAGAATAACTGAGCAGGATTTGAGGGATCAATTTTATGCCTATGGTGAGATTGAGTCCATAAGGATGGTACTTCAACGTGCAATCGCATTTGTGACATACTACGAGAGAGAAGGCGCAGAGAAGGCTGCAGAGGAGCTTGCCAACAAGCTAGTCATCTAGGGTGTGCGCCTGAAGCTGATGTGGGGTAAGCCTCAGGCTCCAAAACCTGAGGAGGATGAGTCTGGGAGGCAGGGGCAGGTTTCCCATGGAGGACGGCTCCCTAGGGCTGTCATATCTCAGCAGCAGAGCGGTGACCAACCTCAACCCCCTGGGATGGAGGGCCAACAGCAACAGGCTGCACCAGCTTCGTACTACTTCAACATTCCAGCACCACCAGCAGCGGAGCGGACTCTGTACCCATCCATGGATCCACAGAGGATGGGTGCTATAGTAAAATCACAGGACGGTGAAGGCAAACCAGGGCCACAGCAAGCTGGGCAAGCTCAGCCATCAAGCAGCTCAGCACAGGGTGGCTATTCTGCACCACCGCCATACTACCATGGTCAGTATCCACCATACTATCCGCCTCCACCGCGCATGCCCTACCCACCACAATATCCACCTTACCAGCCGATGCTAGCACAATCAGCACAGGCACAGGCACAGGCTAGTTCATCTCAGCAACCACCGCAAGCAGGTGCAGGACAGCATCCACCTCATGGCCCTCCAGCTCCGCAGCAGCCAATTCAGAACTGACATCCTCACAAGATGTTGGATATTGCTACTGCTCTAATTGCTCAGCAGGAATGTGACTCTCGTGGATCACCAGCTTTTGTAATTTCTGAATTTGTGGTTAACAATAAAATTTGTTATATTGCTTATCAAAGTTTGAAGAAATGGGAGATATACTGTATGTATCCAGCATTTAGATTTGTGTTACTATGCCGGCTGAGTTTCACGTGGAGGCCATCGATGCCTTCATCTTTTCAGATTGACCTAACAGCTCGGTTGTAAAAATGACTTGGATAGTAGTCCACTAGACCAACATATAGATTGTCTCTTTTTGGCTAGTCTGTACTTCACAAATCTTGCTTTAAGTTCCTTCCCTTATCCCTTTTTTTTCGGTTAAGTCTGCAGCAATCTCACACATCTATTGCCCAATTTCACCCCATCCAGTGCGCTTGAGCCCAAGTCCCAACAGACTACCTTGTAACTTGAATGCGCGACTTTGTTTCTTTGGTAGAATATAGTAGTTACTAAAAGTTGAGCAGCAACCGCGAGCAGACCTGCTGCCCTCTTTGGTCGACGGGCTAGCCCAGCTAAGAAACAAGGAGCAGCAGCGGTCCAGCGCAGCAACGCAAGCAGCGAGCACAGCAGCACAGGCAGCGCGGCCCAGCGGCCGGCACAACCAGCATCTCCTTCTGGCCAGCGTCGACGAGTCCACACATGCATGCACCAAGGTGAATGGGCCGGCCTTTAAAAATAGCAACGGCAGCAGATGAATGCACTTCACTCTTGGAAATTACGAAAACTTCCTGTAAACAAGAGGTCGACAAGCATATGCAATGTTGCTCCATTCTCTTTCACAAGACAACACGTGACCACCATAGCTAAAAATAGCAGCACCAAAACTCCTCTTTTCTTTCATATATATATTTTCAAGAGTAAAGTGCATGCCAGGTCCTCAAACTATTGAGGCATTCCCATTTTGGGTTCTCAAACTAAAAAAGCGACTATTTAGGTCCCTCGATCTATTACTCTCGCACACTAACCGTCCAAATCATGTCATGTGAGCGCCTGCATCCGACGTGGCCATGCGGCCCATGCCAAGTGGAAGCATCACGTGCTAACTTTTCAAAAAAAAAACACCCTACCTCATTTCTCTTTCTCACTCCCAACTCCAACCGCGGCGACGTCCAGGCTCTGCACCCGGTGGTTCCCTGGCACACGGACTGTCACGAGCTCCGGGACGACGAGCTCCGCAGCTGCTGCCGAGCAGGACCGGGAGGAGCCCGGGCGCACCACGCGGAGCGGGCTCTCCAGGGCGCGCAGCACGTAGCGCGCCGTGGGGGGGGCGGTGTCAGGATCTGTGAGGCGCGTCCTGTTCCTAACAGCCGGTGCGACGGCTTGACGCTCAGGCAGAGGCAGGTCTTGGCGATGACGGCCACCGCCCACACCTCCTCCAGGTGGTCCTCGTCCACCAGGAGCAGCGGTTCCAACATGCTGGTGAGTTCGCGCCCCGGTCCGGCCTGAACTCGGGGATCCACACAGTGACGTGCCGAGCAGCTCGTTGGTGCCGGAGCCGAGCGTGGTGTCCAAAAGGTTGCTGTCAGCCTGTGAGCGATCAACTTATCAGCATCACCAACTTAGCAATACAAGAACTGCTCATCACCACTATTTTTATGATTATCAAACACGATGTAGCACCAGCGCCTTCAGTTTTCTCACTCGCCGAGACTGACAAAGATACAAAAGTCAGTAGTCAGTCATGCCATGGCGCGTGCGTGCTTCCACGGCGCTCGACGCCGCCAATCGCTGCTGGGGACCGACGAGACAGTTGCGCGCGGCCGTGATGCGCGCGGATCCATTTGCCGGGACAGCGCGCCACGGAGCAGGCTCACGGTCCACCGACACCATGCACCGCGCGCTGCCCCTTCCCTCCACTCAGGCTCGGCAGGCACTCGCAGTGACACCACAACGGGGACAGCGAGGCCGCGACTGCCATCCCCTTCTCGAACGGCGAGGCCATGCGGGCAGCATGGCAGCAGGCACCTGTCGTTCAGGACGCAGCCGGGCAGCTAGCAGCATGCATCAAGTCGACAAGGGTGGCAGCAAAGGTTTGGGCTTGGTGTATCAGGGCACCTTCTACTCTCATTCGCAACTGCCAATTCCTATTTCCTACTACAATTGTTTGATTTCCTTGAAGAAACTAGACAACTTTCGGCTCAAGAGTTTCAGGTCCGGTGCCATGTTCGCAAGAGCCTGCACGAAGCAATCAAAGCAAAAGCAACCTACTGGAAACAACGCAGCAAGAATCGTGCAATCAAAGAAGCTGACTGCAACACGGCCTTCCACCATGCACAGGCGACTCAGAGAATGCGAGGGAACCATGATCAGAGTCAATGGGAACGAGGTGGTAAACCATGCAGGCAAGACGGAGGCTCTCACTAACTACTTCAGTTCTATTCTTGGCACTACTGGGGTCTCCACAGATTTGGATGTCGGCAGCTTAATTATTCGATGGTCAGCCGCAGCCGTCGCAGCATCTTACCGACGAGTTCTCTGATCAGAAGTCAAGACAGCCTTGTGGAGTATGAATAAGAACAGTGCGCCAGGACCGGATGGATTTGGTCCGGCCTTCTTCCGTGCGGCATGGCAGACAGTCAGAACACAGATCATGGCCTTTCTCAGCAGCTTCCATTGCAGGAATGCACAGGTCGAGAGAATCAATCGGTCACATATGGTGCTCATCCCAAAAAAAGGTTGGGGCTGTAGATGTCGACGCTTTCAGGCCAATTTGCCTTCAAAACTGCAGCCTCAAAATTCTGTCAAAAGTGCCCACCTCGAGGCTACAGCAAGACATCCCCAATCTCATTGACATAAATCAGACAGGGTTTGTTAGGGGAAGGTCGATTGTAGACACTTTTGTCCATGCACTCGGACTCGAGCTAGTACAGGTCTGCCATAAACGAAAGCGCCCGGCGATCGTCTTGAAGTTAGACTTTGCTCATCAGGTATACAAGTTGGCAGCCCAAGACTGTCCATCAGGACAGGAGGTGCCGGGCTTTCCTGTGGTCTGGTGACAAAACTGGGAAGTCCAAGCCGGGCATCTGCCTTGTTGCCTGGCCAAACTGTTGCAAAATACAGTCGCTTGGGGGACTGGGAATCAAGGATATGGGAACACAGAACATTTGTTTGCTCCTTAAGCTTCTGCACCGACTACACTCGCCGGACCTGTCGGCCTGGGCTCAATGGGTGCACCGGAGGGCGTGTCCTTGTGTACTCTAAGAGGTGACATGCATGGTGACCACTGGGAGACGCTCAGAGCCCTGCTGCCCTTCTATCAGGCCATCACCACGGTCCAACTCGGCGACGGGAAATCAACATCCTTCTGGCAAGATGTCTGGATTGGGGACGATGCCCTTGCCGATGTCTACCCGGCCATCTACAGCCACTCCACTATGAAGGATGCATCAGTTTCTGAGATGATTGAAATCGGCATAGAACAAGCCATGGTGCCTAGACTGACGCCGACTGCATCTCAACAGCTTCTGGCTTTGCAGACTATCATCCAAGATGTGCAACTCTCTGAAGACATGGACAGGAGGTTGTCTGCATTCAGCAAAGGAAGCAATGGCCTTGACAGTGGGGCCATCTATCACCTCCTCAAGGCGCGAGGTCAGCCCACAGACGACAGGGCAGTGTTCATTTGGAAAAACTCTGCTCCTCCACGATTACGCATGTTTGTGTGGCTCCTGACTCAACGGCGTATTCAGAGCCGCACGGTGCTACTCAAGAAACACATCCTCACTGATGGCGTATGCGAAATCTGTCATGTTGAGGACGAGACACCTGATCACATCATCATTGGTTGCAGCCTCGGGAGATCTTTTTTGGAGGAAGCTCAACATGGACAACATCCTGTCAGCAGACATTGCAAACCTTCACACCATCCAGCCTCCTAACGGCATTCCGAGCGCTGAGTTCCCGGGATTCATGGCTCTTTGCTGCTGGCAGTTATGGAAGGCGAGAAACGCTCATGTCTTCAGGAATGAAAGGCCAACGCTTGATCGGGTACTTGCAGGCTGTACACAAACAGCTGAACAATGGAGCCACCGCTTCTCAGTGAAGAAGAAGCCGATCGCCTAACGCTGGTGTGATTACTTTCAATCGGCACAGTCAACTTAAAATTCACCATATGCTACTTGATTTCAGGACCACTGCCTCAGTGATGTCCATCTGTAAATAGCATGTAACATGTAACTCTCCTGTAACATTGCGGGCCGTTTTGGGGGGCCAATATATAATGAAAATCAGGTGGGGAACGCCTCCCACACGTTGACATTCCAAAAAAAAAAAAAAAAAACCATTTTTGAAATCTCCATGCAGCGGAAAGGCCGTGGAAGCTCAGTGATGCTCGTCTTGTCCTGGAAGATGGTTCGGTGTGGAGAGCCAAGTCTTTTGGTGCTTCAGGAACACAAGTCGGTGAAGTTGTTTTCAACACACATCATTGACAGGGTAAATCATTTTGGACTGAGTTATTTTTTTGTCTGGGTGGTGGCTTGTGTTGCATGTCTTGGATGGTTATGTTTTTCTGAGCACTGACATATTTTGCATCTCTTGGTGGTTTTTGTTTTCTCAATCAAGTTGCTGTTCACTCACTCAGGCAATTCTCATATTAGGAGTTTAGATATGGGGGGCACACTTATTCCTGTCACCTAGCCAACCTCTCCGATTTCACTGTACCTGTATCACATTGATTTAGCTTAGTCATATAGTTATATGAAGCAAATGAACATAAATGATTATAAATTTAGCTCCAGCTTCTTGTGCTTGGAAATTTCAGTGTGCTTCCATTTACATCAAAGTGATGTGACAGAACTGTTTGGGATAACGGGATCAATTGCTGAATTTTGGTGGTTCTTGCAACTGGGGTGGGGGTTGGGGGGAGAACTCCATTGAGGTGAGACAACATGCAGAGATGGCAACTGGGGTGTTAAGTGTCGCCTCTACCGAACTTTGGCACCTCGCCATTGACCATTAGGGGTTGTAATCACGACATTTCTGATTTCCCTTAATGAAGTACGCGCACAATGCGCGCCTTCGAAAAAAATATTCAGCGGAGGCATTGGGCTCTGGAGATACAGAGGATTATTAAGTTGTTCAGAAGCTAGATTTTTTTTTTTGGCTGGTTCTTTGACACAGATTGTACTAGTTTTGGCATTCAGAGTGCTGCATTTCCTTGAGTCATGACTTGTCGAGGTAGTTATGTTGATGATTATGCACCATGGACTAAGAATTGTTACTTATGTGGCACATTTGTGTTGCAGCTATCAGGAGATTTTGACTGATCCAAGCTATGCTGGTCAATTTATCCTGATGACTAATCCCCATATTGGGAACACCTCGCGAATTTCTGATCGGCAAGTAAAGTGGTCATGACGAGCACAGTAGACTACTAGAGATGAAGGATAGCCATCCCCGTGCAAAACAGCAGCGGTAGACCCCACGCAAACTTTGGGATTACTTGGAACGATGGCCATCCCCGTGCAAAACAGCAGCGGTAGACCCTACGCAAACTTTGGGATTACTTGGAACGATGATCACAATTATGCAAACTTTGAGATCCGTTTCAATCTAAACCTTGGAGAATGCGATTTGGCGGTAATGCAACTTTTGGATTCGTTCCACCAAATCTTAGAAAAATGCGATTTGGCTTTGCTAAACGACGGATTCACGGACGAAGGAGCGGGAGGAAAAAGGTAGAACGAAGATCGGTTGGCCTTGCCATGAGATGGATAATGGACAAAGGCACTGTACCACACCACATGCAAAAAAAAAAAAAAGCGTCGCTTATCGACAAAGGTCCCATCGCTTTTTCGCAACCGCCCCGCGATGCGGACAAAACAGAGCCTGCCCCTGCCCTCTGCAGTGCCCAGAAGCTAGGCAGAGGCAGCAGCTGTGCCAGTTTACACTCTTGCCGCACAGCACCCTTTCTTTTATCATCACATTAATACACAAACACAAAAACAATTTTCATCTCAGCATTAATACATTTTTTCAACAGCTAAACATTCTCAATTACAAGGGCCAAACAGTCTATTGGGGCGGAAATATTATCTGACAGTCTAGTACAGCATTTATCCTCTCAACTAAACCCGCATGCCCATTCTGAAAGGCTAGCAATGACTGGCTATGGCTTATAACTTTGTGGGTGGTGTCTTCTACAAACACACCCAGATCTATTGTTTGCCGTAAAAGGGGACCTGCCCTAATACGCTCGATTCTCCTCTTTGTATCCTGGAGTTCTTTCCCTATCGTATTCATAGCTACGAAATTCTGGAGAACCTGTCTACGGATGCGCACATTGGGATTAACATTCTGAACAGCATTAACCAAACCTAACAGACGTAATAACTCAGCTGCTAAACCAGATAGACCCTAAAGTATGTCCTTATCTCTACACCCCCAATCCCGGTGGCACACCCTCCGCATCAAAAGATCATAGCAACGTGGAGCCCTTCTCAGCTGCTGTATGCTCACCAATATGACGAGAAGAGGATCCTCTGGCAATCCTAGCATGGCAAGCTCCTGCAATAGCACGAGATCGTTCTCCGTTTCAAAACGGTGTAGTCCATGTTGCAATAGCACGAGATCGTTCTAGACAACGGGTAGTCCATGTTTGGACTAGACGAGGGTAATGTAAAAAAAAACATCACATGTTAGTCCCAGGCGGATGCGGGGAGAAAGAAGCAAGAAAAAGGGCGAATGGAGGCAAGAAAGAGGGCGAATGGCGTCGGTGGCGCTGTTGCGTCGGCGTTCCCGAGCTGCTAAAGCTGGGCTAGGCCGTGGTTTGGCTCGCGCGCGTACGCGCGGGCGTGCGGTGCACGGCTAGACGGAAAAAGAAGCGCCTTGCCTTCCCCAAGTGGGAAGAACGCGGCGGTTCCCATGGCTACGGCGGCGGCATGGCAGAAACACGACGAGGAAGGACGGGTAGGCGCTCACCGTGGTCAGGATGGGTCGAGACGGGTTTCGGCGTGGTGGTGCAGGCGCAGGTGGTGTCGAGGTGCGGTGGTGCCGAATAGGCGTCGTCGGGTGGCCGATCAGTCGTCGTCCTCCACGCCGGTGCGCGGAACGGCGGTTGGCGGCGGCGAACGGCTCTTGGCGGCGGAGTAGGTCGAGAGGCTCGCGGCACGGCGGTGAAGTCGTGCTCAGGCTCGCTCCTCCGGTGCGGCTCGCGGTTCAGCAGCGTTGGTCTCCTCGTCGGCGAGCGCGACGGCTCTGGCGACGGCGGCGCTCCGGGTCCGCTTCTCCCCCCGCCTCCCTCCTCCTCTTTCCCCTTCTTCTTTCTTGGTCTGGGTAGGTGGGTGAGGGTTTACGAACCCACCAGAGCGGCGGGGGCTCTTGGAAACCCTAAGGCTCCCGGGTGCTCTCTTTTATAGGGCGGTCGCGGTCATGGCGAGGGGGCGGACGGCGGACGCACGGATTGAACGGGCTTGGTTGATCAGACGGTGATCAAGGGCTCCAGGCTGGGCGCTGGAGCTTGTGGCCAGGAATGGTGACGACATGGCCGCCTCAGAGCAACGGGGGTTCGAATTCGGCCAGCCGGTCGCGGCACGGCGCCCGGCGGCGGTGGCGTCAGCGCGGCAGGGTTGCAGAGCGCAACTTTACCTCTGCGCTCGGGGTTTTTGGGCGTCCGTGTCCCCTATGTGTCCCCTGGCCAACTTGGCGGGCAAGGCAGGGGCGCGGCTGTCCTTGGCGCGACGCGGGGGAGGCGACGCGGACGCGGGCGGGCGCGGCGCGCGCGCGCGGTGCGGTCGCGGCTGCAGCGGCGCTCATCCCTGCTCGGGGAAGAGAAACAGGGGATGAGGAGAAGGGGATGACAGGCGGGCACGGTGGCCCACTTGTCAGCGGCTTTGGGCGGTGAAATGTCATGTTTGCCCTTCCTTAAGCGTGGCGTGGGCGGCCTCGCGCGGTTGGGCCGGCCCGTTTGCGGGCGGGCGGGCTCGTTGGGCCTGGCTCGGGGTTTCGGCCTGCTGGGCCGGTTGAAGTGCTTCCTTGCTGGGCTCGCGAAGGAAAGAGAAAACAGGCCGGGTTGGGTGGCCGAGTCTCTTAGGCCGAATTGGCCTTAATCAATTCTTCTTCTCCCAAACTCTTTTCTATTTATCTAATTCCATTCTAAACTAAACCTTGGGCACTTATATTGATGCACTGTGTTGCCAACATGTACACCACCCTAGTGGGGTCCTCTAGGGTCACTTAGGGTTTTGGATTCCAATCCAAGGGTTGGCAACACACACAAGATCAATTTGACAAATTAAGGTTGATTGATTTTATTCACCACATAAAATCATAAAGAGCCAAATCACAAGTTTATTAGAGTGCATATGCTTACACATGCTAGCTAGGGTCTACTTGTGCAACTAGAAGTTGTCTTCCTAGCATGTCACACACCGAACATGGGTTTGTTTTCAAAAAAAATTGTTGGTTGTGATTTTTGGTGTTTGGTAATTTTCAGGCTTGTTACATACTCCCCCCCTTACAGGAATCTCGTCCCCGAGATTCAAGACGTGGCGTACCACTCCAACTCGGAGGTCTTCGACTGATGGTTGGCTCTAACTAGTTCTTTCTCCGGGGGTGCAACTTGTTGTTGCTTTTGCGAGGAAACATTGGGATGCTACGGTCACTATGGCTTCCATCGTTTTTTCTAGGCATCCGGTTGCTTGATGTAAAGGTCATCTTGCCTTAGCTAGTACTACCTTGGACCACGTGCTTATTTGAAAAGGGGTATTTCCCAATCTAGAGGAAAACATCTAGACCATTAGAAGGTAGCGAACTGGGAGTGGCTAAAAGATTATGTCCAAAGGTCGGGACTCTCACACCCTACACATCTAGGTCATAGAATATTTTACCCAAGTAGATGGGGTCCATGGGTTGTTTTGATGTGGTCACTAGATAGACTAGGGTGTAAAGAAAGCTTAGTAAAATAGGTATAGAAAATGCAATACCGAAATCTTACAAGCGAAAAAGGATTAAAAAGCGTATGCATAAAAACATACAGTTACCCATGGTAGGGGCAATCATTACAGATAGGTGGTTGAGATTTCCGCAGGCAGCTTCGGAGGTACTAGAGGAAGTAGCCCCTTGAGTTGGATCAGCATTTTCCTGGGCTATCACTGCAGTTGCTCTCCCAGGGCATTGGGTGACCCAATGATCATGTTGCCCGCACTTGTAGCAAGCACGGATTTTTCCCGATTACCCTTATCGCCCTTTGAGGGCACTTGCGAGGCCAGTGACCCTGCCACACACAAGGCAATCAATAGGACCCCCGCTTAATGAAATGGGCGTAGCAGTCCTCCGCAGGTGAGGGTTCTAAGCAGGGAGATGGTAGTTGGCACTGTAGATACTACCTCCACGGTTCATAGCGGTGCAAAACAACTACCATCTCCCCGCCGTAACCGATTTTTGGTAAACAATATAACACATTCAAATTTACATTATCATGGTGCGTGTAGATGGATAACGTAGTCAACACTTCCTTGGCACCGCTAAGTTCACGTCGATGCACAATTTTATGAAAAGGACCTCGAGCCCACATCGTGGCTCCGAGCTGAGGAGCCGTGATTCGTGGCTCAGGGTCCCGCCACATCAACGCCACCTCGTTCGCCACGGTCGGGCGTGGCCAAACACCTCGGCGCCGTTTGGGATGGCACCGAGATGTTTCAACCTCGGCGCCACAAGCCATGGCTCCGACCCCTTGGGTCCAAAGATGCACTTATGTAAGCAGGGGCTAAATGTAAAATTTGTTTTAAAAAAAGGGCTTAATTGTAAAAAGGTGGTTCCACGAGGGGAGCGGGTGTCGGATGGGCTAGGCCGGGCCTGGTGGGCTTCGTTGGCCTGCGCGAGTTGGAGGCAAGAAGGGGCCGGGCTAAATTGGTGGGAATGAGGAAAATAACCTTTCCATTTGTATTTGACATGAATTGAAAAGAGTGCAAGAGCACAAAAGGACAAAGGACTTTTCTTTTTAACAAATTATGATCAGGGCTTTTCGGGAGTTTTGGGAAGGTGAAATCAAATTAAATCGTGTGGAATTTCTTCAAAGGATTCACAAGAGTTTTGGAAGGAACGCGAGAATGAGATATTTCTCGATTAACGATATCGAGAGGGATGCCACGATGACTTGAGAAGGATAGGGGCGAACAAACTTAGAGCATCTCCAAGGTTTTGCAAATTTAGCTTGGCAAAAGTTGTGATTACAAGTCACAAAAATATATGCCAAGTGAAAAAAAAACTATGGTTCTCCAATAGTTTTGCAAATTTAGCTTGGCAAAAAAAAAAAAAAAAGGCAACATGCAACATGCAAGTAGGGAGATTATTTTATTTTTTTTAAGGAGTTTGAGGATTTAATTCAAAAGATTAAGGATGGTTTATGCCAAGTTGCCTAAAATGCCAATCTAAATTGCAAAATTGACCACTTTTTCATGTTTTTGGCAAATTTGAAGAATGGTCCGTTGGAGACTTACATGAACTCAAAGGAGAAAAGGAGTTTGAGTTTAATGGGAAACCTTCGATTGTTGCCGACGTGATTTGGAAGGGTCCACTAACTAAAAAAAGAGGTTTGGGTCTGCTACGACTTGTTGGGTCACCGTAGGCTAGATGTGGTCATTGTGGGCTACCACTTTGCTAGGTTTGGCTAGGCACGGTTACAGCAAATGGCTAGCTACGAATGTCCAAGCAGGGTCACGAGTGATCGAGCAAGGCTACGAGAGGCCAAGCAAGGTCAGAGGTGGCCAAGGGATAGTCTAATGGTCGGTAAGGTCAGGAATGTTGGCATGTTGGCATGGCCCAACCGTGTGCTGATAGAAGTCGTGGCATGATTGCAGTCTCTATAGAAATGAGAAGATCGAGGGAGGATGTTCCAATTATGACCCGAGACATACTTAGGAGAACGTTGGGAGAAAACTTGAGTGGCGAGGGGATGTCCGAGAGGAGCTCGAGATAATATACGAGAGTCAATAATGAAGTTGAGAATGATCGGAGTTGGGCATGAGATGTCTCCAAAAATTATTAGCAGAATTTTTGGAGAAGGAAAAAAAGAAGTTGCTACGGATTTGTGCACTCGACACAAAACCCTAACTCGAATATAAACTCCGACAATCTTCTACTAACAATTCTATATGTATGCAACGTTTTTGTTAGCGGGTCAACTTTACGTTTGACCTAGCAAATACATGATTCACACATTGTAGGATTTTTAAAAAAAAAGTTCGTAATTTTGGCTTCGAAAATCCGGGTTGTTACAAATCCACCCATCTTACAAGGATCTCGGCCCCTCGAGATTAAGGGGTTACTCGGTCGGTGAAGAGGTGCGGATTGTATCCTTTTGTCTTGCTCAAACATTCAATCCAATTTTGTACGGGCGTCCAAGGTACTCAAAGATGACTCACGGTCATCGGGGGTTTTTTGGTCGGGCTTTTTCTTTCCATAGCCGGTAGGTACTTGACTCGGGTTGATGGTTAGTGCATTAGGTTTGCAAAGAAAGCCTTTGAATAGAGGAGTTTCGAAAACAAAGCTTTTAGTTTGAAATGGAAACCGCTTTTTCAATATAGCTTTTGAAAGGTTTTTCGCAATTCAAATTTGAAATTCCTTTTAAAATCATTTTATTTCGCAACTTGGGGCTTTTGGAAAGAGGTTTAAACAGAGGATGAAAACACTTTCACTTTTACCAAAACTTTTTTTGAAATCATCTTTGTTTTGAAATCCGCTTGAATAGCGAGGAGGGAAAAGTCGTAGCAACTTTAAAATTTATTAGGAGGGTTTAGGAAAGAGGGGTGAAATCGACACGCGTTTCAAAAACTAAAACCTTTTGAAAATGTCTCAAAATTAGTTTAGAGAATCTTTGCTTTGTAAAACAAATCATTTTTGTTTTGAAAGATTTCAAATCAAATAACTTGAAACTTAATTTGGTTTTGAAACAAATCGTTGCTTTTTTTTTTTTAACAACAAATCAACTTTGAAATCGTTTTGCAAAATTTGCTTTTGAAAAGAATTGGGCTCGAGAGTGAAATCAAAAGATTTGAAAACAACTTTTTGAGCCAAAAGATGTTTTTGTTTGCAAACTTTTGTAAAAACAGTTTGAAAAGTAAAACTTTTGCTTTTCAAATTGATTTCGCAACACTTTTCAAAAAAGAGATCGACTTTCTAACCACTTTGAAATAGGGCCTCCTTCCTGCCTTCTTCTCCTCCCAACCCGCTTCTTCTTTTTTCTCGGTGTTGGGTTTCAATGGAAGCCACGAGTAGCGGCGATGGTAACCACGAGATGGAAACCCTAAAGGTCCCGGCCGCTTGGGTTTATAGCTGGCGTTCCGACGATGGCAAAGCGGTGAACGTGCGATAGTGTAGGGGAATTCCGGTCCAAAGTAGGGGTCGGTAAAGTAGGGATTGACAATTTAAATTTCGCCGAGGGAAAAGTGGGGAACAATGGGGATACGAGAGCGGGCGCGGCGGGGGCAAAGCGCCGCGTGTGCAAGGGCGTGACACTTTCGGGCGCCGGCACGTGGCGGCGCGGGCGCGATCGCGGCTCGGTTGGGGCGTGGCGTCTAGGTCGGACTCGGCATGGCGCGCTTGCATGTTTGGTGTGTTCTTTCTTTGAAGGGGAAAAGAACGAGCCCGGGGACTAGGGCGGTCCCACTCGTCGCTGGCGAGGTCTAGCCATGCGCGAGGTGCGATTAGGCGCCTGTATAGTTGGCCAAACGGGGGCAACGACGACATGGCACGGGCGAAGGCGCTGCGCGGCATCGTCGGCCAGAGTGTCGCCGCCGATATCTCGACCCCTATGGCCGGTTGGCCGCCGTCTTGTGCCGTGTCGGCGGGCACGGCAACCCCCGTGCCGTGCCGGCCGTCGTGGGCGCCCGCTGCTCGCCCGGGGCCGCGCGCCTTCGCAGCGTTATTGCCGTCGCGCGGAGCCGCCATCGTGTCGTGTGCGTTCGCATCGCCCGGCCGCAGCGCGTCGCTTCGTCAGCCATTCTTGTCGCGCCGAAGGCCATCGTGTCGTTGCGTCTGCCCCGCGGCTTCCGGACGCGCCGCGGCGGCTTCTGACGGCGCGCGCCCGCCCGCAGCCTGTCGTGCGGCGCCGGGTGAGCACCGCGGCTGCGGGATGGTGAGCATTGGGAGCGAAAGATGGTGATGGAGGAGCGAAAGATGGTGATGGAGGTGCGATGGCTATCTTTGGGGACGGGGAAGAAGAATCGAGCGGCAGAGGACGGACGAGTGCGTCTTTGGGAAGTAGGGGTGGTGGCCAGCAGAGGGATTGGGATAGGGTGGTAGGGTATGGACTTTGTTTATATACACCGCATCCAACGGTTCTAATACATCCTAGATGATCCAACGGTGGGGATTATCGGGCGCATCATCATGCCACCTATTTTTCGTCGCGGGACCAGCCCATGGGCCAAAATGGTGGCCTGGGCACGGCCCATGGTGCAGGCCGTTTGCGGCACGAGCACTATAGACCTTGGGCGGGCCATGCTCGGGCCGTGCTTTTCTTGGTCGTGCCCGGGCCGGCCCAATGGGTTAGTGCCAAATGGACATCTTTAGCGGCCTGTCAGGCTGTACGCGCGTTGGGCCTGCGGTTGGCGAGCCTGGCTGCGCCGTTGTCTCCGTTGGGCTGCGAAAGGAACGAGGAATCCCCTTCCTCCGCCGCGAGTCGCGAGCCGTGGAGATCGTCCCACTCCAACTCGAGGCCATCCCCTCCGCCTCAGACCTCGGTGCAAACCTGCCGCGAAAATAGCAGCCGCCCGTTCGCTCTCTCCCCACTCCTCCCGCGATGAGCGACCCCGGGGGCCGCGCCGCCGGTCCCGACCGCGACGGGGACGACCCGCACGACCACGCCGAGGACGCCAACGGCGAGGAAGCGTGGCACACGCCCGAGAAGGAGGCGGCTGCCGTGTCGGAAGGGGCGGCTGCGCGGGGTGGGGACACGACCCCGGACGCCGAGCCGGAGAGCGATGACGGAGAGGGAGGAGTGGGCTCCCCGGATCAGGCGGAGCCCAATGCGGACGGGGAGCGCGCACCGCCCGCGGCCGCGGCCGAGGAGCTGGAGGGGATCGTTGGCGGCGCTAAGGTGGAGACGAACGGCGAGGACGCCATCAGCCACGACGCCGACGGGGAGGAGGACGACGACGATGATGGAGACGAGGAGGACGATGACGACGACGACGACGACTCCACCCCGGATGCGTCCCCGAGGGCCGAGGTGAAGGTGGAGGGCGAGAGCTCCACCGGGATGGCGCAGAGTGGCGCCGGCCACCGCGTGGAGGCGGAACCGGACCCCTTCCTCGACGGCGATGACTCGGGGACGGAGGAGGAGCAATCCGCGTTCATGGCGGAGCTGGAGCGCTTCCATAGGGAGCACAGTCTCGAGTTCAAGCCGCCCAAGTTCTATGGCAAGGGCCTCAACTGCCTCAAGTGTGCATCTTGACTATACCTCTCGTTCTCTGAGCTATTCCTGTACTATCTTTTGTTGTCTAAACGCACTTGGCCCCTGTTTGCTATGTTGTAATCCAGGTTATGGAGGCAGGTCGCCCACCTGGGAGGCCACGAACAGGTACGGCTGATTTCATTATCACGCACAGGCACTTGCTGCTGTAGATACAACAGAGTGATTTTTTTCCGTAGTATCAATGATAACCGTTCCTCGGACAACTGAAATTACAAGCTAGTAAAATACTGATGATCTCTAACAGGTTTCACTTCTTTTCATTACTGCGCTGCTCAGCAATTTGTATGTGGGCATTAGTTCAGTTCAATATTTTTTGCTTATTCAGGTAACAGTTTGTAAACTATGGCGTCAAGTTGGAGAGACTTTTAGGCCACCAAAGTAAGGGCCTCTTTTCACAACATGTTAAATGCGACCTTGTAGATGATTTTTTATGCCATATAACCATCCTTTGATTCACATTCTTTTGCAGGACCTGCACGACTGTTTCGTGGTCATTTCGAATTTTCTATGAGAAGGTGATGCACTGGCTGCAGTTTTCTCCCCATATATTTCCATGGAAGGCCTTTGTTTACTTTATCCATTATAGTCTAGCTGAGGAACATTTTATCCACGAACAGAACTGTAGCAATTCTCAACCTTACATTAGTTAATTTGGAGAACAAAAAATTGCATCACTTGTACTTAGTTTGGTTCTTTTAAGTTTATAAATATAAATATAAATTTTGCTGGACTCAGCCTAACAAATATAAATATGGAGCTAGTGGTACTGCACCTATCAGTGAATAAATTTTAACCTTAAAGTGCCACCATTTTTTTTTTTATCCCATTTCATTTCTTTATGCTGTTAACTGTTTAGAGCCAAACAAATATAAATTTTTTTTTTTCGTATCTTTTTTATGACTGTTGTTTGACATGCTTTAGATGCTAGCCATACTTCTTTTACTCTTCATCAAATCCTTGCTGATGTTTTAGATGCCAGATTTTCGATTGAACATAGTAATAGCAGTAGTCATTGCTCTAAGGTTTAAGCTTATGGGTTCTCATGTTATATCTATTCATTGGTTTCCTTTGTCTGCTAACTGATGAATTTAGGCACTTCTTGAATATGAAAAACACAAAGTCCGGACTGGTCAGCTTCAGATACCACCGCCTGGTTTACCACCACCTAGTGGTGCTGACCGTGAGGTAAACTTTTTTTTTTTTTAAAGAAAGAATAAACAGTGCAGTTTAACTTATATTTCAAGTTAGCACTTACCACATATCTATATATTGTTTAATCATCTTATTGGTTTATTAAATGGGTTCATCTTATTGGTTTAAATATAATGTACACATATTTTATCACCTTATATATTTATTTCCATTAGCTGTGTAGAATTAGTACTTTGATATAATTGAAGATTAATGTCAGAATCAATCTATATTCAGGTAGACATAAGTGAATTTAGTCACTGAGTCGCTGCCCTGTTTCTAGCTGGAAACCTGGTGTCAGTTGTGAATCTATGTTTTATTGTAATCTGCACACTATTCAAGGAGGTTGCCTTGCTAAGGCCCCGTCAATATATCTGAGACTGCAGAAATTTTCTTTTATTGAAAGGTGCAAGTTGCTAATTTTAGTTTGTTTTGACAAGTTAGCTGGACGGTTTTGTAGGTGGTTTTAAATCAATCATCTTCTGCCAGAGTTAGAAGGGATGCTGCAGCGCGTGCTATGCAGGGTTGGCATGCTCACCGCCTCCTTGCCAATGGAACTCATGGGGATAACATTCTGAAGGTTATAGAATTTCCTTTACTGGGATTCACATTTTTCTTTGTTTACTGTTCTCATTGAAAAAATATTCACTTTTCTGCAGGACAAAGATTCAATACCACTTTCAAGTCGTGATAAAAACCCAAAAGGCTTTGGTATGCTTCACGATTATTTTTTTGAACGAAATACACTTAACAGTTTTCTCTTGCTACTAATGTGCACTATGCTATTTTTTCTCTCGTATCTTTCATGATATGTTTAGGGGTGCTCAAGAGAAAGAAAGCATCAAGTCCAGAGTATGCTGTCAAATCGTCCCGCTCAAAAAATAAATAAATCACAGTTGAGGATCCCTGTACATTCATTTGGATATATCTATATATATATATTTATTATTTAAGTATTGTATATATATATATAGTATGTTAGATGAAGAAGACATGCATTGCTACTATGCAATTAACAATTAAAAAAAAAAAAAATCTTGTAGTGCCATGTAGTGCAATTGAGCTCATCTGGACTGGAGGAAATTTTGTCCATATAGGATGCTGTATGACAGTTTCTCTGGTGTGGTGATTCCTGTTCTCATATGTAATGGAATGCACAATTTCAGGGAAGATTCTATGGTCATTGACGTTGGAGAACCAGCCGACTGGGTGAAGATCAATGTGCGCCAGACTGTAAGTTCAGCTTGTATTGTTTTTTAAGGTCAAGGGGGGGGGGTGGTGGGGGAGGGAAGCGTTCCCCACCTGATTACATTCATATTGGCCAAACTTGAATTGTTTTGTTAATATTATTATGCAGAGTACTATGTGTATGTTTTGATTATAGCCTGTACCATGAAATGATTGAGATCTCGAAATGATTTTTTTTTTCACAAGGTAGCTTTGCTAGTGAACTTCCATCGGTTTTGAACTGAAGTTACACCGTTTGGTTATTGCTTCCCTGCAGAAAGATTGCTTTGAAGTCTATGCACTAGTTCCTGGACTTCTACGTGAGGAGGTGAGGAAGTAATGGTGCCATTCATGTGGAGAGCCTAGCTTTAAGTCTTTTCATTGACCTAAAATAAATCCTTTTGGAGATAAATGGAAGATAAGCAAAAGGAATTTTCTTTGAAATGAGACCTTGCCATAGAGAAAATTGTTAATTTTTTGGGGTAGCAGGTGCATGTTCAATCAGATCCTGCTGGACGTCTGGTTATCACAGGGGATCCAGAGCAGCCTGATAATCCTTGGGGATCACTCCGTTCAAGAAGGTGGTAGCTTCACTTTGAACACTAACACAAAGACATTTATGAACTCAGTTTAACATGGAGTTTTTTTTTTTTCTGTCTCAGGTGGTCAACTTGCCATCAAGAATCGATCCTCACCAAACATCCGCTGTTGTCACGCTTCATGGTCAACTATTCGTGCGTGCACCATTTGGTCACCCTGATATGTAGATATTGAATCCAGTTTATTTCAGTTCTGTTGACTGCGGCGCCTCTTCACCAGTGATGTTCCTTGATATTACTAGGTCCGCGCGATTTGTGGTCTCAGACATTCCTCCCCTCAAAATTTATCTTGTTTTCTTTGACTTCAATCTTCATGTATTTTGTTTACTGTGCAGGGTTTATGTCAGTTCTGTTGAGGAAATAGGATTTCATTTGAGCAGATTCATGATGTCAAGCTGACTTAGCAGAACCGTTCTGTGGTTGGATGCTGGTTGCTGTTGTTGCGATCTGTTATCACCTTGTTTGTCATTATTACAGTAGTGGTCATAAAATTAGCTGGTTCATGCATGTATTCCAGTTTCATGGTGAGAATTTTAGAGAGAAAGGAGATAATGGTCGTAGTAGAGCTAATTTGACATTATGGTTACTTATTATTCTTTATTATTTTTCTTCTCTATTATAAATGTCACTCCAGGGCGCCCTAAAGTTGCATTTTTGTGCATAAGCTGGTTCCTCTGGTTTATGAAGCTAATTGTTGTCTCGATGTGATATAAGTCTCAACTGTGTTTCAGTGGATCGTATTGCTTCAGCCTAGGTTCCATTTGTTGCAGTGAAAGAAATTATTTGATTTGAATTCAATTGCTTGTTGAAAGCTTATTTGTATAACCATACAGCATCCTAACTGTACCTGAGCCTTGAAGTCAATTGCTTGTTGAAAAGCTTATTTGTACGGCTACACACTGGCTTTCCAAACCCAGATGTAAGCGTTTGGATATGGGGAGATACCCCAGGGTGCTCCTTTAAGAAAAGGAGTGTGGTTCGCCTGTTTGGCACAATTTTTTTTTATTACTCTTATATACATGCGAACACTTTTGTGTCTGTTAGCACCTCCCAAAGACTTAGCAGGTAGATAGCTCAGGAAGTTTACACATGAGTTTTAGACCTTTAAGCATTTTCGAGATTCAGCATGTACTTGTTTGGCACAGCATTTTTAATATATGTATATATTATAAAAAAATAAACTTGTTTAATATAACATTTTTTTGACTTCCAGGTAGACAATGAAATTCCCAACAAACATTTGGGTAAAATAAATTGTTTGCGCATTTTTTGCCTCGCATACAATGAAATCCCAACAAACATACCGGATGACGACGACCGCTGCCTCGCATACAAGTGCAATCGTGCTAAGCGCATCACCTGTGCGCCTTTCTATTTTCTGGTGGACGCACCCACCGGGCCTTTCTTTCTATTTTCTGGTGGACGCCCACCGGGCCTGATGGGCTCGAAACCTCTCGTACCATCACACCGGTCCAAAACCTAGCAAGGCAGCAATGCCGCCCGGGGACCGGAAGGCGGCAGGTCGGGACCGACCGACCGAGACCACCGGAGGCGAAGGCGAGGTGAGACGAGGCCGCGACCGCGAGAGCGCATCGCATATTCGCATTGGCGTGGGCGAGGGGTTGCAGGCAGGCAGCGCTCGCCTCCGCCCTCCTGTATAAAAATCCTCTCACACCGCACCCGCATCTGTCCCATCACAGTGCGCCACCCTCACCCACCAACGAAACCAAACCAACCGGAAAGCTAGACCGGCGACGAGGTGTAGCGCTCGCTCGCTCGCCGCGATGGATTCCGACTACGGCGTGCCGCGCGAACTCTCGGTGGTGCAGAAGAAGCGCACGCTCTACCAGCCTGAGCTGCCTCCCTGCCTTCAGGTACGCACCTCCCTATCACTCCTGCTACGTTCCGCGCGTGCGCGCTGTTGCCCGCCTCCGGGTACAGATCTGCAATCTCTCGGGTCAAGCGGCGCCAGATCCCGCATTGTCCTCCGGCCGGATCGGTTTGTTCCGTCGGTGCAGCGCTGATTTCTACGGTTCACCGTTCACCTACTCCCGATTTCTGTACTCGGGATCAGACCACAAGTGCGTATCTCAGTATCAGCTGTCGCTGACTGACGTCGCTTTCGTTGCTGAGACTGGATCTGAGTTATAATGAAACGTCGTATGTTGTTGTCACATGCTGTCCTGTATTTTAGATCGGTCTGCATATCTGACTCGCGGGCTATCGTGATTTCTGTTTTATATACTGGCTGGTTGCAATTGCAACTGGGAGTTAACTGACGAAATTATCCTATAATTTTCTAGTTGTTTAGGCCTTTAGGAGCTTACACTTAGGATTCGGTAGTTGCTATCAAATCGACCTTCTCATGTCTGGAACCACTCTTGAACTCGTATATGCGGATGGATTCTGAATGACTTTTGGAATCAAATCGACTTGACTTTTGGAATCAAATCGACTTTTCTCGTGTTTGGGGCCTTGGGGGCACTTTTTAGCTGGTTCCTAGGTGAAGAATTTTTAATAGCTTTTCAGAACAGATTTCTTGAGTGCTTCTATTAGAGTTAGCTCAGTTCACACACTAAGGAATGAATTTATTGATTGTATGTAATTCAGGGCACTACTGTCAGGGTGGAGTATGGTGACGCTGCAATTGCAGCTGACCCGGCTGGCGCTCATGTGATAAGCCATGCGTTCCCTCACACCTATGGGCAGCCCCTTGCACACTTCCTCAGGAAGACGGCTGTTGTCCCTGATGCTAAGGTCATATCTGAACACCAGGCCGTCAGGTACATCTTTCATGTTCCTGTGCATGAGAAATCGTTTGCCTCCCAAAAATCATCTCTCAAAGATGTAAATCTAATCCCTTGATTCCCTTTTTTTTCCAATCGCAGGGTTGGCATTGTCTTCTGTGGCAGGCAATCCCCAGGAGGCCACAATGTTGTTTGGGGACTCTATGAGGCTATCAAGGCCCACAACCAAAACAGCAAACTCATTGGTTTTCTAGGTGAGTAATTTGATACTTTTCAAAAATCACCTTGGATCATCGTATCATCTACATTGTCTTCACTTGTTAATCACAATTCGGTTCTGCTGATTAGCACATGTTTGAACACATGAGTCCTACAAAAAAAAACGTAGTGAATTTGGTTGTCGCTGAATTTTTCTAGTAACTGCTGTTGTTTTGGCTAATACTAATAACTTTGTTTTTATTAGATTAGCAGGTAATCAATCACACAGAATTAATGTATCGTTCTGCGATAGTCAAAAAAATGTAAATGTCATTATGAAATCTTCGACCCAACTTTCATGGGTTCATTTTATCCAAACTAGCAGCATATGCAGGAATTTTTTAGGTTTGCAATCCAAAATTGACGACATTATGCATATAGACACGCACACCACAATTTTGGGAGACACCTATATCCAGGCCTCTGAGTTCCTTGGACCTTTGTTTGTCTGGCCCTTGCTTCCTTTTGCTTGCCAGAGCTGGCATTTAGATTCATGCTTAACACAAACTGCAATCCTTTTTGATATTTTCTAACATGTTTGTCTTATGTTGAAACAGGTGGATCAGATGGTCTACTAGCGCAGAGAACCTTGGAGATTACTGATGAAGTTCTTGCTTCATATAAAAATCAAGGTGGATATGACATGCTTGGTCGGACAAAGGATCAGATTAGGACGACAGAGCAGGTCAATGGTGCAATGGCTAGTTGCCAGGCTTTGAAGTTGGATGCTCTGGTTATCATTGGAGGTATGCTGTGTTTCTTTTAATCTAAGATTTTGGTACAGTGTACATTTGCTTCATTAAGATTTTGATTTTCATCTTATGAAGGTGTCACTTCCAACACTGATGCTGCTCAACTTGCTGAGACTTTTGCTGAGGCAAAGTGTGCAACGAAGGTACTTTGAAGTTTTTTTTTTTTTTAATATACTTTCTGTCTAATAGCGATTATTATGCTTCATTGTCTGTAGATGAACTGATTCCATCTATTGAACAGGTTGTAGGTGTTCCTGTAACTTTGAATGGGGACCTTAAGAACCAGTTTGTTGAGACTACTGTTGGCTTTGACACCATATGCAAGGTAGGAGCTGCTGAATTGACATCACTTTGCTTGGACCCAACACATGCTTTGTCGTTACTGTTTTATGGTGCTCCATTTTCTGTATAGTTTGTATATTGCTTATTATGTGTTTTGTACAGTTGTTTTCACCATTAATGTTTCATAATATTACCCAACTTTGATGTGATACTGTACTGTGTCTGTCACAGTTGCAGTTTACTGCCATATTTAGCATGTGTGTTTAATGTTCTGTTAATATTTACTAGTTTGTAATGGCCTACTTTATCTTATTTGTTCTATCAGGTGAACGCACAACTTATCAGCAATATGTGCACTGATGCTCTATCTGCTGAGAAGGTAATTATCGCATTGCAGGCTCCTGTCTTGCACATTCCTCATTATCATATATTATTGGCTGAATGCTAAATTTACCAATGTCACATCGTCTTGCTAAATGCTTGGAGGCAATTCCTGCACTAAATTAGTTTGCCATGGTAACTCTTCATGTTTAAACGAAAAGGAAACAGTTGAATTTCTGATCAACGTTGTTAAGTCTTGATATACAATGAACCTTTAAAAGTCTAGGGTAGTCACTGGGTCATTCACCCTTGGTTTTAGCGATGGGGCATACTCCCTCCGTCCCAAAATAAATGACGTTTTGGGTTTTCGTGCCTACAAGTTTGACTCGATTTGTAGAAAATACGTAGAAGATTTAAATCTCCAAATAAATTTGTTAAAAAACTAGATCAAAAGATCTTTCCAATGATACTAATTATGTAATATAAATATTAATCCTATTTTTAGTATATAATTGCGGCATATGTTTACCGAAGTTTAAAAACGTCGTTTATTTTGGGGCCGGAGGGAGTATGTATCAGACCCCATATGTGGGGACATGGGTGTAGGATGCAATGCTAGCTGAGCAGAAGTTTTACTGAAGATCCTATAAAAGTTTTTTTTTTTTTGTTTCCTTTTTGAATTTGAATTACTGGATCCAATTTCTGATCTTCGTTGTTTTCTAAATGATAGTATTACTACTTTATTCGCTTGATGGGGACTTAAGGCTTCTCATGTGGCATTGGAATGTGCTCTTCAATCACATCCGAACATGGTATTTTTTTTTTTCCTTACTTGCCTTTGACCTGTCACTATATTTTTTACTTACACTCTTTTGATCTTTTATCATATGCTCAGGTCATCCTAGGAGAGGAGGTGGCTGCTTCAAACTTACAATTTTTGATATTACGAAGCAGATTTGTGATGCGGTTCAGGCAAGGGCTGAAAAAGGTTGGTCTGCATTTCTGTTGTCTATGAGGCGCTGATATGTTCATGTTTTATTCTATCTTTATAATGATAATGACAATTTATTGATGTTCCCTGTACCTTTCACAGACAAGAACCATGGGGTTATTCTTATTCCTGAGGGCCTTGTGGAGAGTATTCCTGAACTATATGCTCTTATTCAGGTGCGTTTACACGTCTTATGACTACTCATTTGCAATTTTACTGACTGGAACTATTTGTTTATAGGAAATCCATGGTCTCCACGGCCAAGGTGTTTCTGTTGAGAATATCTCTTCTCAGCTTTCACCTTGGGCATCTGCACTCTTTTGAGTTTTTGCCCCTTTTATCAGGCAGCAGGTAAGTATTGTTTCACTTGATAATCCTAGGATGTCTGGACATCAGAATTCAGTTGCTTCAACATCTGTCTCTTTGATGCAGCTACTTCTCCATCCCGAATCTGATGATTTAGCTCAACTTTCTCAGGTACAGTAGAACATGGACTATGTAAACTGTCAAATCTGTTTTAAATCGTTACTTCTGGTTGACCTCGAGTTGTTTTTCCTGTGCACTTGTGCAGATTGAGACCGAAAAGCTTCTAGCCCAGTTAGTTGAGACTGAGATGAACAGACGTTTGGTATGCTTTCTTTGGACTATGTTGTAACTTCCAGTTCAATTGAGAGGCATATGTGCATATATCTGCTCGTGTAGCAAGCAAATAGTGTTTTATCAGTGCATCAGTTCATAATGTTCTTGGCCATTTTGCAGAAGGAGGGCACTTACAAAGGAAAGAAGTTTAATGCAATTTGTCACTTCTTTGGCTACCAAGCTAGGGGGCGCTGCCTTCAAAATTTGACTGCGATTATGCCTATGCAAGTCCCTCCCCAGATCATTAATATATAGCATATCTGCTTGCTGTTGGTGTAACACATGGGTTTTGGTTTCAGGTTTTGGGGCATGTGTGCTACCACATCATAGCTGCTGGTTTGAGCGGTTACATGGCTACAGTGACAAATCTTAAGAGCCCAGTGAACAAGTGGCGCTGTGGTGCGGCTCCTATTTCGGTGAGATTTGTGTTGATATGCCTAATAGTTTAAGATAAGTGTGAAAGTAGCGTCTAACCCATGTCTGTATCCCTGCAGTCTATGATGTCTGTCAAGCGATGGTCGCGTGGCCCTTCAGCCACCCAAATTGGAAAGCCTGCTGTTCACATGGCTAGCGTTGACTTGAAAGGAAAAAGCATACGAGTAAGTTTAAGAATTGCATTTTGTTATATTTTTGATCAGTGGATACACGAGCCATGTTGTTATCTGGATGTATCTTGTACATATGGCCTCTGACCTCAATAACACTTGTATTTTTGCAGTGTGTTGAGACAGAATTCTTCCAGCTTTTGTTGGATGATGTCTACAGAAACCCAGGCCCCCTCCAGTTTGAAGGACCAGGTGCTGATTCAAAGCCTATTTCATTGTGTGTTGAGGATCAAGACTATATGGGCAGGATAAAGAAATTGCAGGAATACTTGGAGAAGGTAGTCTTGATACCCTCAGAATATTTTTCTTCAAACTCACAGGAAGCCTCAATTGACAAGTTTTGCCTTTGCCTTGTCTAAATTCTTTTTGTTATGTGGTACAGGTGAAGAGCATTGTGAAGCCTGGGTGCTCGCAGGATGTTCTCAAAGCTGCGCTGAGTGCCATGTCTTCTGTGACGGAGACGCTGAACATCATGACTTCATCATCCACTGGCCAGATACTCTGATTCATTAGGTGCTATTTTCCCATGGTGACGATTATCAAGGTTAGAAAAAAAAGTGACCCTGGTATCACACGGGTTATTCTTTTTGTAGCTTTTGGAGAGTTCTACCAGTTTTGAATTCGGTAGTTTAATGAAGGCTTGTTGTTGATGAGTTTGAGCTCGAATAATTTTTGAAACAGCTGGGTTTTGACATCTTAATAAACCAAATTTTTGTTACTGCATTCACATTTCTGTGTCAGTCATCTGAGGCTTCAAGCGATTTGATTGTTTGTCTGAGAGTAATCTCTTTCATGGAGGTGTGCTACATGTCTAGTGAAAGATTATTAGGTATTTTGGTGAGCTGAAGCCTGGAGCATAAATGCTTGGTGAAATCGTGAATTGTGACTGCGATTATAGCCGTTTGAATTTAGCAGAACACCAACGTGGCATGCTGAAGTTTTGTTACTGTTGGACCTATTCAATCATGTCTGCGGAGTTTTCTGTTCAGCGTCTTAAGTACCTCAAACAACACCGCCCGCCCCGCATTCGCAGGTGTAGCATGTATGACGTATTAGCTCACAAGAATGCCAGGGATGCTGTTGCCGAGTGTGCGAGGCTGCGACGCATCTGGCCCGCCCATCCGAGCCCACGGTCACGAGACAGACGGTGGGAGAAAATCTGCAGTGTCCTGGACGCTACTCCTGTCCTTTGTAAATGACCTTTCGGAATCACTATATGACTTGTTAATTTTCGTCCTTTGTAAATGACCTTTCGGAATCACTATATAACTTATTAATTTCAGCAGTACTAACTTGGCTGGTGGCGTCTTAACAATGCCGACCTCTTCTTTTTTTTTTTCTGGTAAAGGGTCCCATTGCCCACACAAGTTTTTTCTCGAACTTACGTTTTGCAATTTATAATCACAGTAACTGTCTGTACATTCCCCACAGAAACAAATAAATATTTGGCGAGCCATCGTTTTCTATGGGATTAATTATTAGAATGATTATTGTGTCGTAGTGTTGCCGTGTTGCAGATGAGGATGACAAATGAATGTTCAACATCTCCAGCCAACTCTCTCATCTGTTTCCTCTCGCCATCTCAACCCGTGGAAGCGCCGTGTGTTGCTTGTGCGCTGGTTCTTCACAACGGCACCGGAGGAGCGTCACCACTCACCAGAGGTCTGAGAGCGTCACTGTCGTGATCGTCACCTACTAATAAATAATGCGCGGTGGAGCACTGGAGCGTGCGGGAGCAGTGCACCTTCGCTGCCGTGTGCTACCAATGTTGCTACAGCGTGTGCCAACATTACGGCGAACATTGGTAGCACACCACACCGTGTGGCGTGTCGTAGCTAGCGGCGCACATGTGCCACAAAAAGACCCATTTGGCCGCTCGTGACCCCCGCATTACGGCGAACGAGTAGAATTCCGTCACTTTCCGCTGTGAGATCGGGTGCCAGCCAACCACCAAGACTTTCACGATGACGGTGCCATATACACGATGCTAACTCTTAACCACGAACCAACCTAGCTGGAATACAGTTTGGCCCATAATGGAAACACGGCACCTGTTCAGTTCAGCAGCTAGTAACGCCTAACGGTGCGCTGCGCTCGGTCAGACTCAGATCGGCTTCGATCCGACCGCTCGCAGTGACGTGACGGTGGCAGGCGGCCGACGCAGCGGTCGCCCGTTCTCGCGCTGGCAAGAGCCGCGCAGTCCCGCTCAGGCCCGACACCACCGCACGGTCCTGTGGGAAGGGGAAGACGTCGTGATCAGCAATCAGATTCAGAAGAGAAGAGAAGACGCGAGCGGGGGGAGGCGGGCGGCGGACCACACTAGAACTCTCTGTCCCTCTCTACGGCTCTCACTCAACCCCGACCGGACGCGCCTCCATCTCCTCTCTCTCTCTGCGCGTCGCACGCCTCGGTGCTCCCGCCGGCGGCCGATCCGAAATGGGGCGGGAACCAATGGGTTGAGCAACGGCGCTTCCGCGGCCGGGGAGCGCGCGGACGACGGGACCACGGTGTTCCGGGGCACGGCGTACTCGCCGCTGCGGACCACGGTGGCGCTCGCGCTGTGGCTCGGGGCCATCCACTTCAACGCCTTCCTCGTCCTCGCCTCGCTCTTTCCTCTTCCCGCGCCGCGTCGCCGCACTGTACGCCCGCCGCCCCCTCTCCTCTCCTTCGCCGTCCCCTGGTCTGGTGGCGAGTGCCGTGCCCGACCGACCACTTCATCCCTTTGCGCTTGTTGTTTCGTGCTGCAGGGTGCTGGCGACGCAGCTCTTCTTCATGTTCGTGCCGCTCAATGATAAGAGCAGATTGGGACGCAAAATCGCCAGGTTCTCCTCCTCTTGTTGACTAATTCGCTCCCTCCCTATTGTCCCCGCTGGATTCCTGAATCTTACACTCGCACGGCGCGCGCCCGCGTCTGCAGGTTCATAAGCAAGTATGTGATTGGGTATTTTCCCGTCACTTTGCACGTGGAGGACTACGGTGCCTTTGATTCCAACAGAGCTTACGGTGAGCTCATCTTAACCATTTCTTTCCCTTTCTGGATGTTGGAATCCTCGTCTCCTAACCTTTTCAGTAGATTCCATAGCCGTATAAGAAACAAGACTAGAAGAGCACCAAAGTGAGGGGTCATTAACATCTACTGGCGATTTTACTGTTGTGTTTTCAGTGTTCGGTTACGAGCCTCATTCTGTTCTGCCCATCGCTGTCGGGATCCTCGGGGACCTCGTTGATTCATGCCGCTACCAAAGATGAAGATTCTTGCTAGCAGTGCGGTGAGTGAGACTCCACCAATGTTAGCTTGCAAGAAGTACAGTCAGTGTCTTCTTGTTTCAATCACTTAGCCGCCGAATTGTAGCTCCGTTTTCACCTGCTAGTTTGGGTGGTTCTAGGTGTTCTACACTCCGTTCCTAAGGCAAATATGGACGTGGTTGGGGTTGGCTCCTGCGTCCAGAAAGAGTTTCTACTCCTACCTTGGAGCTGGTTATAGCTGTATCATAGTGCCAGGAGGTGTGCAGGAAATACTCCATATGGATCATGATTCAGAGGTTTGCTCTGATCCTCTTGCATTTTTGTTAGTATTCGCCTTCTGTTTTTTGATTCTCGTTATCTTGTGCTAGACTACTTAGTGGTTGTGGTTAGTGCTGAATGAAGGCATATCATTTTGACTGGATAACAAACAATCCTTCCAATTCGCAGGTTGCTTTTCTTAAATCAAGAAAAGGTTTTGTTAAGATAGCTATTGAGATGGGTTGCCCTGTAGTCCCCTGTTTTTGCTTTTGGACAGGTAACAGCATTTCTTTTGGCTTGTTATATGCAGTTTAACGATACCTTTAACTGTAGGCGCTGAAGCACGCAAACTAATAAAAAGTTAATTGTGCATTTGATATTCTGTGTTCCTATCAATAAATTCAGATGTTCAGTTTCTGATCCTTATTCTGCTTCCTGTCTTTGAGCCAGAGCTATGTATATACAAATGGTGGAGGCCAGGTGGCAAGTTAATTGTCAAGATAGCTAGAGCAATCAAATTTTCTCCAATCATCTTCTGGGGGAAAATTGGGGTGACTCTCTGCATTACATTCTCTTGTTTTTGGTCCTGCATATTTAATCTATATAGTGATAAATTTTCTGTTTAATTGTCATATTGTTATTCAAGAGTATAAGAGTCTACTGCACTATCTAATACAGGACTCCCATCCCTTTTGCAACACCAATGCATGTGGTTGTTGGGAGGCCAATTCAGGTTGTAAAGAATCCTCAGCCTACCGTTGATGAGGTAAAGAAATCCTTTTGAGCAATCCACCGTGGAAAACTTTTTAGAAAATGTTATTTATGAAGCTTAGACGCGGATAATTTACTGAGGGAAAAAAATGAGAGGTGTTCTAAAGTGCACTTTGTTCTGGTGTCTTTACAGGTAAAACGAAGTCCACAGACAATTTGTTGTTGCAATGCAAGATCTGTTCGAGAAATACAAGACCAGAACTGGATACCCTGATCTTCGGTTAAGAGTTCTTTTGATGGCATGCTGTTCTGACCAAA
Organism: Hyparrhenia diplandra; assembly: GCA_015847255.1. Taxonomy (NCBI): domain Eukaryota; kingdom Viridiplantae; phylum Streptophyta; class Magnoliopsida; order Poales; family Poaceae; genus Hyparrhenia; species Hyparrhenia diplandra. The sequence goes on from JADLZK010001024.1 coordinate 46,314, forward strand.
AAGCCCTTATCAGCAGCAGTTTAAGGGATAAGATGGCTGTGCTATAATGCATCGATTCAATCGCTTGTAGCATTTGAGCTATAATGTTTCTTTTAGCACAGATCCACCATTGGAATTTCGTAGCATCGAAAGTATAAGCTAGTAGCACCATCTTTGCTAGGATGCTTGTGTGATGTGCTCCTATCATCTTTTGGTGCTCTCAGAGAATTCCTCGAGGTTTGGATGCAATGGTATGCATTGGTCTGCATTTGTTTATACTAACAAAAGCTTAGTGGTGGGTTTATCAGACATTCAGAGCTCAGACCCAGCATGAGAAACTTATTGCTTCGGATTGGTGTTAGCACTAAAGACCTGGAGAAGCTTTGTACATCTGTCCTTCGGCAAAGGAGTTTCAACGAACAACGTACCCTGTTGAATTGATGTAACTATTTGATAAAAAAATAACTGGAAATGCAGCACAAAACACAGGTACACATTACGAATTTAGTACACATCACTAGCAATAGCATCATAGGTTTCCCATTCCATGGAATTATTTTTAAAGTACAGAGACAAGCGCTCTATGCTTGGAACCACCAAACATAGAGCATACACAGCTAAATCACACCTTAATTTGGAGACTAGGACATGCAACACTAAGAATTTGGTACAGACGAATGTCAATCACTGGCTACAACCAGTAATGTAAACAACACGATGTTGACACCATACTTGTACAGAACTGGATATAACTCCTTGGGAACTCAGGAAAGGAGCATAACTGGGTCCTCCAGAGTTAGGTCCAAAGGCTGATGAATGCAGACATCACGATGACGACTGCAGGATTGTACAGAACTGGATACACTTCTTGGGCATCAGACCTGTGTGCGGTGACTTGGGAGTTGGAACTAGGACCACACACTAACTACATGAAGTTTCAGATGAACAATCACCTGAAGGCCATCAGACCATGATGGCTAATCCCCATTGATTAATCCATCTTGCATATGCTGGACTCCATTCCAGCATAAGCTACATTTCCACGAGCTGTCAGATACAGGATCAATACGCCTGCATCTGTGGCTTCATGCTCCATCACACATACAATTTAAACCGGCGAAATTGCAAGAGCAACCGTTGCTCTTGGATCACTTGCCCATCCATTGGGACAACTTCACGATTTCCAGGTACATCTGTTGACCATGATAACGACAACCTGTGGTTTTTCCATAACAAACATAACCCATCAGTAATAGTCAGACTGCAAGGAAGAAACATTCCAGAACAGAATGGCAAGAATAAAATGAAGATTTGCATCATGGTACAGGAACTACAGTTCTGATGCAAAACTTTTCTATTCTAAGTGGTGATACAGTTAAGGTTTATTTAGCTCTGCAGGGTATCTATCAATCAACATAGCTATCTAATTAAGTTAGATACAAAGAATGCACTTTTGCTTTTTATTTCAGAACGATTTTGGATAAGCATCCCATTCTGATTTTCTTGCTTGTTAGAACATCTTGATTTCATGTCCTTGTCTCTTGCTTTCAAGAACTTTTCATGCTAATAACTTATATCCCTTTTTTTCTTTTAAGCAATACTTAGCTCGGTATTTTAGCAGATTATGGAGTACAGCAGTGAGCATACAGAGAACGACATGCAAAATAAACATAGGCATAGCTAAGGGCAGAAAACCAGATAAGATAAGTCTCATACCTTATGAATGCAAAAGGATTGTTTCTTGCCAGGCAAGAACAAATGCTGTGAATACAGAAAGCAACACTGCTCTTTTTAGTCCTGCTGCAATCTAAAGGGTACCTGCCATGAAGCAAAACACTAGAGTCAGTTTGTTACCTAATTGTTAGAAAGGAAACAAGATGATAACAGTGCAAACAAAGCAAACCTCAAGGTACAAATGCTTGGATGAACATGAACAGTTCAGCTTGCTCTTTGGTCTGAACCACTAGCTTGTGTAAACTGGGGTGAGGGGGCTGGAATTATTAGGTGTGGATGTGCAGGGAACGGTGTTTGCTGCAAAAGCCATTAATGCAGGATTATTCACACATGGAGAAAATAGAAATCTCAAACCTGAAAAACATAAAGAAACGTCTACAGTTTCATTTGCTGCCTTGGCTACTGAGTGTATGTATCTCGAGTCATGTGACTTATCCAACTCAAATAAACAAACACTACCTATATAGGTTCAGGTGATCTTAAGTACAATGGGACATATTTAAGAGGCTGGTGCAGTGGTGCCACATTGTAGAGAACCAATTATATTGCCCTAGGAATGCAAAAGAAACCACAGTGCTCTGCCTCCAAGAATGATTCAATGCTTTCAATCTTTCTGGACCTTATGAATTTAGTTTGAAAATTGTTATGAAAAAGAATTAAAAGATCTTGTTTGTCATGTATAGTTAGTAGAACAAATAATTTGTGAACAAACATTAAATATTTATAAACAAAAATATCTCATCATAAAATGATAGAATTTAGAAAAACACAGCTATAACGTTGGTCTGAATGAAAAATACTCAAGCTAAGAAGAAACATGATGCACATATGAGCATGTGACATTGAACACAAACTAAAAACTATCAAGGATGCACAAATATGACACGAACCTCAAATAATTTCCAGATTTCTGAAAGGTACCAAGCATATCATAGTTTCTTAAGGAGATAGATCCTACTATACTGCAGCATGGCATGAATACCACATTACCTACTAAAAAGGAGTCTGAATGGAAGGTCGAGCTGTTGGTGATGCACTGCTGAAGTTTGATCCAGTGAGCTGCACATATTGATTTCCAGGCATGTTGTAACTATGAACCGGCAAATAACCATTGCCCCCACCAGAAATGGATGGACTCAACTGGCTAAACGTTTGGTTGCCTGTGTTTGCTGCAGCTGAGACTCCATAAATAGGAAGATACTGCTGACCAGAATATGGGTTTAATGTACCTACAAAGAGAACATCTGTCAGAATAGGCAAAAGGTTTATGTAACTGTCTTATGCAGCACAAGAATATAAAAGCTGATAGCTTTTAACACTTCAACCTGTGGATAGATGTATTCGGTCCCATATATGAAGGGTAACTGCAAAAGGAAGAGAACGAACAACTGAATGCATTTCTATTGGCTTTCAAACAGTCATATCATGTTCTGTGAACATGGTTGGATCAGATTATTCCGTCATTTGAAAGGAGAGATATCATATGCAGAAGCTAATTTAAGTAGTAAACAGTGTATTATCATATATACTGTCCAAAAAGTAAGTGCAGGCCATTTAAACATTTTGTTAAAAAAGAATGTTACATTGGAGAACTAACAAGTGATGACATAAATTATCTTACCTGTACTGGGGAACGGAAAACCTTGGTAGTACCCAAGTGGAAATGGTCGGTGGTGGCCATAACCCCTAAATAAAAGGCCCCTTGGAACTGGAACACCAAAGTAGGACCCCCGATCTTGGCCGCCCTAAAAAAATGCATACTGTTATTGTCAATGTTGAAACACATATAAACATGGTAATTTCAGGACGAAAGTGAGTGTTTATGCGACCAGAAGAAAATAATTAAGGTCATCATATAACTTCGAGAATAATCATGTTGTAGCTAGTAGTAGTAATAGCAGCAAGTAAATACATGAACAGCACAGTCCACAGGCATCAATCGCAATTAACATATACACAGTTTTGTTAACATAAATGCTTGCTCAGTAGTGTTTTCTGCTTGATCAATAATTTGCTGGTGGTAACCAAGGTAAGAAAACAACACTTTGATCAAATTAATAAGGTTAGAACTCTTTTTCTTAATTGAAAGGCAGAGCTCCTGCCAGTTGCTTCAATAAAGGTAACCAAGGTAAGAAAGCTTAGCTCGTTATCTTATAATTGATGTGATTAATGGAAAATACAATTCAAAATCCACAGTACCTAACGGCACCATGATGCAGTTAATTAACTCATTTTGGGAAGCCACATTTTTACACCAATAGTCGAGTGTATTAAACTTTTATGCTTAACTCGGCATTAAATACTTTTTGACATAGTATTTCAAAATTTGATTATGATAAACAAGTACACTGCAAACCGGTAGAGTATAAGGATACTGTACCATTACCAGGGCGCGCTGGATGCTGGGCTCGACCCAACGAAGCCAGGTTACAATTGGCCTGCCTGCCGTCGATCACCGGCGTGGGGTCCTCGCAGGCCTTCCTCGCGGACTCTGCTTCACGGAATGTCACCTGTGGAAGGAGGGGGGAGCAAAATCAACACAGTTCCTTCCTCACAGTCCATCTAACGCGCGCACACACATACACACACACGGGATCCCCGCATACACAGAAGCAAAATTAACATCGAAAAGGGGGTGAAATCGAGAGGCACCGACGAATCCGTATCCCTTGGAGCGCCCGGAGTGGCGGTCGGTGATGACGACGGCCTCGAGAATGTCCCCCGAAGCGCTCGTAAGCGGCGGAGCCTGTCGCTGTTGGTCTCCCAGGCGAGCCCGCCCACGAAAACCTTGGTGTGGGTGGTGTCCCCGAAGGACGAGGGCGAGGCGAGAAGGTGCAGCCCCGAGCTGGAGCTCGACGCCGACGCCGACGCCGACCCGGACGCCGACCCCGCGTGCTGCTGCATAGCCATCATGAGCGGATCGGGCTTCTGGGAGGCGAGGAATCGGAGGAATCGTCGCTCGCCGCGACCCCGCTTCCTCCCTGCGCTCGAGGGATTAGGGGAGGCTGGAGGCGCGATCGCGCGAGCTGAGTGAATTGGCAGGTGGAAAAAGGCAGAGGAGGGGCGAGGCGGCGGCGAGGGAAAGGGGATTGTGATTGCCTGATTGGGGGCCCCGGGCTTTCGCGTTCCACTGGCGTTGCTGTGCTGTGCTAGGGGAACCCCCAGCTCATTTTGGCTGCCGCGCTGCCTGGACGGCATATATTTTTTGCAGAACGACAACGTGGTCTTTCAAACAGAAGGCCCCCCGCCCGGGGGTTGTTGGCTAGCTTGTTGCAGTCTTTGCAGGAGGAGTATCTCGGCGTCGCACCGATGCGCGCCGCGCGCGTCTCTTGAGGTGCCTTTTTTGAATGACCAGCAGCGGCGGAGCCAGAATTTCAACCTCGGCTATTGCCGATGTCTCGTAGGACGCTACTCAACCAACCGCTGCCTCCAGCCTCCTGACCGCGTGCAGCCTAGGCACAGAGGCCGGCCGTACTCGGGCCACACAGTCACGCGTGCAGCCCGCACCACCGGAGCCCGAGACGTCGGCAATGCCGCCACCACGTTATGCCCGGTCGGCCAGGATTAGAGATCGTTCATGTGAATGAAGATTGGGGAGTTTCACACATGACTTGCTCACTCTATTCCGTCGTTTGATACACGAATGCGGGCGGTTCTAACTCATATGATGAGCATGTGTCATAAGTCGTCTCATATGAGAGATCATGACGTCTTTTTGTTGGCAGCATGTAATAAGTTCTCGATAAACTGTCTAGTTTTCTACATTCGTTTTACACTTGGCCGTCTGCCGCCATCTTCTTGCATTGTTTTTTTGTAGGTCTCGTGAGCCTATAAGTCAATTGTAAGAAAGTCTGTTGTCCTCATGCCTAAACTCTCGATGTATGCTCCTACTTTCGGTATTCCGTTTATAATGGAAATGGGGTTTTCCTCGGTTCAAAAAAATATGAGAGATCATGAGTGAGATATACGAGGGCTTGTAAAAAAAAAAAGGCTTAATATGAAAGAGTTATGACAAAAAATAAAGATGTACTTGGACTTGATCTAGTGATATATATGTTGCGATGTGCATATCCCAATTTGTCTTGAAAAGAAGTATGGAAGTAAGATATGGTTTGAACTTTGAATATTTGTGGGATAACTTTGAGTCGATAGGTAGGTGGACTAAAAAAAAAAATAGAGGTTTCTGTTTTGCAAAAACAACAAAAACAAACAGTCTTAGTAAAGAAACAATTGAGCTTTAACCAGAAATTGACATAAAAAAGTACTATTTATAGAGATAAAGATATAGATATAGATATTAGGTAGAGAGTAATATTAAATATTAAATAATAATAAGATTTTTGGGAATCTATCTTATTATCTACCTCCTTTATTTAGATAGTGTATCTTTTTATCAAAATCCAAAATCTTTAACCTATTCAAATGGAGCTCATGCCTTCTTCAATATATAGTTTAAAAAAAAAAAAGAACTGCTGAATTACTAATTTTTTAATCAATCAAAAGCAGAGAGCATACTTGTTAATTTTTTGTCAACCATTTTTCGGTGTCAGCCTCCTAAAACATAAACTCTATAACACAGTTTTGCATTGCGTTTAAATTACTGCAATCACTTTTATACTCTCTTTATTATATATTGTCATTGGAAACATTGTACTTCTTCTTATTCGTCTCCTACATCTTTTCCTTCCTCTAAACTAGATCGGTAGGACACTTTGCTCGTTTCTAGAGGCCTGTTTGCTTGGGACCTTAGAGGCGTAACGGTAGTAAATAGATGCGAGAATTGGTATGACATTTTTAAAAACTATGGACGAAGAGGATATGCCTTTTTAGCTTTTGTATCAAATACAAATGGAACGATGTCCTAATTTAGATGGAACATGTGTTCTCGAACGTTCCCAAAATACGTACACGAGATGCTCCAATGGCTCGGCTTTGGAGCCTATTACTCCCCTGTTCTCTCTTGTCGGTGGATGGATAGATCTCACTTTTAGTGATTGGTGACACTTGATGGCGATGCTGACGCAACCCCGTTTGCTCAAAGGTTCCATCGGATATATCTCAACTTAGTGTTTGACTCACACTTGATGATGCGATTTGAGACACTTCACCGCTCAACGCTTCGTTTGTGTGCGGGACTCTAGGTTCCTCGAATTGGTCATGATTCGGGACACGTTCCATCGTGATTGGGAACGGCGCCCACGTTGTTCCCGTACTCACCATAAAGTGGTAAGTGGATTTGGGGCCGGGGAACATGGGTGGCGTTCCGTGCCCGGCTTCTAAGCTTGGGACCCTGGCAAACTTGCATGGTTCAGGCAACAAATCTAGGACATCAATTTTTGTGTGCCTAGGGGCTTAGATTGTTGTTTTGGCTCGGCCACTATACAAACAAGCCCTAGGTGCTCTGGCCACTCAAGCACCCTCCCAGTCTCCCACCGACCGGGTAAGCCGTGAGACCATGCTAGTGACAGAGCCATAGCTCACTAGGCGGGCTGGCTATAATCACTCATGGTGGCTAGGGCAAAGCTAGAGGCGTTCAGGCTTGGCTTTGGCATGCTAAGAATGTACTAGGGAAAAGAGAAGCGTCAATAACAAAGAGACGCCGAGAAAAGTCATGCAATGTTGTTTCCATGTTGCCCTACATTTATCTTTTCACATCTCTCCTTTCTCCAAATACAAAATGTTATGGAGTTGTGATTGTTGGAGAGACTTTTTTTCACTCTTGCCAAAAAACAAGGCTGAGTGTGAGTTCTGGAAACTCTTAAAGATCTTTAATGAGTAACAGTTTCAATCACATTCTATTACATAAAAAGGGTTGGCGCCAAAATTTAAGCATAGAGGGTTATTCATGCAAATACCAACAATTATACCGCTATGAAAATACACACAAAACAATGGTATGTTTGATTCCTTTATTTATAAGTTCTCTTTCGCTTTTTTTTTTTGGGAAGCAAAGAGATCTGTAAAAAGGCCCAAAACCAATGCACTAACCCAGGGAGATGACGACTCACACGTTTCCCTGATCATGATGTGCCCAATTGACTTCACACAGGAGCCCTTCCTCTCCAGTGCCTCGCTTCATCGTTCGCGAGCCCATCGCTTTCGGGTCTTTGTGGTCTGCTTTATTATCACTACTAGCTTTACGCCTAGAACAATTCAGTCATGCGTTTAGCGCTTGAGACAGGCCCCACGACAGGTGTCATGGTCGCCGCACCCTCGGCGGACGACTACACAAAATGACAAATCCATCGTCACGACGGCAAGTGTGGCAAAAAGCGAAACTGAGAAGTCTGACCAAACCTCCCCCGTCCGTCCGTCCCTCTGCTTTGCAAGGAAAGAAAGGAAACGCAGCCGGCTCGCCGAGGCGGCGGCGCAGGCCCCGTGCCTCCGCGCCCCGCGGCCCGGGGCCGTCCGCTCCCTCACGCTGAACATCTGATGAGCCCCTGCAGGCGAAACAGCCCCCGCAGGCCTCGCGGGTGGGTTCTGTGCACACCAGCTGTGAAACCCCGCGTCCGTCCGATCGATCCATCCACAAACCGACCACCACCGCACCACGCCCCGCAGGCCGCACAGCGCCGGCCCCGCACGGCATGCTATGCTACGCACAGAGACACACCCCCTCCCGCACCACCCGCAGCAACACGCACGACACACAATCGTCGCACGCGCCCCCGGTTCGCTCCGCCTCGAAACCCCTGCCTTCCTGCCCTGACGGTGGTGGCCGGTTGGCCCGAGCGGAGCGATGGTGGAGTGGATGGACGTGCGCCGGCAAGTTGGCCGCATCGCGGCGGCTCTGAGGGCGCCTCGCGGGGGGCACGCTGTCCATCTCGGCGTGGATCTTCAACGTCCTGGCGGTGACCTCGCTCGTGCTCTCCGCCTGCGAACTGCTCCGCCTCTGCAGCGACAGCGACCGCAGTCTCCGGTTCCCGCCCCCGGCCGCGAGTTCGTCACCGTGGTGTGCCAGCTGGCCTCCATCGTGTACCTCTTCACCCTTTGCGGCACTGGCATCGCATCCGGTGAAAACCGACACCCCTGTCTGCCGCGACGGCTCCCCCGACAAAACGCGCGCCGCCGCGCGGAGGAGGCATTGCATGACGGGGTGGGAGGACGGGGACGTGAGATCGTCGCCGCCGTGGTGGCCGGGGCGCTGCAGTCGCACCAACTCGAGACGCCTCGGAGACTGCCACCGCGCCGCCAGGCTGCGCCGGGGAGGCGCTGCGGCGGGGTGACGGGGCGTGGCGTCGAGGGGCTCCCGTTCGGCGGGATGGACTACCAGGCCATCCTGGGGGCAATGCTGCGAGATGCCTGTCGGGTACGTGCGGGTGCCGGTCGGGGTCGCCGGCCCGCTGCTCCTGGATGGGAAACAGTACCATGTCCCCATGGCTACCACCGAGGGATGCTCGTGGCCAGCGGTCAACCGCGGCTGCAAGAGCCATCGCTGCGTCCGGGGGCGCCGTCAAGTTCACTGTACCGGGATGCCATGTCTCGTGCGCCTGTCGTCAAGTTGCCATCGATCAAGAGGGCAGTGCAACTCAAAGGACTTTGTCGAGGCACTTACCAATTTTGAGACTCTGGCTGCTGTCTTCAATGGGCCAGGTAGACATCCTTTTCCATTTGTCTACCTCAAGATTCGCACGCTTACTTAAAATGGGATATGAATCTGCATAACTACTTTAGTGCGTGCGGGGAACACTGATAGGAGTAGTTAAAATGCATTCCTTTGATGCATCTTTTAAGTTTCCCGTGTGCTGTTTGACTATTGTCATGATGTTGATGGCTAGAACGACATGGTATTAGTAGTTTAAGGTCAGGTGATTGCCCACAAAAGCAAGTGTCTTTTTTTCTTGTTTGGTTGATGATGATAGGGAGGGACTCTTTTTTTTTTTTTTTCGAGAGCGGGTGATAGGAGGGACTCCGCAGCTTATTAGCTTAATTCCAACTTCAACATACACTAGCTGAGGCAACAGCAATTACCTCCTACTATTGTAGTTCAGTGGCATTATCTACTTATGTTTCCTTATTTTCCGTGATTCCCTATATATTTCCGTTTTTCGCAAGAATGATGCCAGTTCATACTTTCAGAAATGTCATCGTTGAATTGTCGTGTTGCGTTTATCCAACCACAGGACATTTACAAATGATACAAATTTATACTTTCTGATGAAGTGTTGCCCTTGAATTGTCCTGTTGTGTTTGTTGAAACGCAGGCGAAATGTCAACGGTTTGTCGGTTGGGTGAAGGTTACTTATGGCATGAGGGCTTACCGTCATAGGGTTTCCGTACTTCCTAGTAATTGTCCTGTTATGCTTGTTGAAACCGCAGGGAATGTCAACGATTTGTCGGTTGCAAAGCTTACTTATGGCACGAGGGCTTACTGTCATAGGGTTTCCATACTTCCTAGTAACTGACAGCATATGCTTAGAAAGAAGGGCGGTTGATCCTAGCAACTGGTTTCGTTACTTCCTAAACCTAAATTATGCTGGTTTCTGCAAGTTACAGAAGCTTTAAACATTTATTTATTGATTGTTTTTGGAAGCTCTGGGTTACTTGCTGTTTCATCTGACTAAAAGCTTTTGACTTTGTTGTTTTCTAGGCGATAAGCTTTTAGGTTATTTTTAGTTCACACCAATCCATTATTTATTTAGGTCTGATTATTATGTTTGGGTTCTCTGTTGTAAAGTAATAGAAAATATGGGAGTCTATTTCTCAAGATTTGTTCTTCAAAATCATGGTCGTATTGCACACCCTATGAAAATTTTCATTACTACTGGTTGCATGCATAAGCATTCATGAGTAATCTGGCATTTCCATTAGCATTTAGTAATTGGCTTCTTAGGGAATGCTGTGTTCTAACATTTAAAACACTGCACATTTAATTAAGAATGTATCTCATTCTTTAATGTTTCTCACTTGCTCTATGCTTAGCCACATTATTTCACTGTTATGAAACTTTATTCAGGCAAATTTCCCTCACTTCTCTATGTTGACCACTTTCCTTCAATTTTCAAATTGGTCATATTTTTTCAGTCTTTTTCAAAGTACCTATACTGATAATGCTGGTTTTGCACCTTCTGAGTGATAAAATATTAAAAATTTTTATCATTCAAGCTATGCATTTGAGACTTAGGGTTACGTGATATCATTTGTGGTCGTTGATTGGCGAGGCAACCTTGTTTACGGATAACGCTGTTGTTCCTATATATGGCATCTTTGATTTTGGTATTTCCTTTGGGAGACTAGTTTTACTGCGAAGCTCTAGCGCCGTTATTCCCCTGTTAGTAGCATTGCATATCGATCAAACTAATTTTCATTCCGGACTTCCAGTTAGACATGTATCATATGCATACTTGTATGAGGGACACATTCTTGGTCGGTTTTTTCGAAAGAAACAGGAGACGGTTAGTTTTCTTCTTTAATTTGCGCGCTTGGTTTGCATCTTTTGCAATTTTATGTCCCAGTGATTGTTTTTCTTAATAAAAATCAATAAAAATTCATAGAAAATACTATCTGCTTTTATTTGTTAGAGGTGACATGAAGTTTTTTTCGTGTCCACAGGTCCAGCAGGATTTGGTAGCTTCAGGGTATTAAGTGCTTTTTAGAGGTAGGGAACCTTTGCATGAGGTTCACCTGTAGTACTGAGATGCTATGGGAAATGAATATGGTGTCAAAAGGTGTTGAGAATGTCTTGGGCTACCTGCAGACTGATTTCCCCTGACATGGATATCATCAGCCTATCTGGTTTGGTTCTTTTCCTTCTGTTCTGTTATAGCAAATACAAAAAGCTGTTTCTTCACGCTTTAAAACTAGCATGTTATTTATCGAACAACTAAAACAATGTAAGTTTGAACTTTCTTTTACTTGCTAGTAATTTTTTACACATGAATTGCAGAAGGAACTTGTTTAAAGGGAGCCAAAAATCGTTTTTTAATAAAAAAAGGCATGGAAATGCAGACTTTTTGTTGGTTCTGTGCCGGTTTTTTACCCCAAAGGAAAGTGTGTACTAGATTGCCTGATATTTTTTCATTTCTTTTCCATACTCACAAGAGCTCAATGCGTAGAATACAAGCTGCTCTTCTCACAATGCATGGTTTGCTACATTGCATCTGCCCCCTCGAGCAAACTTCTGTTCTGAGGCTGAGCATCTTCAGCTACCATTGCCACCTTTTTTTACTCATCATTGCGCTCTAACCTGAGGAAAGTATGTACCTATATTAGATTCTGCTGAATCTGGAATCTTCATGTTGCTATCTTAAGTATTGCTTTATCACTCTCAAGCTCAAGCATAAATAGAAGCTGCTTTTCTTATAAAAAAAAAAAGCAGTGAGTAGTAATTTTACTGGCTGGTTTCTTGACACAGAATAAATTCGTTTTAATAATCATGATATATTATTAGCATTAATGTTCGAAAAAGAAGGACCATCAGCATTCCCCTTCCCCAGTCTTGGTATGCGCATTGACTGTTTCTTTTTGGTGCCAGGTAACTATTGTTCGGACAAGAAGGCTGCAGCCGTAAACTGGATAGAAGGTCGTGGAAATCTGTTGTTTGTGAGGCCACAGTCAAAGGGGAATTGTGCAGAGTGTTCTTAAGACCACTGTGCAAAAACTTGTCGAGCTAACATTTCAAAAATCTCGTTGGATCAGCTGTAGCCGGAGCTCTTGGAGGTTTCAATGCCCATGCAAGCAATATCGTAACTGCCCTGTTCATTGCTACAGGGCAGGATCATCCTGCCCAAAAATGTCGAAAGCTCACATTGCCTCACCATGATGGAGGCAGTGAATGATGGAGGTGATCTTCACATCTCTGTGACCATGCCTTCCATTGAGGTAATACGACTTTTTATGCTCTTTTGTAAGGTTATAGGCTTATAGTTAGTACTATAAAGTTTTGTGGAATTATAAAATCAATAGCCACGTTATCCTTCCAGATCATTAACTTATTCCACATGCTTTTATATCTGTCGGTTTGATTGAATGTGGTATTTTATGGCAATAATTTGTCCTCATAATAATATGTCCATTCTCAGGTAGGCACTATTGGGGTGGCACTTGTCTTTGCTTCACAAGCCGCATGTCTGAACCTGCTTGGTGTCAAGGGTGCGAATCGTGACTTCACCTGGTGAAAATGCTAAACTTCTGGCTGCCATTGTAGCTGGCAGTGTGCTCGCAGGCGAGCCTTCTCTCCTGGCAGCCCTTGCAAGTGGCCAAGCTTAGAAGAGCCACATGAAGTACAACCGATCAAACAAAGATGTGCAAGGTGCTGCTTCTTGAGTATATACAGCAGCTCGTTTAGTACCAAAGGCTCCAAGTGACATGTTTAGACAGCAATAGCCCAAGTGAAATCATCACCAAAAATGAGATAAGCAGAAACAGATTGTACAGAGTGATAAGCCAGCAGGTCCTAACAGTAAGTGCATCCTAACAGATTATGCAACTCCTGACTGTAACTTTTGTTAATGTATGAGTTCGTATATTAATGTTTGCTTTAATCGCCCAAGCATCTCTTTGCTTTGGGAGCAAAAGATCAGATTAAATCTGTGTTCCTTTTTGTGCAGTATAGTATAATAGTAATTTGCCTATTAGTATTAGTAAGTATTTATGTTTATATCGTGATGAGCTTTTTAGAATCGATGTGCATTCTCTGTCCAATATTTATTTTTTTGCGTCCATCCCCGACTCAAGCTTACCGACGCTGTTTTCCTGAAACATATTTTTTTTTGATCGTAGAAGAGCTCTCCATTACTCATAGGCTGATGCCAAATCTTTGGAAACCAGAGAACGAATACAACTTGAATGCTGTCCAAATTTGATCAGCACCTAGACTCAAACACGCCCCCTAGGGCAGCAAGATAGAGCAACTAAGTTACATGAACGAGGATTATGAGCTACCGACCACTACGTAGTTAACTAAGAGATTCTTCAGTTCCTAAATGAGGTCGCCTGCCAAGGGACGATCAAAATGATGAATTACTTACTTGAACCACCATGGAAGCGCGTCGTCTCTAGGGATCACCTTCTGGACACCCAGATCGGCTGCCCTCTGCACGGTTTGTAAGCAGGATATAGTTTTCACGAAAGCCTCCCTACATTCTCCGGTTTACCATAACCAGAGCTGATCACCCACCACCATCCCAGCATCCTCAGCAGAAAACCCCATCCATCTGATCTGAATTCAGGCAAAAAGCCCCGGGTCACAATCGAGCTTCACAAACTCCTCCAGTGGTGCCTTCCAAGACTGACGAGGCTGGCTTGTACTCCCCATCGTCTTTGTGGTCTTGACGAAGACCATTCCTCCGCATAAGTATGAATTTAGTCGTGCCAGATTACAACAATCCCAAACGTTGTTGTGCTCCTTCTCTGACACCACAACGTTCAGTCCACCACAGATAAGGGTAATCACTTGTCGCTGCACGTCCGGTTTCAGGTTCAGAATCGCCTCCAAGCTTTCTCGGACTATTCGCCAAATTATTTCGCCACCACTTCAAATTGCAACGCTGCCCAAATCGGTCACGAGACATTTGCATTTAAAATAGGTGAGCTCCATCCTTATAAAACGGCCACACATTACACAGGTTCAGAACAGAAGTGACTCCGCCTGTTCGCTGTTGCCACTTGCCATGCACTTCTCCGCGACAAGGCGAACATGCCACGTTACTTCAGCACACGGATTTCTTTTTATGTTCAGCACACGGATTTCAATAGGAAAACGTGGCCTTGTTCATTCTGCTCACAGAATTCAAATGGAATTCTTTCTGCATTTCGATGCTTCCTGTCTCCCTCGACGAATATACTCCCCACTTCTCAGTGTCCCTCCTCAGTGTCTGTGTGTTCCATATCAAGCAGCAAGAATGAACAAGTTGAGCGATCCTTCTGTCTCTTTTCCTCTTTTATAAAAGGAAAAAAGAACTATAAAAGTGACCAGCAGGAGGGGCGTAACTTCAAAACATCGCATAACGGCAGAATAAGTCAAACAAAAACAACAGTCGGGCTCAGTCATCAGATCTATCTGCTCGAGAATTTTCAGGCCGTTCCAGAAGCACGGGTATGCTCAGTATGCCTTGCTCTCTCCCTTCCCTTCAAAGGGCCGGCGCATGACGGCCCATGAAGAGCCGGAGCAAGGGCCCAACAAAGCTCTGCTCACCCTGTTTCCGAACTCGGCATTCCGGGCTCGAAAGAAACAATCTTGATCAGCAACAATCCGTGCATGAGACGCGTGATCCCCGGCGTTCCTGACTAGTGCAGCCGTGCAGGTGCAGTCGATCAGAACGCGACGGCCGAACGGGTGCAGGTGCAGTTCCGCGCCGCAGTGCGGCAAACCGGCAAAGGAAACCACAAAATAGGCAGGCAGGGCAGCGGTGTCACTTGACGCGACGGGGCGCGGGCGGAGGTCTCCCTCCCGGCACCGTCACGTGGCCGCGCGGGCCGCGTCGGCGCGTCGCTGGCCCACGGCCCATGGGCAGCATCATCAAAGATTCGACGCGACGCGTCTCCGGGCAGGCCCGGGCACCAGACCAGAATCGCGGGGCCGGCGCCCACGTGTGGGTGCGCGGCCCCGCTCCGGAGTCCGGACGGCCCGGTCGCCTTCCCACGTGGCTGGGCCGGAACCCACCCGCCTGCATGCCGCGTTGCTGGCTGGTGCAACCGACGGCTCTCGCCCCGCTCGACACGTGTCTCCTTTAGCTTTGTGTTTACAGCGTGGCGCATCATTGCATGTTCTTTTTCCTTTGGGTGCTTTATCATCCATCCACGGTGCATTTTCTTGCAGGGAGCTACGGCACTAGTTAGTATATGCGCGCATATATATATGGACTACACATTGCAATAAATAAAAGTATAGTTAAATTATTAGGAGTCCAAGTCTTATAAATTATAATTGTACAATGTGTGATGCTAAATATACTTTTAAATTATAGCTAAATTAACATTGACATTTCAGGCAAGGAAGCCTATTGACAACATATACTTTATGAAACGACTCTTGTGAAACTAATTAAAGGTGCAAATGGGATGGATAGATAGACAAATGCCAAAGCACTACTAAACGCAACAAGTTGCGAAATAATGCGGCCTTGATGCGGCCGGCAGGCCGGCCGGATTGCATGCACCTAGCCCCGATTAGGTCACCGCAGATTAAGACCGCGGCATCATATCATCCTTTCGACGGCCGGGGAGTCCCATCCGATAAAGCAACGCACGTCGTCGTCGCCCGCTTACGCCTGGCCGCTGGGTCATTAACAATACTAATCGTCAAAGTCAGACGCCCCACTGCAAACCCGGCCGGCCGTCGAGAAAAAGAAAAGTTGTCATCGCTGTCGACGGGCGAGGGCTGCCGGGCCGAGCGCCATGGACGGAGGCCGGAGCTAGCAGCTGATCGATGAGGCTGGCCGCCGTCGGTTGATCGATGCCTCGATGGAGATCGCAACGCGACAAGCGCGGGGTGAGCACATGCCCGGCGAAGAGACAGCGAGCCGCTCAGGTTATCTTAATCCCCCGCAGCTAATCTAATCTAATCGCCTAGCTACTTTAATCCGTCTTTATCCCGCCACTGATTTTTAATTAGACGGCCGGCCATCGTGGATGCTTTTGCTTCACTGTAATCAATCAGCGCGCGGCCAAGCCGTTGTTAATTAGTACTGAACTAGTACAATAATCATATCACTTGCTGACCTGTCCCTTCATTCGATCCGAGGCTATAGCCCCGGCCGATAATTAACTAACGTGTACAGTATGAACGCACGCAATGCGCCTCTCACTCAGTCGCTGCTGAGGCTACCAAAATGGTGGAATTCGATCACCTAATGTTTGAAAGTACTAATAAAACACACTACCATTAGTCATAGCATGTGGAAATCCTCACTAAATTTTGAATACTAAAACACAGAACCCACATATCGCTAGGAGAATTAGAAAATTCTGACGATTGACACGCATGGAATTCAGATTAATTCGTCAATCAATCAAACAAAAACTTTTTTGAAAGGACGGCAAAAACTTTACGCGTGATTTCTATTAGACGAATAAAGGAAAAGACAAGTGTCAGGTTTTTTTTTTGAATGGAAACCGGCCATTTTTGTAAAATCATATTTATTTGTATGACGACGTCGTCAATCTTGACTCTCGCGACCAATGTAATTATCACGAATTGGATCGAGAGTTCTTTGTTCGCCGCTGAAAACGAGATCGAATCTGTCGGTGTGATGTCATTTAGTTAATATTATTGTTGATTGTAACACAACACATGCATTTCCAATTGCACATCTGGTACAAATTCTCTGCTTGAGCATGCGGGCACGACGTACGGAAAGGTGGAATCGTCTGTGAAATGGAAAGAAAAATATGACAGAAGAAAGCTATGAATTTTGCCTTTCCAAAGATTATTATTCTGCGTGTCACAAGCTTGTGATCACTTTCCTTTGGCTGGCTAAACCAGAGGGTATCATGACAAGCTTTCTTGATGTCTATATATTGATATTATTATATATCTCTCTGATCAGTGGTACTGGTGCTATAGTACACTACGGCTGCTAGCTGCTTTAGCGACGGCGAGCTAGACAGACTGTAAAGAATGAGCTTCCCTGAGATTGAGGTCTTAATTATCTATTGGCATGACCTAACTGGGCAACATCCCAGATTACCAAAAGCAACCGCGTGCTCAACTTGGAATGCAGATTATGTAAACTAGAACCGTCTAGGCCGGAGCGAGTACAGTAGTATATATATCCATATGAACGGGAACAGATACATCATTAGTGTGTGTGGCCATATATATATTAATTTCTAGTCTCGTTTAATACTTCAGATTCAGATTCTATTTTCATGATCCACGACAAAATAGAGTTTTTAATAAATACATATATGTAACGAACTGTACAATGCATATTGAAGATTTGAGCTGCAAGATCATGTACCGTGCATAGATTGTAATCTTGGTAAAGCAACAAAGCAATCATTCGTCAGAAGAAAGAAACTGAACCTTTTGAAACTGCAGGGCAAGATCGATGCAAACCTAAATTAATAAGAACATCACCAGTACATTAGCTGCACACAGCTACTGCACCTTTGATATACTTCAGTACTTTTTTATAAAGGTGCAGTGTCACCTTTTCATGGCACATGCATGCTACGTACCTTGAGCTGTTCTCAGCGTGCCATAGAATCCACGCGCACTAAAATCGTACCTGTCTCTGATTGAAGAGGCGGATTTGTTATGATTATTTCTTGAGACTTTTGAGTAATTTACATTTTATTACTGTCAAGAGATTAAAAAGTTGCTATATTTTAGGCGCACAAAAAATGTGGGATTTCGGTGACGATTCTAACCACGGGATCTAAAAACGGACGCCAAGATTAGATCGGCCATCTTTGTTCTTCTTCTTCCTCTCATCGGCTACTGTTCATCTTCTTCCTCTTGCCACCCTCTCGTTTTCGCGCGCCCCCGTCACCAACCACCACCCCGGCCGCGGGGGCTAGGGTTCGCCGGAGCTCCATGAGCTCGGGCCCCAGCGAATCTAGCTCCCGCTGGGCGCCACCTCTTCCCCCATAGAGTTCACGAGCTTTCTATAGGAAGGCCAACTCACGAGGAGGAGGAGGAGGAGGAGGAGGAGATGCTCACGGAACCCTAGAGGAGGAGGAGATGGCGCCGCCTGGAGCCGTCCCTTGATTTCGGGCACCCGCTCAATAGGAATAATGAGAGATTAAATATATATACCGTCTAACCGCCGGTTGTGTGCGTAGCGACATGATGGTACATTTGCTATTCTTCGATACATCAGTGTTCCCTGAATTTTATTGGTGCGCCATACACACAACATCATCATCAGTACTCCCCTCCGTCCCAAAATAAGTATCGTTCTCGCTTCCCAAGAAATAATCTGCCGGCAATTATATATTAAAAACATAAATATTTATGCTAAGTAGTTAGTATCATCGAAAAGATCTTTAAGCCTATTTTTTACTAAATTTATTTAGAAATATAAATATTACACGTTTTTTTGTATAAATCGAGTCAAAAGTTACGGCATGAACACCCCAAAAGGACACTTAATTTGGGGACGGAGGGAGTATAGATCGATCGGTTAGCTAGCCTACCTACATCACCTGCAGGTAAAAGTTTATTAGATTTTTTTAGATAATGGATAATACAATCCGGCTTCTACATCCGTGGATGTACATGCTGACTAATTATTACAAAGAACCAGAAGCACAATGTCTTTAACAACCGGCATAAGCTTTATGACAAACTAAAAAGATGCTTCCACCCTCTATTTGAAATTTCTAAAGCAAACCATCTCTAACCGCTTGCTCAAACACACGAGTGCTTCTTTTGTTTGCTCAGTCTGGCTGTGAATCGGGCCCGTGAGCGTAGCCAATAAGCTCCCCGAAAATAACCCGCATAATAGAGTTAGATTTCAATTTTTTAAAAATCGCGGTCATTACGACACCTCCGGATGGCCCGTAAAAAAGCCACACCAACCCAAATCAGAGGCTTAGTCTGCCTATTCTGATTTCTAAGCCATGTACCAAACATATGGTTAATGTAAAGTTTATTAGATATATATAGGTTGCATTGCAACTTGCTATATATATACTCCATCAAATTCCACCGTATGTTGTGTTGCAACTACTCCAGCTCAGCAGTCGTGTTATCCTTTTGTTTACTGTTTGCATATTCAACTAGATCGAGCTTGTTAAAGCGTAGCTGAATATCTGACCCAATAATACGTCGCTTTTTGAATTGATATTTGGAGCGAGGCGTATGATGCCCCATGAAGGTGTATGGCCATGGAGCTGCCATAATAATAATGTTAGTCCAAATTAAACGACTCTTAGGTGATGCATTTATCCATCCAAGCAGTTGACTTACAACTAACTATAGGAGACCTCATCATACACTACGCTAACTAAAATCCTGTCACCCACTGTGATCAGGTCGTCTCTCCTTTCCTTGCGTACGTACTTAAAAAACAACAAGCACCTCTCTCTCTCTCTCTCTACTATAATCGATGCGTACACACCTGTACAGTTGAGTTGTTTTCTACTTGACCTAATGAAGCAGGCAATAACAATCAAGCAAAACCAACCATGGAACGTACTCCCTCCGTCCCACCGAGTTTTTCACCCCGGATTAGTGCCATCTTATTCGATGCCGTCTTATTCAAATTTTTTACACAAATATAATTTATTTTATTACAACTTATTTTATCGGTGAAGATACTTGAATATTGATTAATTTATTTTATGATTTGCATAAATATTTTGAATAAGACGGATGGTCAAACATGAAGTTTAAAAGTCAAAAACGACGGCTTAACTTCATACTTTTTGAGGAGTATATATACTATCAATGTAAACAGTACCAACTGTACGTGAGTTGAATTAGGTCATGGCATGGAAGGCATAATTTGTCGCCACACGCCAAGGCACGTCACATCAGGGGCACACAGGTGTAGCCGATGGAATTGGCCTGTCCTCTAGCTCAGCTGATGGAGCGC
Source organism: Hyparrhenia diplandra (assembly GCA_015847255.1). Lineage (NCBI taxonomy): Eukaryota > Viridiplantae > Streptophyta > Magnoliopsida > Poales > Poaceae > Hyparrhenia > Hyparrhenia diplandra. The sequence continues at coordinate 66,512 of JADLZK010001024.1, forward strand.
CAATAATGTACTCCCCTAGATAACATAATCATAGGTTTCAGCACATAAACAAATGGGTTTTAGTTGAGGAAACCAACACCGTCAGACTCGAGTATCTTAAAGCTTTATTTGCAGGAACTGGCAACTGATGCTCAATGCATAATATTTTACTGCTTGGGCCAGCTGCCCACTGCACTGGGGTGATTGGGTAGTGAAGATCGTTCACACGCTTTTTGTCCACCCACAAATCTAATCTTTTAGCTCTGCTACTTCCAAACTTTTGCTCCCTAGCTCTTGTTTGCTCTACTAGCTAGTGTCCCTGCAGTACTGTCATCTAATTTGCTGGGCATGCTGCATGCATGCACCAGTATTTATATTCAAACTACTTCCTCCGTTCCGCAATACTTTGCAATTCTTTTGACTCATGTAATTGTGTTTGACCCCTCGTCATATTCAACTTTTTTTTTAATAAATATTACCACTTTTGTTATGACTTATTACATCACTAAAGATATTGTAATGACGTTTTGTTTGTTTTATAATTTATATAAAAAATTTAAATAAGACGAAAGCTAGTCAAATACAATTTATATGAGTCAAAAAAAGCATGCAAAAGTATTGTGAACGGAGGGAGTATTAATAAACAGCTGCACGATTGCACATATAATATATATATATATATATATCAACCGTCTAGTATATCTCTAGTTTAATTCTTTCTTCCACTGCAACGCAACAAAGAGTAGTATAGCTAGCTAGATCGATCAAAAGACGCGCGCATGAGGGTCATGCGCGCTGTTTGGAGCTAAGCTAAACGCCTTGACAAATCGACCATCACTGCAAGCTAGGAGTTGTGAAATGCTAGCTGCGAGGATAATATAAGTTTTGGTCTCCGTCCTCTGATCTCATCACCCACCCAAAGGTCGAACAAAGTAAGCACCGAAGGCGACGACGACGACGACGACCTGGACAGCACAGACGAAACAGCGCACAAATAACAAATCCAGACGTCGCTGTTGGCGTTTTGACTTGCTGTGCTATAGCCCGGTTTACATGCAATAACTCTCTGCGGGCGCGCAGGCTGCGAAGCTGATGCCGCCCCTCGATCCTTCGCCGCACGGCACCGCACAGCGCGCCGCCTGGCCGGACGGGGGCTTTACTAGCAGACGACGGCCCGTACCAACACGGATCGCGCTGGGATCGTCCCGTGCGTACACAGTGTACAGTACGTGCTCCTGCTGTGCTGCCGTATGCACTGCTTTGGGCGCGCAGAAATAAATACTGGCGCGCATATGCGTCTGTGTGTAGAGGTTGGAATGGGTTGGTGTCTACTCCTTCGGTAAAAAAAAAAAAAATGCAATTATGAGCATCAAATTTGCTAGAGTTTGACCATGTTTACTCTAATTAATATTAACATTTAAGTTTTTTTTATCAGGATTTATTACAAAAATATATCTTTTCAATATACTTATTTTGTATAGTAGATGTTAGTAATTTTTGTAGAACTTTGGTCAGAGTTGTAACCAGTTGACTCGTCGAGAGAAGCGAGAATTTATTTTTTTTTTTAAAAAAAATGGAGAGAGTATTTGAACGAAGCTACACTCCAATCCACTCTAAGACATGTGGTTTGAGCTAGACAAATGTACATATGAATGAATAAAGTCTTAGCGGGTTCCCAACAGTACGTGGCGCTTCCTTAACTATGCCATTTTGTTTAGCTCATAGAAATTCGTGTCAATATTTTGTTAACCTAAAAAGAAAGGCACGATACAGAAGATCACGAAAGTTATATCTTGTCTCCACACCGATACAGAAGTATGCTAAGACTAACGTATTTATCTCAATATTTTGCTATGGACTCATCTATGTAATAATTGGTGCGATTCTACTTGACATGAAGCCGGGTATGAAATACTATTTATTAATAAAAAAAGTACAGCTAGGATCATCCATCAACTAAAGGTGCGGCGTCCGTAGCGGTGGCGACGATGATATGATGTGATGCACGCGCGCGTTGCTTGTCGCGGCAGAAAACAGGGGGCATGGATACGGCGATCGATAGGGATCGGGAGACATGGCGGTATGGGACGGAGCGCGGAGGAGATGCATACGGCCGCGAGGTGCAGTGCAATTGATCGGAGAGAGAAGAAGCAGTGTCCCAATTGAAGCTGCTGCAGATCAATCGACGACAACGGTCGATACATATGGCGCCATACAGCTAGCTAGCTACCGAGCTTTGCATGCTTTGCATTGCTGCTTTTTGAGGAATGGAGTACTCTGTAGGTGGTCAGGTTCATTTGACCACTGACCGGACGTCCCCTCAAGCGTGCCATCAGATCGTGCGGTGGCGCCGGTGCCGCGCGCGGGGCGGGTGGCCCGGCCAGACGATCGAAAGAAGCGAACCGATCGATCGAGCAAACGACGATGTGTGGGAGATAGTGGGAACACTGTATGCATCGAGGTGCAGGGCATGGGCTTAATTCGAATGATTTGCGATCAAATCGATCGCGGCCGGGGCCGGGGAGATGAGCTGCGCCTGCGGACGTCGGCGGCGGCTCCTCCACGCGCAGGGCGCCACCACCACGTGTCTGACAGCTGTACGGCGAGGCTAGCGGCCCGTGCTCGTCCTTTGACCGCCAAACCCATCACTTGACCGCACGTGACGGTGCTCGATCAATCATCGATCCACACACGGATGAGTCGGTCTCTCGGACAGCCTAGCTAGCCGCCTAGCGTCGTCTCCACGGCCGTCGGATTAGCGGTCCCCTGTTAATTAATTTGTTCAAATGTTATTAGTTCATGGGGGTACACTCATGAAATCCAAACAGGATTGGATCGGAGGTCAATCTGCTGCAATGGGATACCGGATCACAGATAAATTTTTCTGTTCACCCGTCGAGAGTAGTTATATCACTGCAACACTGTACGTTTGTCGACTGTAGTAATGCGTGCTTCGAGAATCGAAACAGCAGAAGATCGATACGATCGAATCCATTCGGATCACAAACTTGCGGTGCAATGAACTGCGCTGCAACGTACACGCCTGCAGGTACGAACACAACCATTAAATCGACGCTTTGACAGAAATTCTCAGTTCAGAAAAAAAAAAAAAAAAAAAGCAAACAAACGCATCCTCACTTCCTGCACACAGATTCAGATCTATTAATTTCAAATCAGCATCAACTTTCCATATAGAGTATCCCTAATTTCAAATACAGCATGAACATAATCTCTAGGGTCTAATTCTACATTCTTCCTTTTTTATAATAAATAAAAAACAGGTGAATAGCGCGATCGTGAAAAAAAAAATATACTGCTAACTGAATTTATATTGTCATGGTGAAAAAAACCTACTAACTGAATTTATATTATCACGGATGTCAATGTCCTCTTTGTTAGGGGAGAGAAGAAACCAGAAAGAGTAGTAAAAGTCTTTGGAGAAGTAAACGACGCGACGGAGAAAATCACTATCATGGACTGAGCTTCATGCGTACTCCTACTTCAGTTCCTTGCTCCGATCTGTATGTGAGCCACAGCTCGATCGATCATGCATGTGTCCTCACCTTCATTTGTCGCCATCCCATGGCATTGCGGCCGTATATTAATATCAATAAACCCCCGGTCGCTGTGTCTGTCTCGAGATCCAACCAATCAGGGCCTAGTCATTCAAATTTGTTTCGCTCTGTGCGTCACATGATAATGACTTGAGATTTAAAATTCGTTAGTGTCAGCGCCTGCCAGGTTGATCGATCGAGCAAGGCGCCAAGGTCAGCCATGTCCACCCAGGAAAGCTTGATCACAAATTGCAAGGCCCCCTGCTTATTTTCCTCGTTTGCTCAATTTCATATCGGCAAATGGGCTCCGATCGGGGGTGGATGGTAACGTTTGTTCAATCTCAAGCAGCAATTAGATTAGTTGGTTCGGTTCTTTGTGGTAACGTTGTCGCTCCGGTTCAAGACGTACATCGACTTTCCAAGGGTGCTCATATCTTTTTAATTTTTTTTACGACTTAACAGCGCTATGCTTTCAATGATGACGATGTTTACGTCAACAAGAAGAAGCGTCTATAGTAACTTACCTCTTCTATGTCTAAAATCGACGGAGGGCTACTAGGGCTTAGGGCAACGGCTATTGCCACCTCCGTATAGGCTATAACTAACCATGATATAGTGTAACAAAAAATATCAGCACCCTCGTGAATGTAATTATTGGAAAAGATTACGCGCTCAAAGACCAATTACTTTAACATGATCAATTCAATTGGGTATTTATTTCATGTTCGTGAACAATACATGTCTGGCCATTTGTGGAGGTTGTAAACTTGTAATATTCGTTATTCCTCCACACAGAACTAAAATACCCCCATCTGGAATGAATACACCCCTTGTATCTCGCAGGGGCGCCAAACTAGTACATCTTCGACTCTATCCTACATGTCCTAAACGACCTTGAAGTCTGTTGTCGAGGATCAATCTTCGTGTCATGAACAAGATGTCTTCGCCTTGTTCTATGTTGACTTCTCTTGTGTGAACCATGCATGCAGCTTCGCTAGCTCATCATTCTTTATCTGTGCATCGAGGCAAACTAATGTAGGTATCTTTGCCTAGAATCTACGTAGAAGAGAGAATAGAAGCCTGAAAGATTACTCCTATAAATTCTCTATAATCAGATCGTGGAAGAAACACTGCTAGACTTGTTCTTTGACTACTCATTGAGTCAGAGTTGCTGGGGCATCATCTCAATTGATTGGAACCTTAATCTCCAACATCTAGATGGATATGTTGATAGTGGCAAGACAACAATTTAGAAACTCCATTTTGAGAGAGACAATGATTACCGCCTATTGGATCATATGGAAGACGAGAGACAATGGCTTGCACTCCACTGAACTTGGAAGCAATGGTTTATGGCAGAGCATGCCTTGGTTTGCACCACCAAGGCTAAGAGAAGGGTTTAAGACGTCACTAGTTCATGAATGCGATATAATCCCGGTTAGAAAACCCTCTTTAGTTCAGGTGAAAGACACTAGTACACTTGTTTATTCTCGCTTGTAATCTGATTATTGGAAAAAAAGGAAAGCGACAATTTTATTAGACAATTTGACTATTTCCGTAACTTTGAACTAGCAAAGTCAAGAATCAAAATTATAGAAAATTCCTCAGGTACTACGGTGAATGATTGCAGGTCCGTTGTTCATTGAAACAAAACAGGATCTTGGTTGCAAAAGCACGGCACAAATTTTAAATTTCCTTTGTGAGGAAAAAAAGTATCTATACTCTCTGCGTTCCAAATTATAAGACATTTTAGATTTTCTATGATACATTTTATTTGCTATGCACTTAGGCCAGTCTCAATGGAGGGTTTCACCTCCCGGTTTCTAAGATGTGAAACTTTAGCATGAAATAGACGTCTTCCTCAATGCACAGTTTCATTGCACGGTTTCATAGGCTCAAGGGTCCCACAACCTTTCTCTCATTGCATGGTTTAATTGCATAGTTGCATGGTGAAACTCTATTTGTGTCTCAATGGGTGTTTCACGCAGTTTCAACGCATGTGAACAAGGCCCAAAGGTTTCACCATGGTGAAACTCTTTCCTTCTCTCTCCTATGGGTTTCATGCAAAAAAGTGAAATTTTTGTTGATGTGTCGCTGCATTTAATGTGCATGAAACACTCATGAAACCCCCATTGAGGCGGGCCTTAGTTATATACACTATGTCTAGATACATAATAAAATAAATGCATCTAGAAAAGCCAAAAAGTCTCATAATTAGGAATGGAGGTAATAATACATCGTTAAGCTCAACCTTTTTTTTTTATATTATAACATTAATGTCGGTCTCAATAGGGGTTTCATAGACGTTTCATCCACATTAAATAGGACACCACATCAGCAAAAGTTCACTTTTTGCATGAAACTCGAGGAGAGAGAATGGAAAAGTTTCATCTTGGTGAAACTCTCGCACGACTAATACCAACTATCTCTCGAGTCATGAAATTAAATGCATATGAAACCGCGAAACGAAACTCTCCATTGTGAGTAGGGGTTTCATCTAAGTTCCATTTCATTTCACATGACATGACATCTTGGAAACAAATGCTATGAAACTCACCATGAGAGGCCCGACCTAAGAACTCTACCTTGAACTCCAAGTTAATGGGCCTAAACATAACATATACAATTAATGCTTTAGAAAATATATAGTAAAATATTCGTGGTCTATAATACAGAAGATTGATTGATGATTGTTGATGACATTGCAGTTAGCACCTGCATGATTATACTACTAGGAGTTTTAGATAATCGATGCAGTTGGAATATGGATCATCCAACCGCAACACCGTATCATTGAAGTGTATACTCCTCTCGTCCCCTAAATGTTTGTGTCTTGAGACCGCGTGTTTCCCTCATAAACACGCTTCCTGGAGACAAACAAAAAAAGATGGAGGAAGTATATATATATAATAGCTACACGTCTACACTGAGGGAAAAAGGATCACGACGCGTACGCATGCAACGCGCGCGAGAGGCTCTCGCTCCCACTCTAAAGTCCTATTTTAAGCACGTGCTATAGCAGCAGGCACAACCTCAACTGCAACTCCGTACTAAATTCAGTTTAAAACGGCACTCGTCGTTTTACGCGTGCGAGCACCGTCATCGTCGTGGCCTCGCTCGTGTGTTGTGTACTTGCAGACGTTTAAATCTCGGCAGCAGGATAGGATTAGGATTGCAGCAGCAAGACACAGGAACCACAACAGCAAACCAGCCGCCCATCATTGAACGCGGCGCTCGCTGCCGTCCAGCGACCTGAGGTGACGTGACGAGCATCCTATACCGGCCGGGCAGTAGCCGCCGCTGCCGTCTGTCTCTGCCTGCCGCCCGGCCTGCACCTCGGCGTCTGCACGGACGCTCTCGATCGGCCGTGCGGGCGGGCGCCGTGGTCCACCGCCCACACCCAGTACCGAGTCGTACACTGGTACCAGACGTTTCCCGCCCGTCAAGTACGCATCGCGGGCGCCTGCACTACCCGCCCGGCCGGCCAGCTGATCCTGATCCAACCCACTCGGACCCGCCTGCCTGCATTTCCGACGTTCAACTAACGCGACAAACTAGTCCACGGCGTGTTGCTTTGCGCGCGGGCCGGGGGCCTCGGCGGCGTTCTTGGGTTTTCCTCGCTAGCTATCCTGGGGCCGCCACCGCCTGGCCTACAGTTCGCACGCACCCCGGCCGGCCTTGCTTGGAGTTCCCTGGATTGCCCCCCAGCTGCCCGCCGAGTAAAAACGGGGGAGTTGGTGGGTGGGAAGGATTGGATCATTGGACCCGGCCGGAAGGAGGTGCTAGTACACTAGATAGAGACAGACAGACAGGGGCAGAGAGGGAAAGGCAGGCAAGGCAAGGACCTTATCAGCAGCGCCACCCCCTTCCCATCCCTCGCCGTCCCCGTCCCCGTCCCCGTTCCACTCCACCCTCTCGCCCTCGCCTCGCCCTGCCTTTAATTCGGGGCCGCCGCGCACGCCGCACGCTCGCTCGTCTCGCTCCTGCCTCCCCTCTTCCGCGCCGCGCGCTACGGTGGCTCTGATCCTCCCCGTGCCTGCCTTATAGGCCGCGCCTCGCGCGTCTAGACCCTCCTTCGTCGTCCTGCGCCTATAAACGCCGGCCCGGCTCTCTCCTTGCTTGCCTCCTCCCGCTTTTGCTGCTGCGCTGTCTTTCACGAGGAGGGAGCGAGAAGGGCAGCCGACGGCCGGCCGGGGTTGCTAAAGCTAGAGCGAAGAAGCTTGTGCAGCACAGCAGCGTCATCGATCGAGGAGAAGAGATAGCTCGCTTCTGCCGGAGGTAAAGAACAAGCTATAGCAGCTAGATTAGTCTTTACTGCAATTCCATCATCACTAGAGTCCTCTCAAGACAAGTCAAAAGGTTCGGAAGAGCGGAAAGCAGGAAAACATCTCTCATTTCGTCTTAAGATGCTGCTCATGTCGTGTATACTCGGTTTCGCGCTTTCTGATGCACACTGTGGCATGCAAATTAAGCTGCTTTATAAGCAAGGGCCGAATGGTTAATTTGATGCCGTGTGCAGGTCCTGCAGGCAGGTGAGGTCTAGCCGTGGTAAGGTGCGTCGTTGCTAGCTGGTGGCGGCGGCTGGAGCTGGCGAGGTGAGGGAACGAAGCTGCTGCACGTTCGTACGCGAACGCGAGGAGCGCGCGCGCCCGATCCAACCAGACCGTGAAGCTGGCGGCCGGCAAGTGGTGGGAGCGGCCAGATGACACGGCCATGCCGGGAATGGACCCGGGCGGGGGCGGCAGCTCGCGCTACTTCCACCAGCTGCTCCGGCCGCAGCAGCAACAGCAGCAGCCCCTCGCCGCTGTCGCCCAATTCCCACGTCAAGATGGAGCACCACCACAAGATGTCTCCGGACAAGAGCCCCGTCGGCGGCGAGAGGGCGAGGCGGGTGGGAGCGGCGCCGGCGCCGGTGCTGACCAGCCGTCCTCGTCGGCCATGGTCCCAGTCGAGGGTGGCAGCGGTGGCGGAGGAGGAGGAGGCAGCGGGACGGGCACGTCCACGCGGCGGCCGCGGGGCCGCCCGCCGGGGGCCAAGAACAAGCCCAAGCCGCCCATCATCGTGACGCGCGACAGCCCCAACGCGCTGCACTCGCACGTCCTCGAGGTCGCGGCGGGCGCCGACGTCGTCGACTGCGTCGCGGAGTACGCGCGACGCCGGGGCCGCGGCGTGTGCGTGCTTAGCGGCGGGGGCGCCGTCGTCAACGTGGCGCTCAGGCAGCCCGGCGCGTCTCCTCCCGGGAGCATGGTGGCCACGCTCAGGGGCCGCTTCGAGATCCTCTCCCTCACCGGCACCGTGCTGCCGCCGCCAGCACCTCCCGGTGCCAGCGGCCTCACAGTGTTCCTTTCCGGCGGCCAGGGCCAGGTCATCGGCGGGAGCGTGGTGGGCCCGCTGGTCGCCGCGGGGCCCGTCGTCCTGATGGCCGCGTCGTTCGCGAACGCCGTGTACGAGCGGCTCCCGCTGGAGGGGAGGAAGAGGAGACAGCCGCGGCTGCCGCCGGAGCCGAACCACAAGATCAAGTGGCGCAGTCGGCTGGACCCCCCAGGCCAGCAGCCGACGGCGTCTCAGTCCTCTGGTGTGACCGGAGGAGGCGACGCCGGTGCCGGCGGTATGTCGCTCTACAACCTCGCTGGGAATGTAGGGGCGTACCAGCTACCAGGAGACAACTTCGGAGGCTGGAGTGGAGGCGGTGGCGGCGGAGTCCGGCCACCGTTTTGATCCATGCCTTGACACACACCCGATTCGCATCCACATCGATTCATCACAAAGATTCAAATGGTGGTGCCAACAACTAAGAAGCTCTTGCGTGCCATCCGAAACCGGGATCGAGTTGAAGGCTTAGGAGCTGAGCCTGAGACATGTATATGCACGCTGCATTACTGTTGATAGAGAGACAATTTCATCTGGGCGCTAGAATATAATGCATGCGTTTATATGCATGAGGCCCCGGAGGATGCATTTGCAAATCAAGGACAAGAGGAAGCTAGCTAGCTAGAGATTGGATGCATGCAAGAGCTCAATAAACTAAAGGTCAGTGAGATCCGATGTTTTGTGTTTCCATCTTTTCTTTTCCTTTTTTCACTTTCATTTGTATTGTGTTATTATTATATTCTGATGATTGTATCTCTTGCTGTAGAATGATGTTTCTATTATATAAACCAATTTGCTTATTATCTTCCTCTACAATCGCTGTACCCATACATTATAGCAACTCTTTCACGGTCGCTTTCACATACATGTTTTCATTTTTGTCGCTCAATAATTTTCAGTCAAATATTGAACGGTTCAACCTAGTCAATGTTTCATGTTTCAAGCAAGGTAGCGTTACTTAGGTCAAACATGTTAGCTTATTCCAATGTCTGAAACGTAGGCAAGTAGGTCTAGCTAGCTAGACTACAGATATACCTTGTGCATGTGTTTGGACTTTGGACTTTGGACATTGTACTTCTTCTCAAAATTCAGGAAAGAGGCCGGCCTGCCTCAGTTCTTTCCTCCTATGAATTACTGTATGATGAAGGGCACTGCAGGTTAGTATGAGCACTACTGCATGTGTTTGGACTTTGGACATTGTGTTCTTCTCAAGATTGAGGAAAGAGGCCTGCCTCAGTTCTTCCTTCCTTTCCTTCTCTTCCTCCTATGAATTTACTGTCTGATGATAGCACAGGGTAGTATGAGCACTGGTTTTTTTGTACTTGGTTGGCAGGACCGCAGGATGCGAGGTCCAGGAGAGAGACTTATCTGTCCCTCTCTGTCTATTTGTTTCACCTGCTGCATTTTAATGGCCTCTGGAGTCATGTGTCTGAAATACACGTAGGAGAGCTACTATGGGCCTGTGGCATGTGGGTAGAGAGGTGCAAAGAAATGGCAGTGACTCAGTGATGCCGCATTGCCGCCGCTGAGCACTCTATTACTGTATCGATCACAAACCTGTAGTGGGCCGGTCGTGTGGGACGACACTGACCATAAGACGCCAAGACCAAAGTTGATGCTGCAGGAAGCAAACAATATGCATGCGACGTCTGTACGACCCTGCATCTGCATCTTGGACCCTCCCAAGTACAAATGCACAATTCTGGAAAGGGTGGTCCGGTTGCTGGCAGCCCAGGCCCTTAAATGGAAAAGGAGAGGAAGCTTTCGCTTTTGCACAATTTGTGGAGCGCGCGCGAAGAAAGCCTCCAGCTTTGGAACTTGCTCTCTCCCTCATGGCTTTGTAAACTTTTGTCGTTAGGGCGTCCACAACGGCCGCAGTGAATCGCTAGCTCGGAGCAAGCTAGAAACAATAGAAAAAGAGGCAAGGAGCTAGGCAGGGGATGCGTCAGAGACTCAGAAACACTTGGGAAGATGTGCGAGCTAGCGCTTCCGTCGTCGCTAGCGTTGAGTCTCTCTCTCCTTCGGATTGGTTAATCAGCCCTCCTAGCTAGCAGGTTGTCAGCCATTGGAGCCGCCCTTAGAGCTACAGATGCCAATGCATGCGCCTCCTGCTGGGGCTAGACCTGGTCAAGGTGCTCTCTCTCTCTCTCTCTGTGCATGTACACTTGTCGATCTGCTGGCTGCTGCACTTCAGTCTTCAGGTGTACTCCTCTTGCACCGAGATGCACATGCTCTTCCTATTTTCACGATCATAAGTATGTGTCTTAATACAAACTCCAAATCAGATGAAAAACTGTAATTTGATTGAGTTGGTGCCTGTTGGTTAAATTTAGAACTTAATTTGCCAAACAATATATAATGGTCCTTCATGAAGTTATATATGTTGCCCTTTCTTCTGATTAGTATATCAGTTGAAATTTAACCCAAATATAAAACTCGTTGACTACAATGTATATGCTGCATTTGTTTGCATGCAATACAATGGTAAGTTTTTTCAGTAATATCCTTATTATTAGATGCTTATCTGTCAAAAAAATTTGAAGGCACTTCTGTGTCAAAATTGACATCCAAATAATATAATATAATGTCATAATATTTAAATTGATCTGAAGGTTTACCTGACTAAAAATACATGATAAAATGCTTGTGCCACAGAAAATATTAGCATGGCCTTGCCGCTGTTGACTGCGGCCGTCATGCTGACGCTATACCTACAACAATTTATAAACTATATTTTGCTTATTATATCAAAGGGTATAATTTAGCATAAAATATAAAGTGGAATATTAGTATATATAAGGAGTTGCTATGTACTAATTAAATATACAATTTTAAAGGACTTGAACTCATCTAGCTGTGTCAACTTGGTCTCTCTGGCTTTTTTTTTTTTTTTCTGACATTATGCCTCGAGGTTCAAACTGGTAAAGTGCAGCCCGCAGACCACTTCACTCGTAATCACATTTTTCATTTTTTGCTTCTCCTTCTACAAGTTTTCTTAATTTTAAAATATGCGCTAGAAAGGTATACATATGCTATATATATTGTGCTGCAAAACAATAAGAATTTTCTGGGACCTATTTGCATAAGTTGTGATATATGTATATTTTAGCAAGGCCGGGGTTAAATGGCCGGAGAGATTTTTTTAACAACAATAGATGCTTCTGCATTTATTTGATGTGTATGTGTATATTAAACTTTATAACTTGACACATGCATGCGCACAGAGGACACTTTATTTATTTTCTTTATATATCTGCATGCTTTTAATTTTATGCTAGTATACCATTTTTTTTTTACAACAATGCTAGTATATCGTTGTTGCCAGTTGATATGTATATTCTGGTCAAGTTACTTGTCATATTTGACTACATGTGTAGAGTCATCAATTCAATTCATATCTTTTACTACAATTTTTATGGGATATATATATTCTTTTAATGCTTAAAGTTTATGAATGTAGAACAATCAATTAAACAGCCCAAAAGTATTGATGTTTGTAATTTATAAGGTTTGAGTAAATCGTGCTCTAAATGACACAATTTTATATATTGGGGGTAGTATTTCTTTACACCACACACTTAATATGCTAGAGATATACTTCTACGAATTTGGGGCATTGAACTCGTTACACCGACATGCTTTTTCTTGTGAATCTCTAGAAATTTGTTAAATATATCTAATTGCAATAGAGAGAACAAATGATGTTCGAAATTAGACCTTGTAATTGTTAGTTTCATAAGAGTTTCAATCTCATTAATTGAGACGGAGCATTTGCTAAACTACTAAAGTAGCAAGAACTTTATGTGGAGTTTTTTTTAGTAAACTTTATATGGAGTTAGGGGAGTGAGTTTCATGTAGATGAACACACATGGTACACAAAATCTAGGGTCCAATTGGTATAGCTCCAGCTCCAGATCCAGATTGGATAGATTAAAAGGTGTTTGAATACATTAGTCATGTGACTAAATGTTTAGTCAGCTGACTAAACTTTAGTCACCCCCTTTAGATAGCTAGAGGGACTAAAGGTGACTAAAGAAAAGAGAGAGAGGAGATAGAGAAGAGAGATAGAGCCAGACACGTGGTCCAAGGAAGAGAGAGAGGGCACTATATGTTGGGGGTACCCCTGACTTCTAAATTCTAATCACCCATGACTAAAAGTTACGATTGTTGGGGTTTAGGAGACTAAAAGCGACTAAAATGGGGGTGAGTAGTTAAAGTGATTTAGATATTTGTATCTAGTCTAAACTATAGACAAATTAAAATGAATCATCTAAAGGCTCTCAAATCAAATCTATCTATAGCTCTAGATATAGGAGGATTTCCTCGAGCTACAAATACCTAGCTCCAAGACATCTATGGATTTCTAGGAGTTAGAACTCTACCAAATAGGGCCTTCACTATGCTTTAGAAATGAAATAAAACTGTAATGTGACAAAATCATTTGGTGCCATGCTTTGAAAATGGAATGAGAACCCGTTTGTTACCAGATTGTTTCATCCTATGCCTTGGAATATAAAAAATGAAACCCATTTCTGAACGAATCAACAATAGTGCAATAATTAAATGCTATGACTACTATATGAAATCCAAGTATTTTTTTTTTTCGAGACCGCGCCGTTGCGCGTGTATTTCATTAAGCAATATGAAATCCTAGTAATGAAAGTGTGCTTTGGAAATATCGTTTCATTCATCTATTTTTGATGTCTTTTATTTGGCAACAATGAATTTGGTGTGTTCAAGACACAAAGTTTTTATAGTTTCGAAGCCTTGTGAAGAGATATTATATACCCTATGTTGTTGGTGGATTGTTCTGCTTCACGCCTCATATTTTGTGGTGTATATGATGATGTTGCTTGATAAGGCTCTAGGATGAGGCACTGCTAGCTACAAAATCGATTTGATGATACAATTTGTGAACCGAATAATATTGCTTGATATTACGTGCATGTCATGTGAGCACCGAATGGCTTGGCTACATTTGATTCACAACCCCGCATGTTCGCCACAATATGTGGATCATCAGGATAGGCAACGGCAGAATCGGCAGTGCGGCGTGAAGAGGGTCGCGCGGTGGTAAATGACAGTAATCCACTTACTAGCTGCCTGACATTGGGCTATGTGGAGGACTGTGTCATTACCGCCATACTCCCGTCTTGTTGCAAGCGTCGCCGTCAGGGCTGCACGCACCTCCTTCGACCACTTCAAGATGGGCACAGTGAGGTTCTTGTGAGCGAGCTGAGATATATGTAGCAGAAGTGCCTGCAGAACTACTATTTCCTTTCTCTGCTCATTCTTCCCCAAATCAGGGGGAGGGAAAAAAACGAAAAGAGCAAGAAGCAGTAGCTTCCAATCTTTCCTCCCCAATGATCGAGCGAAGCAGCACATGTACACTGCAGCTCCTCCACCACAATTTATGAATTTAATCCAAGTCGGCCATGGAACTGTCACAGGTCGACGAAGGATGGATATCCATCCAGTGACTCGGAAAGGCGAGTTAAAGTTCTGTGCTTGTGGCTGTGGGCTTTGTGCCAGAAATGGGCCAAGTCCAAGCTGTGTGGCCCTGTAGCCCAGCACGGTGTAGTCAAATACCCGAGTGAATGTTTTTTATCTTCATTTTCCGGCGGAAAAAGTCCACTTTCCCTCCCCAACTATCACCAAAGTTCACTTTTCCTCCCTCAACTTAAAGCCGGGCCAAATCGTCTCCCTCAACTTTCCAAACCATGCAAATTACCTCCCTCGGCGGTTTTGAAGGCGGATTTGCTACAGTAACCACGGTTTGCTACAGTGACAGCGGGTTTTTTGTAGTAACAGTAACTTTGCCTTTTTCTTTTTTAAAAAAATTTCGGTTGAATCTTTGAAAAATCATAGTAAATCATAGAAAAATCATAAAATAAAAAATCTAATTTTGTTAGACTCCCACATGATTAGATCTACACATTGAATATATAATATGATATGCTTTAGTATAAAGTTTTTGCTACGAAGGTTTTATCTTATTTATTTATTTATTTGGCTGAATCTTTGAAAAATCATAGTAAATCGTAGAAAAATCATAAAATAGAAAATTCAATTTTGTTAGACTCCACATGAGTAGATCTACACATTGAATATATAATATGGTATGCTTTAGTCCAACAAAATAATTATATATAGAAGTTGACGCCTTTAATTATTTCAATTAATTACACAAAAGCATAGATCTAAAGCTACAACAAAAATTTTGTACTAAAGCATACCATATTATATATATTCACTGTGTAGACATACGCATGTGGAGTCTAACAAAATTAGATTTTCTATTTTATGATTTTTCTATGATTTTTTAAAGATTTTTTAAAGATTTAGCCAAATAAATATAAAAGAAAAAAGACAAAACATTCGTAGCAAAAAACTTTGTACTAAAGCATATCATATTATATAGTCACTGTGTAGATCTAATCATGTGGAGTCCAACAAAATTGGATTTTTTATTTTATGATTTTTTTGTGATTTAATATGATTTTTCAAAGATTCAACCGAATTTTTTAAAAAAAAAAAAGGCAAAGTTACTGTTACTGCAGCAAACCCGCTGACACTGTAGCAACCCGCGGTTACTGTAGCAAATCCGCCTTCAAAACCGCTCGGGGAGGTAATTTGCATGGTTTGGAAAGTTGTCGGCGATTTGACCCTTTTTGAGTTGGGGGGGAAAAGCCGAACTTTGGTGATAGTTGGGGAGGGAATGTGGACTTTTCCTTTCCGGCCTCCTGTTCAGTTCTTCTTGCTCTTCCTTACCCTTTTTTTTTTTATTTTTAATTTTTTTGCGAGGATTCCTTACCAAAACTTGTGTATAGAATTTAGAGAGATTTACCCTACATGCATACTTGGAGTGACCGGCGGCGGGACTGTAACAGGTCTTCAACGACAAGCAGAAGGCAATGAAGCGCGACACAACATTTGTGCTCAGTTTTTTATGCCAAATTGCCCAAGTATAGAGCGGCGCGGCTGCGTGCCAAATTGCCCAAACTCACAACATTTCTTTTATTCTATGCACAAAATAAGGAATTATGAGTTGATCCCAAAAGACAACTCATTGTGCAGAAATCTAATAAGTTGATCTAAACTGACGGCATTGAGACCATCAAGAGACAATATCAATGTTTGCGTTAAAAAGAACGACAATGTGATCTGAAAAGAAAGAACGAAAGTGACCTGAAGCTGAGAGGCTAGACAATAGAAATTGATGCAAATGAGCTCAGCATAACGCCGCCATTATTAACACAATAATGTGAGACTTGAGCAATAGAAATATATTATAAGATAAAAATTCAAAACAGTAATCCCGAATCAGTAATCAGTAAATAAAATCTCAGAGTTCAGACGTACTTCTGGATCCTAATGATAGAATAGTGTGCTACTAATAAGGAGCATAAATCATAAGACTCTTCAATCATGAGTTCATGACAACCCTTGGCATAAACGCACATCAGAGAGCGGCTTTCAGCCCCTGCAACTGACCATTCGATGGACTGCTGGTTGCCCCACCCAAATATAGTCAATCGGACTTCCCTTCCTGTGCACCGATCTCCTGCAGGTAGTGCTCAGCATCCAATGCGGCCATGCACCCTGCAACATCCGCAAGTAAAAAATTAGCTATTGGTCACGCGCATCCACAAGGACGAGCACGACTGAAACCACCAAGTCCTAGTTTCCTGGATTGATCTTATCAGAGGGTATCAGAGGTCAGTGTTGTACCCTGCAACAAGCTCACCTCTACTCTCTCAACTCCCCTGAACCAAGGTAGAAGAAGAGCAGGAGCTCAGCTTCAACACACACTCTGCACTCAGTTTCAGCGCTGGCTGAGACTGAAAACTCTGAATGTGGGTAAACTGAACTGATTTGCTTCATTGCATTGGATGAGAATTTATACAGCTCTACTTTTACCAGCTATTGTACTCTAGGTATAGCTGCCTACAGCCCAGCTACTCCTAGTACAAGCTTAGATCATCCCAAGTATGGGTGCTGTACTTCTACCTACAATGAGGCCTATTGCCATACTCAAATGTGTACCAAGAGCTGACTACTCTACCTGCCCTTGATCCACAGCAAACGAGAAAAGCAGCAGCAAATTATGTCTTACAGTCAGAACTTTGAATCACATTTCTTAAACTTCTAGCCATAAATCTTCATGGATACACAGTTATATTTGCAGGGAATTAATTTAACTTTTAGAATGTACGGTGGAGCCTCCCAGACACTATTAAGAAGCAGACACTCTTAAGAAGGTGAGGCACCAGCACCAGCCATAGCTCGAACATGGGTGGACAGCTCAACCCCAGTCAGAGCTAGCAAACTGAGCCCCCGCTCGGTCCTCAGAATTATATTCACATTAAATTCTGGGTAAAAAGTCAAACCAAAGTAAATGTATGTATTTCTTTTTCGGTTAAATGATAACTAATACATTGGCACAAAGCAGATGAATCTTGTGTGTAGATTTTCCTAGAGAAAAAAAGGTATGTATTTCTGAAGTTTAAGGAGTCATTGCACTGGTTAACTCCTTCATTTAACAACAAATCAATCATTTAACAACAAATCAATCAATCATGAAGTAGACATAATCATCTGTGCAGTTCAGGATCACTTTGCCATGTATCAATCATCTGATTTAAAGGATTCCAAATGATCCAGTATATTTTAGCTTCAGCATTTTTAACTAAATGGTTTTCTTTTGGGCATATCTCAACGAAGACTCTACCTGCTAATATTTAAAAGATTTGTTACTTTGAATCACATCAAATTTGGGTAAAAATCAAACCAAAAGTAAATGCATGTATTTCATTTTGGGTCAAACAATAACTAATACATTTGAACCAAGCAGATGCATCTCGTGTGCAGATTTTCCAAGAGAAAACAGGCCAACAGGTAACCCTTCGTCTAACAAGTCAATCAAACATGATGAAGTAGACATAACCATGTGTGCAGTTCAGAAGCACTTTGCCGTGTAGAAGTTATGATATTTTCAATCATCCGATTTAAAGTATTTTAATGATCTGGTAACATATTAGCTGCAGCATTTTTTTTTTTTAACTAAATGGTTTTCCTTTTAGGCATATCTCATAAAGACTCTACTTGCTATTGTAGTATTGTTCGGTACAGAACTTAATCTTATTATATTTATGTCAATCCAGAGCTCTCAAGACTCAAGAACACATGAGTTAGACTCGAGACTTGTTTGTTAATTGGATGCAATAATTTCCGACTTTCTTCTCATAAGATTTGCACTACAGCTGTACTTCATTCCAAATTATAAGATGTTTTGGCTTTTCTATGTACATTGCTTTTTGCTATCCACTTAGATATACACTATGTCTAGATACATAGTAAAAAGCAATTAATTTAGAGAATTCGAAATGTCTTATAATTTGGAACATAGAGAGTAATACCTAGCCTTTGCCTCAAATAAGTGAACAGGAGTTGCAGCTAGAATACTAGATAATGTTGAATACGTCAACTTCGAAGAAATACAATTAAACATTCCAAATATGAGTCTAGCAGCCCAAATTACCACATCACAATAGCACTCCCTATACGCTCAGTTACCCTAAATTCATATCTCGTTTGGTTAACTGCACACTGATTTTTTTATCTGTGTACAAAACTATACTACAATGATGAACATATAGAAATCAACACCAAATTTGTCATTAAAGTACTTTATAGCATTACTTTGAATAAATTCCTTGTACTTTAAAGTCGCATCCTAGTCGCATCTTGGATGTTTTATCATTAAACTACAGCAATTGAACTACTTCAAATCATTATGAATAATTCCTATTATTATACATGAATTAAGTTCCTCATTTCAAGCCTCTTCCTATCACTACATTGCTAACCCAAAAATTGAGCTACTAGACATTTTAGGTTAACAAATAGATAGGAACTGAATATAAACATCCTCAACCCAACCCAACCTTTCACAAACTGGCCTATATCCTTATCCTTATCCCGTTGTGCATCCAAATGTCACGTAAATGTTTTCATTGGGGATATTTCTCAAGGGAGACTCTATTTGCTATTGGTCAGCACAGTTTTTAGTTTTATTTTTATGCTTATCCAGAGCTCTAAGTCAAGAACACAGGAGACCTAAACCTAGAACTTATTTGCTAAGACCTCATCCTGACAGGAGACTTGAACCTAGAACTTATATGCTAAAACCTCATCCATGAAAACAATAAGTTCTGACTTTACTGTCTCATGATTTGCAGTACACAAAATACAATTGCCTTTGCCCAAATAAGTTAACAGGAGTAGCAACTGGACAATCTTGAAACCTCATCAACTTAGAATCAAAATGATGCCCATATGCTCAGTTCAGAAATCTTTTAGTTAACTGCAACGGTAAAAACTACCTTATATAGAAACCAATCACCCAATTTGCCATTAAAACAATCTATCCTCCAATACTATTTTGGTGGATATCAGGGGAGTTGCTATTGTAGCACCCCAATATATCTCCCCAGTACCCATATAAAAGGTGCACACAGGTGTGTAGGAAAAAGATGGCTGAAATGTTATGGTTGGGTTGGGATGTTACAAATAAAGAAAGACTCACTGGATGGTTATATTGAGGCCCAATGAGGGATTATACAGAGTACATGAAGACACGAGACCTATCCGTAGACATAGAAGATCACACTAATACCCTTTGACTATTACACCTTAACATGGGCCACATGCTATTGGGGAGATAGGAGACTGTTGGAGTAAGAAAAAAGTATAGCTACCACCAATATGACTGTTTTATGAGGATAGGAGGTATTGGGGACTGCTGGAGGCTCCTAAACCACTTTATGCATTGTTTTGTATAACTATAAGTCACATCTTGGATAATGTTGCAACATAGATACAGAGATTAGATTGCTTCAGATCATCAAGGAATTCCCTCCTTGAAGCCTCATACTCAGCTGCACAACAATGCTAACAAAACCTGAGCCGGCACTGAACACTCATGGTTTCTAATGAAACTCACTGGGGAATAGTAGCTCCCTTGATTGGTATGCATGAACACTATAAAGAAAAAAAAATCATATAATCATAGCGCAGTAGAGTGAAACCTGATCCAGCAGCAGTAATGGCCTGGCGATACTTCTTGTCCTGCACGTCGCCAGCAGCAAAGACCCCCTTGACACTGGTGTGAGTGGAACCTGGCTTGGTTGCCACATATCCATCTGAATCGAGTTCGAGCTGCCCGCCCAGGAATTTGGTCGCCGGCTCGTGCCCGATGGCGAAGAAGAGGCCGGCCACCTGAAGATCCGAGACCTCACCACTCACCAGGTTCTTGACCTTGACGCCAGCCAATGGCCCGCCGTCTGCCGCCGCCATAGGCCTCGACAACCTCCGAGTCCCAGAGGACCTTGATTTTGGGGTTGTCGAGCGCCCTTGCCTGCATGATCTTGGAGGCACGGAAGGTATTCCGGCGGTGGATGATGTACACCTGGGAGCCATACTTGGTGAGGAAGTTGGACTCCTCCATAGCGGAGTCGCCGCCGCCTATGACAGCGATGGGCTTGTTCCGGAAGATGGGGGCGGCACCGTCGCAGACGGCGCAGGCGGAGATGCCTCGGTTCCAGTATGCATCGGACCCGGGGAAGTGGAGGCGCCGCGCGACGGCTCCCGTGGCAACGATGACCGCATCGGCGAGGACGGTTGTGGAGTCGGCAGTGACGCGGAAGGGGCGGGCCAAAAAGTCGACGGCGGTGACGGTCTCGGAGAGGATGTTGGTGCCAAACCGCAGGGACTGCGCGCGGCAGTTGTCCATGAGGTCGGCGCCCATGATGCCGTTGGGGAAGCCCGGGAAGTTCTCGACGTCGGTGGTGGTGGTGAGCTGCCCGCCGGCGGCGATGTCGTTGGCCATCCAGCCCTCGAAGAGGACGGGCTTGAGCTCCGCGCGGGCCGCGTAGATGGCTGCCGTGTGCGCCGCGGGGCCGCTCCCGATGATGCAGACGCGCGTGCGGAGCGGCGCGGCGGCGGATCCCCTCCATGGCTGCTTACGCGGTTTGGCTTGGCTTCACGGCGGCGGCGGCGGCGGCGATGGTGGTCAGAACTCGAGAGGCCTGCGCGCTCTGAAATCTGAAATTACAGTTCACACCTCGTCGGTCCCTCCGTCTCTGTTCACTGGAACACAAATGTGTACAGCCACACACAAGGTGACAAGTCAATCGGTGACCCTTGCTTCTTGCTTTCCTTTGTTTCCTCGAAAACACGTTGCTTCATCATGGTCGCGGTAACAATGTAACATGTGTCAAAAAAAAAAAAACATTTTCGTGGGCAGAGCAATATGATTATGTTGGGTGATATTTTTTTTTTCAAATTTAAAAACATTTAGCAATTTTACAATCTAAGGGCCTGTTTAATTTCCCATGAACTAACATGCCTTAATACTCCCTCTATCCCTTAGGAAAACGTAATTCTAAGTTTGAACCTACACAAACGGCTTGCCCAGTTTCAAAACTAGATTTGCAGTTTTTACCATTTTGTGTTCACTTGTTATGATGAGTGATTGATCAACACTTAGCATTCTTCTTTTTCTCCATGGGTTATCCTTACCCGGCATACGCGTTGTGTCGGTTGATGTTGTCTCTCGGCTTGTGGTGTGCAAGTGAGGAGCTCTGAGACGGTGGTCGACGGCGAGGTGAATACTAAGGAGGATGTTTCGTGCTAATGGACCCGGAGCGGCAAAGGGCGGACGTGAGGCTTGGTTCGAGGGACGGATCGCCGGGTGGCTGACACTTGGGATATCGACAAGTGCGAGGACACGTGGAGTGACAGTGTCGATTGGGTCAAGACGGCGAGCGTGCAAGTCGAGCGGGCGGCTCAGATAGCTTGGCGGGTCAGGTGGTCAAGACCGGTGGCACACGTCGGAGGTTTGGTGGTTTGGGCCTCAAAACCACCGGTGACTGTTGCGTGGTTTGGGCCTCAAAACCACGGGATCGGGTTTTCTAGGGTTTTCGCCTCAAAACCTAGGTGAAGGTTCGGCGGTGGAAGGGCGACACGTGGCGGCATCGGGAGTTTGCGTCGAGGCAAAGCTCTTTGTGAGAAGGCGCGGTGGCCGTCGGATCAGAAGTTATCCAAGTTCGACCATTATGCCCTGGATAAGTGGTTTCGCAATTGTATCCCTAGGGGTAGTTCAGTCACTAGGACTTGAGCTCTAAATATCAAGGCAGTCCCTTCCCCCAGATTTGCCTCTCCAGTTTGTAGTTTTCCATTATGGTTTCCTTCTCATTAGTTCCCCTGCTTTGTGAGAGGTCCAGACCCTTTGTGATCTGTGTTCTTAGGAAGCACGCCCTTTAATGTGTGCATGCCCTCTAGAATTTTCTGATCGATAGATCGTGTCTGTGTTGTTTTGTGATTTGAATTCTTTTGTTGCAATTTTCGTCACTTCCCTCCTCATTCTAACTTCAATTTCTTCAATTTGAGACCGTTTTGAGTCGTTTTTCTTGCCTTGATTCGAACTATGACGTGAGAGGATTGTTTCCACCGAAGTCACTTGATACCTCACGAGTTCACATATCGGGATTGATTTGTGTTTGGATAGCAAGAACCCTAGTTCTTTTTCATCTTTCAATTTCTTTTGACTCATACCAAATTAGGCCATGATCTCGTAGATCTTAGCTTCCCAACTGTCTTGCAATCATTCCTACTTGATTTGGTTGCGGTTGGTGCGGATTTGGTCGAAATTTGAGCAGATTTGGGTTATTAGTGATTTTTTACGTGTGCTGTTCATTAATATCGAGCAGCGTCCGGTATTCAACTTTGGACATGTCCGGTATTCCTAAGCTTCGAATTTTAGGCTGATTTTTGTGGAGTTGTTGCGCATGATGTCTAGAGGCTAGG
Source organism: Hyparrhenia diplandra (assembly GCA_015847255.1). Lineage (NCBI taxonomy): Eukaryota > Viridiplantae > Streptophyta > Magnoliopsida > Poales > Poaceae > Hyparrhenia > Hyparrhenia diplandra. Next base: position 89,284 of record JADLZK010001024.1, read on the forward strand.
GTTAAAATTTCATGATATTTGAAGGTCATTTGACGAGTTTTCGAATTTTCTCGTGGGATCTCTCTCGTGTTGTTTTTCGTATTGGGCTGCCCCAGGCATTCAACCCACGCGAGTTGGTCAATCTCGTTGGGGTTTTTCGGTTGATCCGCTGTCCCTCTAGACCATCTTCTTAGGCATCCACCTAGCAATCTAGGTCGTGATCATCCGTAGTTTGGCCGGTTTGAGTTTGAGGGAGGTGTGAGAGCTACAAGTTCAAAATTTGAAATAATATTTAAGGCTATTATTCACCACCCCTCCTCTAGTCGTCTTTTTTGGTCCTTCGGAGATGCACAACATCACTAATTCACTGTTACATGAGTCTTCACAAAGGATGGTCAATTAGAGTACTATTCAATTTTTTTTAATATGAAATCGAAACAATCTAGTTTATACCGTAAGTGTATATATCATGACTATATTTATCCTACCACTTCCTATTTGTGATAGGTTTGAGTGTCTTGCAGGTGGTCGTCCTGACCTCGAGTTGATCCGCTGTCCCTCTAGACCATCTTCTTAGGCATCCACCTAGCAATCTAGGTCGTGATCATCCGTAGTTTGGCGGTTTGAGTTTGAGGGAGGTGTGAGAGCTACAAGTTCAAAATTTAAAATAATATTTAAGGCTATTATTCACCACCCCTCCTCTAGTCGTCTTTTTGGTCCTTTGGAGGTGCACAACATCACTAATTCACTACTAATTCACTGTTACATGAGTCTTCGCAAAGGATGGTCAATTAGAGTACTATTCAATTTTTTTAATATGAAATCGAAACAATCTAGTTCATACCGTAAGTGTATATATCATGACTATATTTATCCTACCACTTCCTATTTGTGATAGGTTTGAGTGTCTTGCAGGTGGTCGTCCTGACCTCGATGTCCGATAGCCGAGCCGCGATCAACTTGTCAAACATGAAGATAGCTTCCCCAGAATTGTCCAAGAGGGGCAGAAAATCAAACTTTTTTCTTTTCACACTTGTGTGGGCTTAGCTGAAGGCCCTAGATATTTCATAGGAAAAGTATGTTCTCTTGGCCGGCAGTTTTTGAGGATCACATCAAGGACTGGTCCCTGGCAATGAATCGGTGTGACTTTGCTTATAAGATCATACAATTACAAAATCACATTGTAGAATTGAGATTTCAACAACTTTGTTTTCCACGCATAGGTGCTGAGAGCAGTCGTGCTTTTCATTCGACTTTCGCATGCAAATTCAACAAACGTAGCAACGAGAGAAGCTTCCATGGTATGGCTCGAGACACTCGGGCGATACTCCTCATTGTTTTTGTGATCCGCCTTTTGCCTTTCATTATATTTTGGTAAATGGTTGATGGTACGCGCATTTGCTTTATACGTATTTATTTATCTTTCATATCTGGAGTCAGGGCCTTCTAATGATGTCCTCTTTGGTTACAGATGGTGTGGAGAACGACGAACACGCGCATAGGAACACGCGGCCGACTTGCCCAAGTGCCCACCATCCATCCTTTTATCTCATGATGAAGCAGAGAGACCGCTTCGGCGCTTGCCTTTCTGTTCGAAAGAGATGGTTCGGATGCAGCGTTTTGTTCCAGTGGACCGGAATAAACAAGACTATCGCGTGGCCCATTGTTTGATTTCACTAATCCACTTTCCGAACCATGTTGGGCTTTTCTATTGCCTCTGGCCCAACGGATGTCCAGAGTCATTTTTTCCATCACGAGCAGACTTTAGTCTGCACATTTACCATGCGTCTACCGGTTACCATAATAAATGGAAAAAAAACATGGTAATAGGACTTTTCATGTACAAATTCTTCTGGAATGATACAATGGCAGTCACGCCAAATCGCCAACTAGAATTGTGATATGTACCCGAGGCCGAGGGACCAATACAAAGTAGCTAGGACCATTTATCCATTACAGAGTAGCTAAGACCAGTGACAAACCAGCCTTATCCACGGTACCACTCCAGCTAATCCTTTACTTATTTGAAGATAGAACTGATAAGAAAATAGAGTACTGGCAGGCTAGACATTGTTATTTACTTATTACTTCTGGAGATGCATTGGTCGGAACTCGGAAACCAGCCCGTTTTAGCTGGACACATATGAAAAAAGGAAATTAAGAAGCTTCGTCAAAGGTCACTCTCGTCGTCATCACTTGCTTATTGTTTAGGGTAAAGAATAATGCACACGGGTCATGGAGAAATTAAGAAATAGCTTAGTCCAGCGTCGATCGATCGTACTATCACTCCTCTCCACACGCCGCTGAACGAAACTGAGTTTGGAAATTCATCGATCATTCGAGTCCCGTCCTTTTCTCCCAAATTAAATCCCCGAGACCTGAACGATTGTTAGCTGTCATATCAAGGTTTAAGGTCTACTCTCGAATGACAAAATATCAATTAACCGTGGGAGATGGAAAATGTGGTGGCGTGCGCAAATGAACATGTCATCAAAAAGTTCAACATTTGCAGCTCTAAATTTCAAACTCCCTATTACATCCGTGTGGTACTACGTGTACGTATCAGATTCACATCTTTAGCATAGCTCCGTTGGGAACACTGCACGCATACTCTACTATATGCCACGCCATGAATTTGCAGGTCTTCTTCGATCTTGTGTCTGTCCCTGCTCCAAACGGAGCCTCGAATGCCGCCTGCTGTGCTGCCTACCTCCGGCCGCTGACGCTGCCGTAGTCCTCGACGGGCACGGAATTGCGCTTGATGAACTCGAGGCAATCGGCGATGGCCTGCGAGTAGAACGAGTTGGACCGCGCGATGAACGGCGCCGGCTTTCTGTTGGCAGCGGCCGCGGCTGCCGGCGCCTTGTCTCTCCCGCCGGTCACGACGAGAACCCTTCTGCTGCCGCTCCGCGCGCACCCGCCGTTGCCTCCTCTGGTGGTGGTAGTGGTGGTGGTGGACAGCTTCCGCACGAGCAGGCGCACGTAGCGGCCGACGAGGCCCAGGAACGTGAGCAGCTCGGCCCGCAGCCGCCGTACGGAGAACCGGTTCCTTGGGCACAGCCGGAACCCCCTCGTCGCGCCTCGCCGCCACCGCCGGCCTGCTGCAGCCTCACGTAGCTCTCCGGCGACTGCGAGTGATGCGAAGAACCCATCCTGCTCCTGCTCCTGCTTGCTTGCAATTGCATTGCCACGCTCGCACAGCAGCTGCAACGACTCATATTGTGCATCAGTGTATGGCACGCAGAGGCAGAGGGCGCGCGGCAGGCAGGCCGGCAATGTCTCTCTGTCCTGTCCCTGTGGCTCGTGTGTGCGTGGTGCCGGTGGTGTGGTCTGTGGTCAGGTCAAGTGGTGGCCGGCCAGCCGGAGGGATCCCTTGTAGCTATATATAGAGCGCGCTGGTGGCCAAGGGAACACGGCAGGAAGGTAGGTTTGAATCGGGCCTTTTCTGAAAGTGACGGGGGATCCCGGGACATGACAGGATTAGCTTATGGGTTTAACGCGATAGGTTTGCCGGGGCGAGCGCATTACGGACAAGCAAAAGCCAGGGACAGTGACCTGGCCCTGTAAAATGTGAATCGGCCAGGCTCGTGCTCGTGCGCTGCCATGCCACACACTCTGCCAATATGTGCCGCCGTCTAGCTCCTTCCGCGTAACTGGCTGGCCGATCGTCGACCAACCTCCCCCATGCACAGCAGACATGTACGCCTGCGCCGTGTATATACTATACATACTTGTTGCTTTTACGTGCCGGCAAGCACGGTACATACGTAACTGCATGTACGTATTGAATTGAATAGTGGTCGGTCGCGTGGTCAATGGACAATGGAGTAGGAATACTACTCTGACAGAAGTAGTATAAGGGTATACTGAAGACGGAAGCTAACTAGTATGGCGATCTGGCAGCAGAAAGTTTGTTTGGTGGATGACCAATAATCAAGCGCAACCATGGGGGATTTGTCACGAGATCGCTGGGCATACGGTACACGAGGACGTGGTTTTGTGCCGAGAAACAGGAGCGTGCTTTGTTTGTTTGCACTTGCACCGCCTGCCGTGCAGCCAGCAGCACCCTGTTGCAGACAACCTAGATTCCCTTGCCTCACCAAGGAACTGGATAAACTAGCACGCTTAATTACTACAGCATCTGATGAAGTGGTGTGTACTGTGTACTGTACGGATACGCGATGCGATTTCCCAGCAGGGCTGCCTTTGTCCCTACGTGTAAACAAAATGTTTTTGGTGTGATCGCTCGCCGCTGCCCCTAACTGTCACGTATATTCCGCTCAACGAACTCGACACCAAAGCACACTCAGAAACGTTCTGCCGCCCAGCTAGCAGTGGTACCTCTGAAAACTACCTCCCTCGAATTGACATTTGACGCCCATTCTAGAATTTCAAGGACCATTGGCCAAGGTCCGACGCTTCGAAAAAATCAGCGTTAGTCTCAACCGCAAAATCTGGCCGGAGGTGACGGCAGGACCAGGCACGCCAGGTCACCACGCCACGGTCGCCGTCGTGCCCGCACCGCCCGCCCCAGCGTGGCCGCTCGCTTGCTCGCCGCACATCCCACGCTGTCAAAACTCACAAGGGTGGGGGGGGTTAGGTGCGTGGACGCTGGAACACATGGCGCGCCGGCGCTCGATCGAGACGACGACGACGACGCGTCACGCGGGGATTTCGCGCGCGGTTTCCCTGGCGCTGCGCCGGAATCTCGCGGCCCGGCACGACCGCGCGTGTCCCGGTGGCCGCTCACCTACGACCGCGAGCGTCGTCCCGCATCCCCGTGTGAAGGGGACACGCCTTCTCGGAGCCGGGGACGAGTACGAGAAAAAGGGAGCTGAGGAGAAGCGTGGTGGCCACGGGGGGACTCGTGAAGCGTGCGGTGGTGGCGCCACGTTTGCCGGTCGTTCGTTGCGGGTGGGTTGTTGCTCGCCGGGCCAGAGGTTTGTTGATGCAAAACTAATAACAAAATATTATGCTACACGTGTTGTTTCGGCACGTTGTGGTGTGCCATTAACAAAGACATTGTGCAGGAGTTTGGTTGAAGGTTGAATACCAGTAGGTGACTGCCCAATTTAGGCGTGTGTAGCTGTTAGAACTTTCGCATTTGTGAACCATGTCTCGTGACAGTCTGAGTTGTACTCTTGACAGGAAGAAGACTGGCTCACTTGCTCGGTGGAATCCGTGTAACCTACCGTTTGAGAAGCCACTGCTGGAGGCTGGAGGCCATTTCGATCATGCACGAAAAGCATGCCACTCTAGGATTAGAGATGGTGGAATTTCCATTCTCAGAAAATGCCGCTTAGCACAAACACTAGCTCCTCCGCTGTTCTCGGATAGCTTATCTTGAAGAAATTCTATTGGTTATCAACAATAATTTGCAAATAGTTAGCTAGATGAGGCGTATAAATAAGAAAAAATTAAACACTACGGTGGAGAGTTATGTGAGAGAGTATTTCTAGAAGATAGTACTAGATTAGCTATTTGGGAGTCGTTGGCTATTTATTATCTCTCTTTGTAGCCAATAAATTACCTTTTATTATTTCTATAGCTCAAGCTAGCTATTTGCAAATTACCATTAAAGAAATTCTCACAGCCAATAGAATTCCTCCTACACCAACTATTTGAGAATCATTAGGGACACCCTTACGCCCGTCCTAGTGGGAGTTTTATCTAAGTTTCATTTGCAATAAATAGGTTGCCACATAGATATTTTTTATGATATAACAGGGAATTTAATAGGAGACATAAGAAATTAGGCCAGTCTCAATGGAGAGTTTCACCTCTCGGTTTCCAAGATGTGAAACTTTGGCATGAAATAAGCGTCTCCCTCAATGCACCTGATTTCATAGGCTCAAGGGTCTCGACCTCTCTCTCATTGCATGGTTTAATTGCATAGTTCCATGGTGAAACTCTATTTTTATCTCAATGGGGGTTTCACCCCGTTTCTAACGTACGTGAAACAGTGAAACTTTTTTCTTCTCTCTCCTAAGCGTTTCATGCAAAAAGTAAAGTTTTGATGATGTGGCTGCATTTAATGTGCATGAAACACTCATGAAACCCCCATTAAAACACTCATGCATTGCTTGTCATCTAGATGAAACTCTCTAGACACGATTACCAACTATCTATGAGTCATTAAATGCTATGAAATTCTAGAATGAAACTTTGCATTGTGGGAGTTTTCATTATCTTAGAAAAAACCCAATGAAACTAACCGCTCAGACTGATCTGCATGTTTGGTATCATGACGGTTCTGGTTTCGACTTCATTGTTGGGCACGCTTATAGTAGAAGTCAGTGAAAACTGGGTCCACCGGCTCCCTTCATTCCCAAGTTCATCTCCACACGAACAACTTATAGGTAAGCATCTTCATGCTACAATCACATACATATTAGAGCATGGCTAATAAGATTGGCTAGTTGTTGGTTGTATACTTGTGCCATGTCATATCTAGCCATCGTGAACAAACAACCAGCTATAATAAGTTGGCTACTAGATCAACTTTTCTAATTATGTGTGCATTATTTAACTTACTATGATCATCAGTAACATCTATCAGTCACAAACCAGATTTTGGGTGCACACATGGATGGGAGTTAAACCTCTTAAAGATAGATTCCCTGTGTTTTTAACATTGTAAGTAGAAAATAAGATTATGTGGCACAGGTATTGAGTTCATCTCTACTAAATATTTCTTTCATAGAAATTTATTGTGTGCGTGTGTGTGCGTGTGTGTGTGTGTGTGGGGGGGAACCTAAGGAACTGGCAAAGAATTGTTGCTTCGCTACATAATGTTACATACCGGATGAAAGGGATACTTCTATTTGGAGGCTAAATACCTCCGAAAGTTTTTACTGTGAATCCATATATGATGTGTTAATTAACAATGGGTTAGAGTGTATCAAAATATTTGGCAAATTAGAATTCTAATGAAAATTAAAATTTTCCTTTGGTATTTAAAAGAGTTGGAAGAAACGATCAAGAGCAAAGGAATTGAAGGGAGCTATACGACCGGGTGAGGGGGGAGGCGACACAAGGGGCGACAACCCGGGCTCTCATCTCCGGTGATCACCGGCGTTGATCTACGACATCTCTCCTACCCCAAAGAAGGAGATTCGCTTCGGACCTCGGACGCCGCTTCGATTGACCGTGGTATTTTTCGCATTTCCCCAATCCCCATCCGTGATTTGAGCTGTTCGTGGCGGTTTGTCGGTCGGAATCCAATTAGTTGCGGCGTCCTGTCTCCTGTTCAGATTGGGGCAGATTGAATCCGTGGATCGGTGTGCATCGTTTGGTGGTGAATGAGAAATCGTAGGTTCACGCTTGCGGTTCCCCATTCGAGATTGATGAGCTATTTGAGTCATATTCTCTCTGCGTAAAACGAGTTCTAGCATGAAGAACGAGAGGAGGAGTTGGAATTGATGGATCGAGTTATGAATGCTAAGCATACACGGCAGAGATAAGGGAAGTAGCTTAGCATTTGAGGAATGGCTGAATGCAGATTTCCCACCGATTGCATCCAAATGCCACACGGTTGCGGTGGGATTGCCAAAGCATTCACAGTAGGATGAACAAACAATGAGAAGGCGTACAATACATTCTAAGATGCCTCCGGTAGCTTCGGTGAACTCGAGACTCAATCATGATTGCCAAACTTCCAATTCAATTCACGGAAGAGTAGAGATATAACAAAATTGATGAAGGATGAATACACAGCCGAGCTTCAAAACCCAACAATGGCGGATCTCGTCTTAGAGGAAGGGAAGCTCAAGAAAACACAAGTGGACCAAACAAAGTATAGAAGGGCCCAAAGCAATGTTGCGGCGAGGCCCAACATACCCCATTTGTTGAGGATCGAGTTATTCTATCATTCACATTACCCACCCAAGCCCATCACCAAAACCGGGACAAAAACTAAGGCTAAGTCCTCGGGTTGGTTCCGGATCCCAGCAGCTAGGGTTTTGGAAGTGACAACGCCGCGCTTCCTTGCCCTTCGCTGCGGAGATTCGCAAGTTTGGGCACCTCGCCAAGCGCATACGCCGCACCACCCCAGCCACCACCGACGAGAGGTCATTTCTAGAGGTTGCGAAAGTGATGGAGAAGAAGCAAGCACAAGGAAAGAACTATCAAGGGCAAGACACAGATCAAGCAGGAAGGCAAAGTAGGGAGATGGGTCGCCAAGACAAAGGGAGGTACCAAGATGATGGAGGTCGAGAGGAAGCTCCCAAGAGGCGATGAGATACCAGTACCGGGAAAGAGAGCGGGCAAGATACCATCAAAGAAAACCGCTGCCCAGGCATGATCTAGAAGAAAATCGGGGCCGCAAAAGGGAGGTGATCGTCAAGATGAAAGATCAGTCAAGCAAATGACAGAGGAAGACCTGCGATACAAAATTGACGACAAGAGGAGAGGCTATCATCAGTACTCGGGCCGAGAATCGATGCAGGTATTATCGGGGACGAGGGGCTCAGGAAAAATGAAATGTTGGAATTGTAACATAGAGGGTCACCACTATTCTGATTGTGCCAACCCCCATATTGCTATAAGTGTCATGACATTGTGCATAAATCGATAAGTGTCCCCGGAAGAAGCGATCATATATGATGGATGGATAGCCTTGATAGGAAAACGGATAAGAGTTATGTGTCAAACCCGGATAGAAACCCAACTACAAATGTTGATAGAATTTTTTGAGAACAAGGGACTGTCTATCTCATTGCAATGGGGATCCCAAGACAGGTCTTTTACTCTTTGCAAGTGCCAGAGCTCAAGAATGATGCTAAGGATAAGGGTAAAGGAGCTGAACAAATTAGAGCTATAGTATCAATATTAGAAGGAAGAGGTACTAGAGCTAGAGTTATGACGTAATTACGATCTGGCTGATTCGAGAATGGGCGGGATGTCAAAAGGCTTTCTGGCAGTGAATTCATGGTGACAATGCCATCCAAAGCAGTGCTAAACTTGTTGATCAATATGAAGAAAATTAAATTTGTTACATCTGATGTGGTTGATGTGGTGGAGGAATCGGACGGGATCCGAAACTTTTGATGTTCTCCAAAACTGTTTGGGTCAAAGCAATGGGAATCCCGGATAATGCAAAAACAGAATTTGCAGTTTTGGAGTTGGCCAAGCTAGTGGGACAACCTGAGCAGGTGCACATCCCTTCTCTAAAATGGAAAGGTGTTTGGGTCAAAGCCTCATGTAAGAATCCATACAAAATTGAAGGTGCTTCTGGAGGTATACATTAACAAGAAAGGAAGGAAGATTCATTGGTACTACTCGACAAAATAGCTAATCTACCACCAAACAAGCCGGATGGTGATGATGAGCTAGATGATGATGAGGTCACGATGAAGAGGAGCCTAACTCACAAGAATTCAATTGGATTGGGTCTAACAAATCTCCCCAAAACAGAAAGATGATCAAGGTCTTTGGAACTTCTTCTAGCCATGGGAAGAAAGTTGGCCTTACTCTTTTGGACATGCTGGAACAGGAAATAATCCAGACAGAAGAGGATGATAAAGTTGACTATAACAAAGAATCTCTAGAAGGCCTCAACAACAATGTAGTAGAAAAAGAAGGTTACCAAGAGAAGCTGAATCCAGTAACTCAAGATATATCATTGGGCGAGTTAGGCTTTACGGAAGATGGGGAAATGAGATAGAGAAGGCTGTAAGAAATGAAGACATAACACAGAAGCATGCTGACATGGAGAAGGCGAAGACTATCCAAGGTACCAGGCACAGTTCAAGAAACAAGGATGCTAGAGTGATGATTGAGGAGAAAGCCAGAGCCAAGAAGAGTACAACAATTCCCACAGGTATTACTTCTGGCCCTTCTACCTCTAAATCTTCTGTTAATATAGATGACATTGTTAGAGCTTGATGTTTTTCTTTGAGCCAAAATGAGATTACTAGATTGTCAAAAATGTCTCTTAAAAGTGCTAATGAGGAAGCAGAAAAGGCTATGTTAAAAGCAAAAAATAAAATTGCAGAGTTAGGCAAAAACAAAACAGGATCAAGTTGGCAGAGATATGATAGAGGAGACTAATGTTCCTAATACTCATATAGATGGTAGAGGTAGTCAAAACACTGATAACAATGTTATCATAGAGGTATGTGAAAATTTGAGGTATGAGGAAGATGTAACTAGAGGTACAGATGTCAACCACCAAAATATAGATAGATGAAGATATTATTTTGGAATATAAGAGGTCTAGGAAATCAAATTAGAAGAAAACAACTCTTAGAGTTAATTGCTACCCATAACTTTGATTGCATTTGTCTTCAAGAGACTATAAAAACAACCTATACCCAAAGAGAGTTAGAGAGATTCTCTGGACATAGAGATATGAAATGGGTCTAGGTCCCTTGCGTGGCCATTACGGAGGTATGTTGATGGGGATTGATCAAGAATTGATGCAATGCTTGGAATCAGAACATGGCTCCTATTACCAGACTTTGAAAATAAAAATGACAAAAGACAATTATGAATGGATGCTCATTAATATATATGGGCCGGCTCATGATGGAGAAAACTAGATTTCCTAGAAGAAATCCAAACAAAGATCTTGAGGACGAAATACCCTACCGGGGGGGGAGGGGGGGACTTCAATTTAATCGGATCAGCTACAGAGAAATCTTGAGATAACATAGATGTTGGTCTCATGAATGTCTTTAATGACATGATTGATAATCTTTGCCATGAGAGAATTACGGATGTGGTAGTCGTTATACCTGGTCCAATAAACAGACACCACCAATATTGTGTGTCCTTGACAGAGTGTTGGTGGCCAACAGATGGGAAGACATATATGATTTGCTATCGGTTTTGACAGCACCAAGAATAGGGTCGACCACAACCCACTAATTGTGGATACCTCGGACACAAGAGATATTAAGAATTTCTATTTCAGATTTAATGCTCATTGGTCCAAACATGAAGGTTTCTATGAATGGGTTGTAGATAAATGGCGGTCGGATATAAGCGAGAAATCACTTTGTAGTTTCAAGCAAATTGAGAAGAGCATCAAGGGGCTGGGAAAAAAATATAGACGACTCACGAGAAAGAGAGAAGAAAGAAATTATGCAATCAATTGCAATGTTAGATGAGGCTAGTGAAGCAAGAGAACTCAATCATGATGAATGGAAAATGTGATAGAAAAAGATCTACTAAAGATCTTTGTTAGATGAAGAGACAAGATGGCAGAGAGAGAAGAGGTGGAGAGCAGTGGATACTAGAAGGTGATTCCAATACAAGTTATTTCCACAAATGTGCCAATGGCAGAAAGAGGAAAATAAAAATAATAAGCCCGGAATATGATGGTAGGACACTGTACTCAGATCAAGAAATAAGACAACATATAACAGTATTACAAACAAACTATTTGGAAGACATGTTACTGAGACATCCACTTGCAAGAAAACATTTGGTCACTGAGCGACAAGCTGTCGAACAGGAGAATGCAAGACTGGTTAGACCTTTCTCTTTAGAAGAACTAGATCATGCTCGAAAGAGATGAAAAATAAACACGCGCCCGGGCGGATGGTTTTAGTGTTGAATTTTTCAAAACTTTCGGGGCTGAACTAAGATTGGATGTCAAAGAGATGTTAGATGAATTACATGAGGGGCACTTAGAGCTATGGAGACTGAACTTTGGAGTAATCATCCTGTTACCAAAAGTGAAACCGACCATAAATATAAAGCAATTTAGACCAATTTGTCTCACGAATGTGATATACAAGATCATCACTAAAGTGTTAACTATAAGACTGATAGAGGTGGTGGACAAATTAATCGACCCCATTCAGATTTGCTTTTATTCCCAAGAGGAATATTTTAGAGGGAGTTATAATTATACAAGAAGTCCTTCATGAGCTCGGATCCACCAAACAAGATGGAGTTATACTCAAGCGAGATTTTGAGAAGGCCTATGATAAAGTCGGTTGGGATTTTCTAGAAGAGGTACTACAAAGAAAAGGTTTTCATAACAAGCGGATACATTGGATAAACAAAGCACTGAAGAAGTAGCTATTTCATCCAACGCTGGTTAACCTAAATGGGTTCCTTTAACGAGACAAACTCGCCAGCGGCTATTTCATCACGGTCATCATCCGCTTCTTTTGAAAGCCTTGATACGCTTTCATAAGCTACGTTGCCCCTTTTTCGGTAGCGGGTATCCTTCTTGATGCTCGGAACTGATTGGCCATGATTGCCAAGCATCGTGAGAGGCTGTCCAAGATCATCAAACTCCATGCCGACCAGCTTTTTCCCCGATAGGCTGGGTGCATACCGCGTGATAGCTACGGACCGACGGTTGATGGTGCAGCGGTCGAGAATAACGAAATTCTTGGTTTCTTTAAACCCGTGTAGGAACTCTTGGGGTGTCTCATTGTATCTCGTGTCATCCCCATCGGGTCAACGAGTTCCTTCTCATTGGAACCAGCGAAGAAGTAGGCATGAAACCGGTTCCGGCTCGACCGAGTTCTAATAGAATTGGCCGGCAACGTGGTAAACCGGGAAAGCCGGCCCCTGTGAGAGACATTGGGAAGTAGCGGATCCTCCATGCTTCATCCATAGCAAGCTCTCCTAGCTGGATCGGGTAGTGGCCCGATGTGTTCGGTAGTAGTAGTGTCATCCTACCTAGAGAACTTAGTCGGTCGGTTGGAGGTTTTGATCTTGAAGGAAGCACCACCTTGTTGTACCAATCCGGATATGGCGACCGGGTACATATAGGGCCGATTCTTGGGCTTTATCCCAAAGCTGGTTTTGCATCATATCGGCCATCCTCTGTAAGAGCATATCCACACACTGAATTACGAGGTCCATATGAATGTCCCGTCCCCGCAGGCTTGTACCCAGGATTCGGCAGAGCGTTGAGAGTTGAGTAGTCAGAGAATTCAGTATAGCCAGGTCCAAAGAGGTTTCTCTGCAACCCATTGGTCATAGGAGATCATGTAGGAATTATATGCTGGAGGATTCCTAGGTGTACCGAATGCCATGTCTCCATATCTAGTATGAGATTTCTTAGTCTCCTTTGCTTTGGACTTCTTTGGCTTCTTTGGTGTCTCATCCTCATCCTCTTCCTCTTGACTTCTTCCTCTCCATCATCGCAACACCTTTCTTTGGCTATGGCTTTGGTGTGTGAAAATATGTTGGTCCAGAAATTTCACCGAACCGTTCCTCAAAGTGTCTTTCAGCCTCAGCTCCAAAGCTGCTCCTCATGATGTGGCGGAAGGTGTTGAGGGAAGACCATATTATGATTGGTCATTGTTTTCCCCACGGCTTCTTGAATGATCTCCGCATCTGGTTGATATCTTCCGCCTTTGGGTTTGTCATCGGGCTTTTCAACTTTACCGAGGCGGTATGACCTTTGGTAGATCCGGCTTACGGAAGATCACGCCACTCTTGTTCTTAGAAGGACGGCAAGCACTTACGCATGAAAGCGGCGCGTCGTCCCGCACCATAGTTTCCAACTCCAGCGGCATGTCTTCCAGTGAACTTGATGACTCCATCATCTTGGTTTCGTTTTGGCGGCATCTTGACTTGAACTTGAGTTGTCCCACCGAGCATGCTAAAAAGTGTGTTGGCACAAAATCTTCTCTGTGTCACACACACCGGCAAGCCGAAGTAACTAGCTTCACACGAGAGCCGGGTGTCTTGATCCAGGAAGCGTGCCGATCAATTTGACCTGTAATTGACAAGGAGATAAATCATGAGATCGAGGAACATGCCTGGTGAGACCAAGGCAGGTTCCACATATGCGCCCTAAAGCCACTTACGATGACATAGAGCTATAGAAGCTATCGCCCACAAGTTTATGAACACGTTCGGTAAACATGAGCAAAACATGGGAGAGCTCAGTTACCGAACGGGCATAAGAAGACATGTTTGAACAAGTAAATCGATCATCGAGGATATGATATCACAAAGCTCATGGCATAGATCGAATCAGTTGACAACATGATAGATAAAACAGGTAAATCATAAACACAAACCTAATCTAAATAACGCATGCGTAGGTTTCACCCAACTAGTCTACCACACGTCTAGTTTTCCTAAACCCGTCTAGCTTAAACCCTAACAAGTTAATCCACCGCATGATACGACTTGTTACAGATCTAAACCACTTCTCATAACTAGATCAATCCACCGCATGATACAATCTAATCATAACAAGCTAAAAGCACGCACATATCTAGATAGATCCATAAATACTCATTACTCATTAAAGCGTATATGCATGAACAGTAAGATGCACATGCAAGCTTAATCTAATGATAAAGAGAGTGATCTATTCTTATTAGTCCGTCGCACGACTAACCATCCTAAACCCTTTTTATCCTAACAACAATCCACCGCATGATACATCGCAAGACTAGGCGTTATCGGTAGACAAACTTAGACATGCAAACTACACGTAGATGCATAACCGTATTCGGTAAGCTTACCGAATCGGGGTCCATGGTGCAGGAACAAGCAAATAAAGCACAAGCAAAGCAAACTAGAAACATGCATCTGCCGCACGATACCCAACCAAAAGCAAGATCCGCTTACACTCTACTTGACATGAACCCACAACACGTACAATCTAGATTGCCGAGGCTTGGCCAATAAGCATGATAGACTAATCATCAATGGTAAAAGTAAGCATGAACATATATAAAGACGATTGGATCTATAAAAGATCTAAGGCCAAGCAAGATCAACCTAGATTGGGCAATAAAGTGTTACAAATGTAATAAAACAATAAATAAGAGCATGCAACACGTGGTAACTTAATGAATCTATTAGATCTTACCAAATCTAATAGAGCCGATAACTAGCTCCAAGCTAGATCTTAGCCTGCTGCACGACTCATGACCTAACAAAGAACCCTCTTGCTCCATAGCCTAAATCTGCCGCACTATACTAAGCATGGTAACAAGACTACTTGCATCATAATCTAAATCCGCCGCACGATACTAGACATGATACAAGGTTACGGTACTTACGGAGGTCGATGGGTCGATGATTCCTCTCGCAGTAGATCGACGACACGACTTGGACTCGAAAAAGGGGTGGCGCGGAGCCGGGTTGTTGTATTGATTGTGTAAGAGAGTTTTTACAGCTGCCTAGGGTCTAATATTTATACCCTGGACTTGATACGAGTCCTAATCGATCACGATTACAAAGAAGGAAAAATCTAGCTAAGATAACGTGTACTCCAAGTCTTCTCGGAGTCGTCGATGATATGTATAGCGTGGGCCCTTGCTCCTTGGATGACTTGCTTTGATGCCTGCCAAACCGCCCTGAGTATCCGAACGCCTAGAGTCTTGCCGAACCCACGACTTAGCCGAATGGTGAAGGCTTCCCGAATGCTCTGATCTTAGAACAAGCCGTCTACCGAATGACCTCGGCCGAACACTTCTCATTAGCATCTTGCACTGGCTTTTATTAGCATCTTGCAGCGGCCAATCTATCATCCAGGCTTACCAAATTTCGGTGTTAACACTTGTCACCATTATTATTCAACTTGGTAACTGATGCATTGTCTACAATGTTGACCAAAGCACGAAATGCGAGGAATCATTCGAGTGCAGTACCCACAGCTAGTGGATGGTAGTATCACCCACCTTCAGTATGCGGATGATACTGGTGATGTTCTTAAAATTTTCACCTAAGAATCTACAAAGAACAAAAACTATTCTTTCCTGTTTTGAAGCAATGTCTGGAATGAAAATAAATTATGAGAAGAGTGAGGTATACACTGTAGGACTGAATGAAAGTCAACAAAACCAAGCAATTGAGGTATTAGAATGCAAATTGGCACAATTTCCCATGAAATATCTAGGAATGCCAGTAAGTGACCACAAAATCTCTAAGGCCCAACTGAGCTATGTTTGTGACAAGACTGCAAAGAGACTGGGGACATGTCAATGTGAGTACTTATCCTCTGGAGGTAAATCAATGCTTATAGACTTAAGCCTATCCAGCATTCCCATGTACACCATGGGTGTATATCAGCTATATGAGGGCAACTTTCAAGTTTTGGACTCAATAAGAGCTAGATTCTGCGGCAAGGAACAGGGAAAAAAAAGAAAATACCACATGGTCAAATTTGAAGCTCTAGCCGGACCAAAGGAATTTGGAGGGCTGGGTTTTATGGATGTTAGAGTTATGAATATCTGTTTCTTTGGGTAAGTGGATAGACGGGTTGGAAAGGGATGAGAACAGTCTATCTTTGCTCAATCCTAAAGAAGAAATACCTAGGAAACAAAAGCATTTTTCAAATCAAAAATAGAAAAGGATCTCAATTCTGGAGGTCTCTGTTAGATATTCGGGAATGGTTCCAAAAAGGCGAGTTATAGAGATATGCGGTGGTCAACAAACCAGATTTTGGCATGATGTCTGGCTGGGGATTGCCCATTAAGTGTCAATTTTCCAAATCTCTTTCAGATCGCATTATATCCAGACATAGAGGTATCTAATGCATATAATGATGGTACCTGGCGAGATACAACTAAGAAGACAACTTAATGGTGTTTTCGGTGAGGAATGGAACGACTTGTTAGAGCTATTACAACCAATTCGATTAACACCGGTAGAGATAGGATGATATGGGTTTTAGAAAAATCCAAGTGATATAATACAAAATCATTATATAAACACGACATTTGGAGGTATAAAGGATATCCAAATGATGAATCTCTAGAAATGTTGGATTCCTTTGAAAGTAAAAATTTTTATTTGGATGGCCACTCATGTTTCAGTTGTGATGTCCCCGGAACAACTGGTCATGTTTTGTTCCAATGCCCAATTGTTGTATTCTTATGGACCTTCCTGAGAGTTACTCTAGGATGGCCAAACACACCAATGTGTTGTGCGGATTTCCTCATAGAGGTCTTAGAGAATTGCAATGGAGCAAAGGCGTAAAGTGAAGTTGTTTTATATGTGGAGGTGCGATGTGGACCATTTGGAAGACACACAACGACATGGCCATTAACAAGAAAATCTTTGTCATCTCCAAAAGGGCATCATCCACAAGACAATTGTATTGCTCAAGTCATGGAAACCTCTTACGAAGGCGGCCGGAGCCAAGCTCGCGGAGGAAATGATCCAACTGCTCGTGGCAAGGATGTGAGGAATATCTGAAGTCAAGAAGGAGGGCTCGACTAGTCAGTTTATCTTTTGTTAAATCTGGTGTGATGTAGTCTTGCCATTTTGAATTGTAACTAATGTGGCCGTCGGTGCCATACAACGGTTGTGAGTTAGCTCAAACAAGTAAGGTAGATCGTGGAGGAGTAGAGTTATCGAGCAGGTTGGTAGAAGTAAGCTGCACTAGCGAGTGCTTTAAAATATGAATCGGTTTCGACCGGTAGCTAAATTTTGTTGGTGTTCGTTAAGCTTTCTAATAAAATTTGGGTGAATGCCTTTGGTCTAAAATTTAAAAAGAGTTGTGGTTCTAACGAAGGACAACCTGGTCTAAAAGCTGGAATGGTGGTGATAAGTGCGGCTTCTCCGTAAAACCATTTAACGTCTTTTTAGATTGTCTATATGCCATGTTTTTGTGGCGCTCTATACATGTACTATTTGGTTCATCTCCTCCACGAGATATAAATAATAGATGGTCGAAAACGTTGAGCAAAAAGTATAATTCATTATTATTGACAGCAGGTTCTGCGCTTTGCTTTGCAGTATGGCTAACTAGAAACAAGGTAGTTTTGACAAATGCGGACCAAAATCCTTTCTCTTTGGTTCTTCTCAGGGGAACGCATTGGCTCCAGGAATGGACAAAATTGCGGCGGCTTGAGGATCTACGGGACGGTGACTCTAGTTCGACAACTCCTAGAGACGGTAGCTCTACAGTTTTTTTTGGATCCAATGGTTGGGGGTCATCTAGACATATTGGTCATGTTTAGTCAAAACTTTATCTTCATTGTGTTTTCCTTACACTCGGTAGCGAGCTGGAGTACCTACAACATTTTTGTGTGCCCTCAGGCGGATTTTTGTAATAATTGGTCTGATTCTATTAGCCGATAGATGATGTCGGATATAAACTATCTATTATCTAAAACAATAGTAACATCTATCTTTGTGGCCATGTCTCATCAAAAACTTGTATGCATGTTGTATAGATGTGCTACCCTTTTTTCTTGGTAATGCTCTAGTGTGGACGTCCGATCTTGTCGGATGCTTCTTTCGTGAAATTTCTGCTGAACGGCCCAAATAACCTACTCCCGCACTTGATGCCTTCACCTGGGACACTCCGCCTCGTCTTATCCGCTCGACACTACTCATGTTCTTGTTCTCTCTCTGCTTCCTCTTTCTCCTCCACTCATTCTCCACCACTCGCCTCACTTCTCTTGTTGTGCTCCTGTCGCCGCCCATGTGCCTGCTCCCTTTCTCCTATAACTGCTCCACGCACATCGCGCTGCGTAGGTTGTGGGTCTCTCTCTCTCTCTCTCTCTCTCTCTCTCTCTCTCTCTCTCTCTCTCTCTCTCTCTCTCTCTCTCTCTCTCTCCCTACTTGCATGCCAACGCCATACACCGTTTTTGTACTTGTTGGTGGAAGCCGAAGCCCCGACACGGGTCTTGGCGGAAGAAGGCGAGGTCGTCACTTAATGGAGATCTGTGGAGCTTACGGATAGGGTCGCCCGGAGGAAGGCGTGCACAAAGGTGGACCGGAAGCGGTGAAGCTTAGGGAGGTTCCATCGACCATGGTGGGGCGAAGGTGAGGTCGATGATGAGGGAAGCCGGTGTCGGTGATTAGCACGGAGTAGCGAAGACCCATTGGAGACGAGGTATGTCTCGATCGAGCCTTCTCATCTCTTCCTCCACCTCCTCCTTTGGATCTGAGCTCTTCTCCTCTTCTTCCTCCTCCTCCTCCCCTTTCCACACTTTGGATCCGGATCAAAAGGAAGCAATATTTCTTTTTCTTGCATTAGTTTTTGAGTTTTGTTTCATATGCTTGGCACAAATGTTGCAATATTCACTTTTCGAAATGTTTTCGGTCAGTTTAATCTCTTGTTCTGATGAAGTTGTTCCATCTTGTTGTAAATGTTGAGATAATATGTTTCATTTGTTTTGAGGTCCTTCGATGTTTTTGTTGCGGCGGTTCTCCTATGTTGTTGCAATAATATGTTTATGGTGTTTCATTGGCTTCGGTATAATGTTTTAGCTATTGTTTCATCGTCTTCCATCTATTGCTTCATTTGTTGTTCTTTATTGTCATAATAATATGTTAACGGTGTTTCATATGTTTCATTTCGATGTTGCATCATGTTCATGGTTTCCCTTTTTGTTGTTGCGGTTGTTGTTCCTCATTTGCATGCTCGTTGGAGGTCCCAGAGCAGAAGCTCCCCCATTTGACGGAGATGCTAAACGAGGTGTTGTGGGAGTGGCGAGTAGGCGAGCTACCCTGCTACACAGGTGGCGTGGAGACGCTTGAAGATCTCTAGTTTGGTTTTGGCTAATTGATGACATCCTAGAACTAATCTCTCTATGATAAGTGTGTGAATTAGATTGGAGATTGGTCTAGCCAAGGGTGAAGCATGGTGGTCATGGTGGATGGATTGAGGTGATCCAAAAGATGATCAAGTGTTTGCTTGGCGTGGAATTGTGATCGAGGTGATCAAAATGGGCTCAAGGTGAAGGTATAATCTTAGGGCCATTTTGATTTCACACTCAAGACACCATAGAGGGTGTGAGTGGTTTAGGATCGATAAGCGGGACTATAAAGAGGGAAAAAACGTCGGGGGAACATCGATCCTCATGTGCCTCTAGGTTCAACAATCATATGCATGCATTCCTAACCTAGAGAGCTAACCCAACCTTTGAAATTGATTATGAAAATGCTAACACACGAAAGTACTTGGTGATATATACTTGGTGGTGTTGGCACATTTGCGGCGGTGGTGTTTGCGGGGTTGAGATGGGTTTGGGTATCAAGTTGAGATGGATTCAGCGCTTTTGAAAATGAAACGCCTATTTTGTATTGCGCCGGATGCAAGTTGGTGGTGAAAACATGCTAACTCTCGAGATCAAGTTGGTACACTAGTTGGCTAGCATGTTTGTGCAAAGCCGGAAGTAGTGGCGTCGGCGTGCTGAGTTTTGGGCGCCGGGCGTTGCTCGCCCGGCGTTGGACCCGGGGCAGCGTCCGGCGGTGGAGCGCCGGGCGTCGGGCGGCCGGGCTCTAGCGTCCCCAGCGGCGCATCTTTGGTGGTGTTGGCGAGGCCGTGCTTAGCTTGAATCGTCGGACGCGCGGCGGCGTCCGGCGGTCTCGAAGCTAGCGTTCGGGCGATGGGGCGATTTTGCGGACCTTGCGCGGACTATGTCGGGGCCATGTCGAATCGCGTGCCAACGATCGATTTCAAACGGCTAGTTACATGTGGCGATCATTGGAGCGCCGGACACCACTTGTGCGGCGTCCGGCGCCCCTCCACCCGCGCGTCCGGCGCCCTGCGAAATCTTGGTTTGAAGTGGGGTTTCTCCCCACCTCTATAAATTGTTGGGTGGCTGGCTTGTGCTCTCTTTCTTAGATATTTTGATTCATTCCATACACTTTGAGCTGAGCAAAAACTCTCCCCTCTCTCCCCACTTGCTTGATTGCATAACTTTGAGAGTTTGGGTGAGATTCAAGTGCATTGCTTTGTGAGTTGCATCTAGAGGCAGTTGAAGGTCGTCGTTGCCGGTGGTTTCTTGTTGCTCTTGGAGAGCACCACTCCTAGACCGGCTCGGTGATTGTTGGAGGCGTTGGGAAGAAAAGATGATTGTTCAAGGTGGTTGTTCTTGCCCACCTCCCGGTGATTGTAAGGGGTTCGTGATCTTTCCCGGCGGAGTGCCGAATTGATACTCTAATACCTTGCGGCGTGTCGTTGAGTTACCCCTCAATCGCGTGGTGTCAACAGGGGCCTAGTGAGGCAAGGCGTGCGTGCCACCTTGATCCACCGTTGAGATGGGCGACACAAGCAGGAGACTAGCTTGAGGGGTGCTCAAGTGAACTCCGGGTGAACAAATCAAGTGTCATCTCTTGTGTTGATTGTTTCGGTGATTGGTTGACTTGCCTCGACGTATCGGTATAACACCTCCTTTCTACCTTGCATTTACTTTGTTATATTCCTTGTGCTTGTGTAGAAATTGCTAGATGCTTAGACTTGTTTAACGTAATCTAGTTAGCTCACCTAGTTGGTAAAAAAGTAGTGCCTTAGCCGTTTGAGTGAATTAGAGACTTTAGCAACTAGAATTGTTGATAGGTGGCTTCCGACAAGTAGAGCTATTGCAATTTGCATTTATCGCCTCTTGTTTATCTAACAAGTTGTTCTAGTGATATGTACAAATTTTTATTAGGCTATTCACCCCACCCCCACCCCCCCCCCCTCTAGCCATTTAGGACCTTTCAACACTCCTAGGGGGACGAGGCCGGAAGCGGCGGCATGTGTCAAGTGGGGCTGGGGATGAGGTGCGGGCGTCCCATCTCGGTTAGGGGCGGCGTGGGCTGCGCGGTGTAGGTGGGCCTGTGCGGAAGTGAGGCGTCCGATGGGACTCAATCCCATCGGACGTCCAGCGCCAATATCACCGTTTTTTATACTTTGATGTGCTATCCTTGGCACTGTAGGCACGACACAAAGGATCCATGGTTAATAAAGATGTCGAGGTTAGCGGAGCGCGGCTTCGTTCTCTTTATTCTTTTCTTGCTTGTCTAACTAAGTTGAAATTCTGAACCCCATCCCCGCGACCCCATGATGTTACTGTTGAAATTCAGATAAGTTTAAAGGCTTGACTTTTCGGCCACGAAAAAAAAATAGCGCTATAAGCGCCGCTATAAGCGCCAACTGAAACGCCCGAACGATATTGCCATTTTTTCGCGCTATCGGCGCTATAGCGGCGCTTAAACTGGAATAGCGCCGTAGCGCCGCTATTTTGCCGCTATTGCCACCAGGCCAAAATCAGCTTGAGGCCCGTTACTTTAATTAAAAAAAAAGGCCCGGCCCAAATTACATCTCCTTTCCCGTGACTGTGACTGAACCCTATGCCACTTCTATCGTTCCCAAATCCCATCTCGACTCCATGTGGCTGGGTGGCGGCGGCGGATTTTGGGGGCCAGCCGGCGGCGAGCGCGGGTCTCCAGCGAGCGCGCGCCGGCGGCGGCGGACGCGGGCGAGCTGCTGCGCAGGCGCGGCGGCGGGCGAGCGCGGGCGGCGGGCTAGCGCGGGCGGCGGGCGTGCCAGGCTGCGGGCGGCGGCGATGGCTGTACGGGCGCGGCTCCGGCGGTTCTGCAGCGCGGCGGCGTCGGTACTCAGTAGGAGCATCCATGGCAGAGGCAAATGAAATCCTCTCAAGTCCAGATGGAACACTAGGCCAGTTTCTACCCTGTTTTTCAGTTCTTCTCCTCTCAAGTCCGGCGGTTGATCTAGTAGACTAGGATTCTCTACTGTATATATGATATGATATGATGCCGATTGATTACAGAATACAGATCGATTAGTAGCATGCAGGTCACTTTCGCCTTTTCTCTGTCGTCCTCAAATGAAACTAATCTGAAGCGAGAATGAGACTGAACTCACTAGCTTTGAGCTCCGACCAAGTGGATTAGTGCTTACTTCATACTTCATATCTGTGATTTACTGATTTTCAATTTCAGTTGCTAGTACATTAGTGCAGCAGTATGTTGACCTGATTAGTGATAACTAAATGGTTCAGACTTTCAGTACATTAGTGCCTACTGCTTCCTGTAATTAGACCTGAGATTACTAAATGCTGTGAACTTCAAGGCTATGGATTGCACTGTGAACTCATGGATAAACTTTTTATCACTTAGCTTTGTCAAGTATCAATGTATCATATATGCATTCAAGTTAAAACATGTTTTCATGTTCCCTGTTTTTTTTAATCAAATAGCGCACTATAGCGGCGCTATAGCGGCGCAATAGCGGCGCCAGCAACCCCTAGCGCTACGGGCGCTATAAGCGGCTATAGCGGCGCTATAGCGGCGAATAGCGCCCAGAGAGGGCTGACGCTATTTTGAATAGCCAGCGATAAAAAACGTGGCTTTTCGGTAAGCAAAGAATTGACATCTATTTTAGGACGTCAGCTAATGTATATGGGCTTGTTTGGTTTCTTTGGCCCAAACGTAGCCAGACTTAGTTAGGCAAAAATTTTGATGTTTGGTTGGATGTAAGCGGGCTGAAGGCTGGCTAGGATCGAATGGATGGCTCGACCGTTTTTTTAGGTCTAGGCCAAAGCGAGCTCCCGTAGTGGTTCGTCTCACCACCCCGGTGCTCCTCTTCTCCGCGTAGGACCTCCCGGTCGGTGCTCCTCCGATGAGGTCGTGGCCGATGGCGCGGCATAGCTAGGCGGCGTCCTCGTCTCCCTCTTGGAGCTCCCTCCCCGGCGGCGTGGGCCCCTTCCCACGCCTCTCGGGTTGTGCGGTGGCGGACCCCATGGCGCCGCTCCGGGATGGCTCGATGCTCGCGCGGGAGGACTTCGCCCCGATCTCCGCAGACTAGAGGATCCCAAAGGCTGGCGGCGGCCCAGTTGCCGTCAAGGAGCCCAAAGGCGAGGAGACCAAACTAGCCGGCTGGAGTCGAGAGGAGGAGAAGGCGGTCGTAGTCGGAGGAGGAAGCCATAGAGAACACGGCCGCGGCCGAGCCTGAGGCGAAGGCCACGCCGGCGCCGACGACGACGAGTGCAAGGACATGGTGCTGCTCAAGTTCCTCCGCGCGCGAGAGTTCAAGGTGAAGGAGTCCCTGGGGACCTCCTGGGTGCTGACCTCTGCCTAGTAGACCTCGGCCGGTGTTCGACGAAATGCCGCAAAGGGGTGAACTCACCGGCTAGGAAGAGGTGACTATATGCAAATCAAGCCAACCAAACCGAACAAAGACTCGTCCTAGCCATGCTCGAGTAGCACATGCAACCAAATAAATGGCTCTTGGCTTGCTACAAGCAAGATTAGGCTAGTCCGGCTTAGTTTTGCTAGCGAGGCTTTGATAAGCGAACAAAACACACCCTATATGTAGCCCTAGCCACTTACAGGTGTGTTTGGTTGAGGGTTGGGTGGGTTGAGTTGCATCCAACCCGGTTTTTGGGTTGGGTTGAGCCCATTTCGGTGTTTGGTTGCGGCTACGATTTTGGAGGCGGAGTCAACGCATCCCACGTTTGGTTGGAGGAATTGAGAATTCGGGTCGGATGGCGGATAACACCGTTAGTGAGGCGTTTTTTTGCATCGGGATCCCTCAACTATTTAGAAATTAGCGAAGCCTAAATTAGCAAATCATTCTCTCCGGCTTTTTACATCGGGAACCCCTGCAAGAGAAACAAAATTAAATTTTCATCCTTCTTCCTTCCGCGACCTCCGGCCAGCGCGCAAGCCCCGCCCAGCGCTGCCGGCCCCACCGCCCAGCCCCGCCTCCCAACTGCGCGGCTGCGCGCCGGCCTCGCCAACCAGCCCAGCGCCCGCCGCGATTTACCCGGCGGGCGTCCTACTTCGAGCTTCGCGGCGGCCGGCGGATCTCGTGCGGCCGGCGCGGGCGTCCACAGCGTCTGAGCCCGAGTCGCACCTCACCGCTGCGCGAGCAATCGAGGAATCGAGGACAGCCATCGAGGATGGACGGACCCGGTCGCACCTCGCCGCCCGCCCCACCCCCGGGCCGCACGTGCGCCCGCCCGGCGGCTGCGAGGTCGCCAGCGAGGTCTTGCCTCGGCGAGGCGGCGGCCGGCAGCTGCTACGGGCGCGATAACAGCTACTCCACGGACGAAGACGGACGAGTGACGGAGGAGCCTCAAACCCAGCGCGGGTTCACTCCGTCCGCCAGATTTCGGGCGGACGGGGTCAACCCCGCATCCGAGCCGAATATTCGCTGCGGGGTCGAACCCATCCCCACCGCTCCCCAACCAAACAACCAAAAAAACGGGTTCGACCCAGCCGGGTTCGACCCACCACCCCAACCAAACATGCGGTTAGCCAGGATAGCACGTGGAGGATACAGCTCTGGGTGCAATCTTTGACACGTACCAATGGAGGCTCTGCTTTGAGATGCAGCAGCAGCGGCAGCAGCAACACAACTATATGATATATCACGCCCACACTTGCAGAATAATGGACTGGTGAAGCAAAACACTACCGGAAATAAGAAGTTGAAAGTTGGAAACTGGTGACTAGCTAGGTGACGAACCATTCAAATTTCAGACATTATAGTGCTTTGGAAAACAACATTATTACATGGACTGGAGTTTTGCTACAGAAAAAAGGAAGGGAAATAATAAACGGCCCGCATCGGTAGCTTTTTATTACACATATGAGGAGCAAGAACAGTAGAGATGGAGTAGCACGTCGGTCCACAGACTTCAAAACAAAAATACCAGCATATCATAGATGAGTGGTCAGACCATGTCGTCTTCAGCCACGCAACAAATCTCATAAGTCAATGGAACGGCACCAGCGCCAGCATGAACCATGGAAGTCGATGGAGCGGTGATGCTGGTGGAGACCTCGCAATAAGTCGATGGTGGTGGAGCATTGCCATTGTCACTCCTTTCATGTGAAACGCGTGGTGGCTCTTCCCTCTGTAGCTTGTCAGTGAAGGTCTCCATCCCCATGTGGAAGAGCGTGAGCCAGACGTAGGAGAGGAACTCGCCGCCTTCGCCCAAAGCCTTGGCGTGGAGGTATCCCCTGCATCTGCTGGCGGAGAAGCAGAGCATCTCTACCCAAACGCGCTGGATCTCTTCCCACATCTTCTTCTCGTCACCCTTATTCTTGTCCAACAGCCTTTGGGCAAGAGCCCAGGCGTTATCGATGAGTTTTCTTTGGAGAAACCTCCCTTCGTCTTCTTGGTCGATTTTTCTTTAGAAGACGACGACCCTTCTTCCTCTGGAGGAGAAACTTTCTTCGGCTCCTCTCCAGGACATGGTTCAAAAGATTTCTTTGCTCTGTGCCTCCTCTGCATGGTATTGATTACTCTCTGCTGCATAACCCATTCATCCTTTTTCACATTTGTCGGCTTCCTGCCCATGGGAATGTCCATGTCCATGTCCATGTCTTTGAGGATGTGGTTGAGGCCATAGTAGGCGTCTATGAAGAGATTCCGCCTGGTGCCAGGCAACAACATCTCAGGATTCACAAACAATAGATACACCATGTAGTTGGACATCTCTCTGCACCGGACGACTTTACAGGCTGAACAGTCCGAGTCAGCTGAGCCACATTTATGCTCTGATGAAGCCGCCAGGCTCAAGAAGAAGCAGAAATCCGTGGCGATGTGCCAGAGGAGGACACTCGCATCAAATGCCCTCTTTCTCATGCTGCTGCTGAATCCCACATGATGATCTTCTTCCAAATATCCAAGAAGCACCGGCCAGTGTGTGCTGTGGTCATTGAACCTGCGGTAGCTAGGAGCGTCGTGTATTTCTTTCTTCCACCCATCTTTCAGATAGCCAAGAACCAATCTTGAGATTCTGGCGGACGAGGAGCACGGCTCCATGCACAGTATCCTTTGGTTGACAAAGTCCTTGCATCCAAATGTATCTGCAATGCACATCCACTTGCTGTGCTTTTTGTTGCTGGCAAAGTATCCTATGAGGCTGTATTGAGCGACCATCTCTGGCCACCTCCCCAATGATTCACTGGAGCTAAAAACATTGCCCATACTATTCAGCTGTCCAAACAAAATAGGTAAAGCAGAGCACATCTCTAGCACAGCAGTACAATAGTATATGCTATACGTAATGTAGACATCATTATCCGACTCAAATTCGCCGGAAATCATGTGGAAGAGACCAATGGATACCAACGGTAGCACCAAACGTGCAACAAGTATGAATAGGCGAAATTGAATGTTGGCTTGATCCCTATAATGTTTCAATTCCACTCCCAACTCAAGTTCTGTAGAAAAGCCTGCGGTCTTGATTTTGGTGTAAAGGAGGAAGAAGGCAGTGGCGAGCCCTCGTTTCACGTAGCCATATACTCTCCCTTCGGTAATGCCCCAGCAATACTCAAGGATACTAAGCCGGTGAGGATACGGAGATGAAAGGTCTACAAATAGCTTATAGGAGGCCTCACCCAGCACTCGCAGCCGTTTCAAAATTGCTCGTCTTACTTCCAATTCTTGTTTACCATGAGATGGAAAACGACCCAGCTCGTCCTTCACGACCTTGCCTAGGGTACGGTCTGCACGGTCAAATAGTTAAGGATATACTAGTTAGTATACATAGGAGTACATGTTAAACCCATAAACGAGAATTTATAGAGGACTCACCGAGCTCTTCAAATAGTTTCCCAAGTGTATTCATCCTTTTAACATGTCTAGTTTTTCTCCTGTGGCTGCTTAGTAGTTCTAAGGGTTGTGCACACAAGAGGCCTTGTGATGGAGAATGATCCTCGTCCTCCACAGCAGCCGGTGTTGCCAAGTGGTCCACGACATTACTGCCTACATGTATATAATAAGGGTGAAGCATACGGTCACAATCTTATTACTAACTAGAGATCACGCTAGGAAAAAAAAAAAAAAAAAAAAGATCAATCCTAGAAATTATATTGTACTATTACTAATTAAAGGATCTAATGGGAGCACCATGTTAATTACGGCTAGATGTGTTAGAAAACAGATTCTTTTAACTTAGATTGAAAATAAAAAGAATAATCAACAAGAATGAATTTTGAAAAAATAAAATAAAATTCAGGTTTATGGCTAGGTAAGATGTATGATGCAACATGAGCCACCATAGTTAATGGTAGGATTTCAAGTAATTGCATATTTAAACAATACAATGGTGCCATGCAAATTAAGAATATAAATATGAATGAAAAATGTATAAATCTATCACTTGCAAAACATATATGAGAATCTATTATGTTAAAAATAAACAAAAGAAAAATATGCAATTAATTTAAACAAGTAATATAATTCTTTATTAGTCATATGTATAAATGATAATTAATACTTATATTTTCTAAAATTGTAGCCCATGCGAGTGCATAGATTTATGGACTACTTATTAATTATGCTGATTACTGAATTTGAATATAATACTAGGGAGAGAGGGCTGTATACTATAGATAAGGCTCACCTGGCCCCTTGTGTCTTGGAGGAAGCTCTTGTTGGTCCCTATTCACAAATTCTTTGGCTCGTTTCACGTATTCCTCAAGCGGATACATGTCAATCTCATTTTGTTCCACTACAGCAGCTGAGCTGACGAGGTTGTAGATGCTTGCGCTCTTGAGAGCCCAGGGTTTATGGAAGCATTTGAGAACCCCAGGGACGAACAACAGTATGCCTACCAGCAACAAATAGATGTTGCCTTCTTGTGGCCAGGATTTACAGAAGACGTAGATGGCCACGGTGACCTGAGACACCGCGGTGAGCAAGTGCCGGCTCCACAACTCGTTGTCTTCAATGTTGTAGGCGGTGATGCCGTCATGTCCGCCAAGGTGCAACAACAGGACGGGCGCCCAGATCACCTCCAGCATGTTGTTGTCGACCCAGATCGCCTCCACAGGAGTGATAGGACGGCCGCTGTAGTCGCTATCACCACCTTGATGGTCCTTGTCCTTGTGGCGGTTGAAGAGCGTAGCAAGCGCGTAGATGGCTACAGCATCACCGGCGAGGTAGGCCAGCCATGTTATGGTTCTGGCCCATCTAGGAATAGCAAACCTACGCAGCGAGGAAAAGATCAAGAGAAGGACTTGGATGGCCATGCTGCTGAGGACGAGGATGCGCAGCTGGGACTCCTCCCACCAGTGCACAGCGCTCGTCAGGCCTCCCATCTTTCTCTCAAAAACACACGCGCTAATCAACTCATGAGCAAGCAACTAAGCAAGTGAGAACACGGGAAAGAAGTGGTGATTATCAGTTCAGTCTCACCTGCTAATCCTAATCCTATATATACAAGATTAGCTGGCGACACAGATGCCCGCTGTCATGTGATGCCATATGATCGGCATCAAACACCCGCTAATTTTATATGTTTGAACCCCACAGAATTTGAATATAATACTAGGGGAGAGAGGGAGGATGGCTTTTGTTCGTTCACCTCCAACTAAAAGCACTCACGATTCTATTCCTTGCTTCTTGTCGCTTAAAATTTCGAGCTAGTAACGTACCGGTGCTTAGATGCTTTGATTCATTCTTGGCACCTTTACGTGTCTCTTTTTGCAAAGCATCATGCATTCCATGCATGAATTCCCGAGGTAGCTCTTTTTGTAAAGATACTGGTTGGTCATCACAACATACCGTAGGTCCGTAGGAATTGATCCTTGTTATAAAGACCTGGACACAGCCATTTGCATGCCCAGCTATCAGTGTACCTTTGCTAAAAAAAAAAAAAAGCTTCCTGAAACAGCTTTATTTACACACTGAAGAGCGTCACACAAATTTGGTTTACTGTTGATAAACGCTATATATCATCCCAGAGGAAAATCTTACCGATCGAAGAAGACAATATTGTCTGGAAGCGAAATTAGGGCCTCGAGCAACTCCAACAGTTTGGCATTTGGAGTTAGCATTCTCAAATTTTGCCAAAAAAACTCCAAAAACTCCCTCCAACAGTTTGTCATTTCGAGTTGGCAAATTAGTGGCGTTGGCAAATCAGGCCCTGTCGGCGCAAAAAAATGCGCTCTACGACGTTTGACATTCGCGGTGCATCCGTAAGTATTAGAAGAGGTGGAAGGGCATAAATATAATTTTGTTTTTACGTCTCGGGGTTCGGCGTAAGTTTTCAAGAGGTAGAAGAACATAAACATAATTTTATTTTTCTCTCGGGGTTTCGATGTAAGTTAGGGGTGTTTGGATTCTTAGTCATGTGACTAAACTTTAGTCACTTGACTAAAATATAAAAGTTGGGGGTACCACGACTTCTTAATTTTAGTCACCTTTTGGATTTTTAGTTTTTTTTGTTTGGAAGAGAAGTGACTAAAAGTGACTAAAACAGAGGAGACTAAAGTTTTAGTCACCCAATCCAAACAGGCCCTTAGATCTAAGTTTGGCGAATCAATTGTACCAAATTGTTGGAGATGAACTCTTTTTTAATTTGGTATTTGGATTTGGGAGTTGGCAAACAAGAGCAATTGCCAAACTAACCTAGTGGTTAGAGCACCTAAGTAGTATTCAATAGACCTAGGTTCGACTCTTCGTGGGAGCAAGTAAAAGCAGTGTGAGAAAAAAAAATAGGTTAGGGTTTCCTTTACCGACTTTGGTCGAAAAAACAATATTGTCTGGAAATAGACTACTGATGGAGTGTGGTAGACTGCACAAAATCAGTGTATGAAGCAAGTGTTTTTTTTTTTCATTTGAGGTTATTTATCAAGGTTGATGACATCGATATAAAGGTGCTAAAGCAATGCATCACGGATAATTCATCAGCTGTATGTGGCCTCTTTTGTACCCTTTAATTTATTCTGTCAATGAGTTTCTAATATCAAAATATACTGTACACAAGTTATCTTGCATTTCAGTATTTGTCGTTTGCAAAGAGAAACATTTTGTCATTGCATATTACTAGTATGCAGATAGATGAGAAAGAAACAGACCAGGGTCTTCCTCGTCCGTGGATCCACTCATCATCATTAAGATCCCACCTCAACCCCGGTATTGTCGCTCTCACGAGCTTCAAGGCGAGCTAAAGCAGCCTGTACGGCATCACAGCTATTGAGGAATTCATAAACGGGCAGCAAAGATAAAAGGGGAATAATTTCATGAAGGAGAGGGAAACGGCTTGGCCGCTTGGGATAGGAGCAAGAGGGGAAGCAGGACTGCAGGAGCAGTCAGACGAATCCTCCGTTACGCTGTTACCTGTGCGCGGTTGTCAGAGCTGGCGAGCGCGGAAGACATGCGCGAGGCCATCCGGCGCGTGCGGGTGCTGGTCCGGCGGAACGGCCCGATGTTCTCCTCCTCTCCGTCCATCTCCGGTCGCCAGCAGCAGCAGGCAGCGGCAGGTGGCCTTGCAGTGGATAAGCCGGCAAGTGTGGAGCCGGCAGAGGCGTGGCCCGTTGGATTGAGCGGGCGCCGGCGATGACTGGTGAGCGGCTTCGGCGGGCGGCGGGCGGGTGATGATTGATTGCTTTTTTTTTTTTTTTTTTTTTTTTGAGACAAATGATTGATTGCTATTGGCTGCAAACTTCGACATTGGCTCTCCTTCCTTATCTTCTCGTGGGCTTTCTGATATTTGGGCTAATGGGCTATCAGTATTTTGGGCAGGCCGTCTGGTTAAGAGGCTGCCTTTTCGTAGTTTCTGTTTCTTTGAGTCTCGGAGTTCAGAGGAGATATCAAGAGTTGGAGGGATCCCATCCCCCTTTCCATTGAATTCCGCTGCATTAACCTAGTATAAGACGATTAACTTAGTTCACAGCATCCAGGTCCAGCGTTGGTAGAGAATTGGAGATATATCTACTTGTTAGAAAAATGCTGTGTTACCATCTTGAAAAAAAAAAAGACATCCATGCATTGTATCAAAAATAGCATCCAGCACGTCATGGAAGCATCCAGGCTTTTTTCAAGGCATCCAAAAAGCTTTTCATTTATTGGTTTTATTTGTTGCAAGGCTCTTTACTTATCATCGCATTGTATCTCTTGCCTCTGAGATGGTTTGTCAACTTGACTTAAACCTATATTTCACAATTTTACTGGTAGGGTCCTGTGTTTTATTGTTTTCTAAACCCTAGAAGCACATACTTTTGCCTAACAGGTTACTTGAGTTTTAGATCATGTTGAGCTAATAATTGAAATATTCAGAGAAGCTCGATTGGTCTCCTCGTAGACTCACGCATGGCAAGATGGCTGAGTACAGGGCGCGGCAATGCCGTGCATGGTTTCTAGTTATGACAGAATTTACGACGAAGGAGAGCTGTTTGTGCTCAAATGCTATCGAGGTGCGTGTCCGAGCTTTTATGTATTTCTTTGCGGACAGCGGGCGTCCAAAGACGCTTTGTATCTAATAATTTTTCTACCTTAATACGAAGACGAGCGAACCTTTTGCGTGATCAAGAAAAAACCCGTGTGCCCGATAGAGCCACAGAGGCACCGTGCTTGCTTGCTTAGACCATATTTTTTCAATGAAAGAAGAATTGTATTATTTGATCGATGGGTGCATCAACACATTACAAGCACTCCGGACTACAAAATAATCTCAACTTGTGAATAACACGACTCAAAAGCTAACATGTTAGATGCTTTGCTAGTGTGGATGACCGCAAAGACAAACACTCACAAATGGCCCGAGAACAAATGCCGAACAAATGACGGCCAACATTCTTGTAGGTGGAATTGAGTGATTTCTTCTTCTTTCTGCCATCGAAGAACAAGCAAGACTATCTAAAAATTATTCTCCCTATTCATTTGCCGCGGCCAACCACAACAAAAACAAAGAAGAGACCAGAGAAAATTATTCTATGGCGGCCCGTCTCGGTGCCGCCGTCCGAAAATAAAAGTATCAATGTCGTCTTTTCGATCAAGGTGCTGACGCCAAAGTTGTTTGCCCTCATCTTCAACTAAGCCACCATGGAGAAGGAGGAGATAAAACTCCAATACTAGACAATTAGCGTAAAAAGACACTAACCACAATGACTCGATCTACCAGGAAAAACTTATTAAAAACAATAGATCAATAGATCCCTACTCCCTTGATTCGACAAGATACCGGAGGAGAAGATAGGGGAACCAGCAGCGGTGGATGATGGGCAGTGGCGGCGCTAGGGTAGGAGCGGTTGGCCACGTGGCGGCTCAAATCACTCGAGACCTTGATATGTTGTTAAGTGCACATAAGGATGACGCACCGTTGTTGTTTAGTTGGTGAAAAAGTTTGGCGTGAAAATTTTTGGGTGTTACATCGGATGTTTGACCGGATGTCGAAGAGATTTTTAGAGACTAATTTTAAAACTAACTTCTTAACTTCGCCTGGAGACCACGAGACAAATTGTTTCACTATAATTAATCTGTCACTAGCACATGTGGGTTACTATAGCATTTTTGGCTAATCATTGACTAATTAGGCTAAAAGATTCATCTCAGCATATACATGCAAACTGTGTAATTAGTTTTTATTTTACCTATATTTAATGCTCCATGGATGTGTTAGGAGATTTGATGGGATAGGGTGAAAAATTTTGGGTGGGAAACTAAACACCCCCTCAGTGGGCTTTTCTCCAGTCGAGAAGGAGCAGCATGTCGGTGTCCTCTACTATCCCACTCCCACCTCTCTCTTCAATGATCGATCAGTGTTTATCTGTACTTGTCCGGTCCCAATAATACAACATAGCATTTACATGTTGAGCATTGCTTATCTCCCACCATTCATTTATGCTTTAAGATTCATGCCACAACACTCTCTCTCGCAGTGTTCCACACTATCTCCTGATGCATGCTACAACGGTGACGACGGGAAACAACGAATAACAAGATTAAACCACAGAAAGACACAAGATTTAACGTGGAAAACCCTCCCAATGCGGGAGAGTAAAAAACCACGGGCGCCAGCCAGCAAACACTCCTCACTATTATCAAGAGTACGGTACACTCCTCACTATTATCAAGAGCTCCGGCCCAAGCCTCTGGCGACGGGACTCCGCTTCGCTACGGCAGAAGTCCGGCCTTCCTTATGGGCCTGAATTTGGAACATACTCACCAAACTCCACCTTGAGACAAATTCTCCTTGTAGCAACAATCAACACCTTCATCCTGAATAAAACACGGGAAAAATACTTACTGGCGCCACATAGCCTCTTGGGCTAATCAACTAAACCAACTAAGCACGAGCATAGCTCAAACTTAGCAACGAGGAGCGAGCTTAGTCATCATATCGCCGGGATTAACATGAGTACTGATCTTGCATACCTTTAGCTTACCATCATCGATCACATCACGGACAAAATGATACTTGATATCAATGTGCTTAGTTCTCTCATGGAACATCGATCTTTGGTAAGGTAAATGACACTCTGACTATCACAAAATAAATTAATGTAAGAATCAACTCCACCATTTCGGCGTACAAACCTTTCAACCAAATCAATTCTTTGCACGCCTCAACAACAGCCATGTATTACGCCTCAGTAGTAGACAAAGCAACAACAGGATCGTAAAGTAGCCCTCCAACTCACGGCACAAGCGCCAATAGTGAACACATAACCGGTAAGTGATCTTCTCTGTCCGGATCAGCAAACATAATCGGAATCAACATATCCAACAAGTCCCTTCCGAGTTCTCCCAAACTCCAACCAAGAATCTGGTGTCCCTCCGAGGTACACGAAAATCCACTAAACTATCCTCTAATGTTCTTTACCGAGATTAGACATATATCTACTAACCAAACTCATAGCATATGATAAATCCGAGCGAGAGCAAACCATGGCATACATCAAAGACCCAACAGCACTAGCATAAGGAACTTTTGACATGTACTCAATTTACGCATCTGTACTAGGACACCGTGCGGTGATAATTTAAAATGAGGTGCAATAGGAGTACTAGCAGGACTTTGCATGATGCATGTTGAAACTTATTTGAAGAACTTTCTTAATATAGTCGCCGACTAAGAAATAGCAAACCAGATTTTTTGTCTCTAGTAATTTCCATGCCTAGAATTTTCTTAGCGACACCAAGATCTTTCATATCAAACTCACTACTCAACAATTTCTTCAATTTAGTGATTTCAACATTACTCTTGGCATCAATCAACATATCATCAACATATAACGGCGAGATATATAGGTGATCCATTAACATGCTTGATATAAACACGGCTATCATATTTAGATCTCTTAAAACCATGCGAACGCATAAATAAATCAAACTTTTTATTCCAATCGACGAGGGGACCGCTTCAAACCATACAAGGATCTCTTGACTTGCAAACAAACTTCTCCTTGCCGGGCACTATGAACCCTTGGCTGGTCCATGTATATGTCCTCCTCAAGCTCTCCATGTAAAAATGCGGTTTTGACATCTAGCGCTCAAGCTCAAGATCATGTGAAGCAACAATACTAAAGAAAGTACGAATGGTGCCATGCTTGACAACTGGAGAGAACACATCATTATAATCAACACCAGAAATTTGACCTAGCCTTTTGCTACTAACCTTGTCTTATACTTTGGAGGCTCACTTGGAGACAAACCCTCCTTTCTCTTGAAGATCCACTTGCGGTGATTTGTCTTCTTCTTCTTAGGCAATGGAACAACATTCCAAGTGCAATTCTTCTCCGTAGGCGCATCTCCTCATGCATAATCTGAAACCCACTTCTCACGATCACCACAACCAATAGCTTCTTTGTAAGTGGCTGGCTCATGAACATTCTCCCCTGTTCAAAGATAACTCAAGGCATAATAAGATAAGTTACATTCTTTAATAAGGCGGGGTGGAGCACCACAACTTCTCTTTGATCTGCGTTGAGCAATAGGCGCATCGGCGGCTCCTCCTCAAGCCGCACACCGGGAGTTTCTTGAACATCATCATGAGCATCATCATTAGCAACTTCAGTTTCTGAACAAGCCCCACACGCACACTGTCTCGGCATCATCATGCTCCACCCGCACACTTGATATATCTGCGGCTCCTTTTCAAAAATTTCGGAACATGATCGAGGACAAACTATCATTAAACATCACAGATTCATTGAAAACAACACTCCTCGCTCATAAAGTCTTTCTGTTTCGGGATTTCACAATTTATAGCCTTTAACTCCCGAACCATAACCAAGAAAAAGACATTTAACAACTCTAGGCTCTAATTTTCCATTATCAACATGAGCATAAGCGGTGCGACAAAAACTCTTCACTGAAGCGTGAATAATCGCCAGGTGTACGAGACCATACCTCAATAGGAGTTTTCTTATTTAGTGGAATAGAAGGCGACTTTGTTTATCAAGTAACATGCGGTGTTAGCGGCTTGCCCAAAAACGCTTGCTCATCCTTGCATTGGACAAAGCATGCAACGAGCCCTTGATATGATGGTTTTGTTCATGCGCTAGGCCACACCATTCTGCTGAGAGGTATGCGGTATGGTGTGATGCCTCAAAATGTCTTCTTGCCACGCAATAATCATTAAAAGCATCCGAACGCAGAACTCTCCACCATTATCGCGACGAAGCAATTTTACTTTTCTATCGGTTTGTCTTTCTATCATCACTTTCCAATCTTTAAAAGCGACAAAGGTATCATCTTTATTTTTCAGGAAATAAGGCCAAACCCTTCTAGAGTAGTCATCAATAATAGTAAGCATGTAACGAGCACCACCAAGAGAAGGCTTACGAGATGGACCCCATAAGTCGGCATGTACATAATCAAGTGTACCTTTAGTGGTATGAAACGAGGTGCTGAATTTTACCCTTTTATGCTTCCCGAAAATACAATGCTCACAAAACTTCATGCTACTCGAAGTGCAGCCATCCAACAGTCTCTCTTTATCAATTCCCGCCATACCAAATTGACTCATATATCCCAAACGCATATGCCAAAGGTTAGTCTTACTAGGTTCAGCATTAGAAACAGCAGTAGCAAACGGAAAGCGAGAACCATGTAAAGTACTTCCTCTAAGAACATATAACTTGGCGGAATTCATATCACCTTTCAAACAAACAGGGAACCTTTTTGATACCTTTAGAACGCCATTGGAACCAGAGTAATCGCAACCTTACGCATCAAGCGTCTTTGGCGAGATAAGATTTCTAGACATCCCCTGGTATGTACGACATTTTTCGAGTGTGTGTCATGCCATGATGAGCCTTGATCCGAACCGATCCGATCCCCACAATCTCACATGGGTTATCGTCTCCCATACGCACAACATCTCCATTACGCACGGGCTTAAATGAACTAAACCAATCTCTGTTAATGCGGATATGAAATGAAAATGCTTGAATCAAGTATCCATTCATCATGACCGAAACACGGCCCAAAGAAAAACTACCGGACAATCTCGAATTAGAATCATCATCGCCAGCCAGGAAGCAACGGCAACCTTACCATCGGCTTATTTTTTTATTCTTGTCCTTAGCCTTCAACTTCGGACAATCCTCAATAAAATGAGTTTTCTTCTTATAATACTTACAGAATTTCTTAGGCGGTCCGGACTTTGAGCGGCTTTTGTGACGATCGTTGTTTTCACCCGGAGGATTTATGCTCGGATCGCCTCTCACGCAAAGCGTCGCCCTTGGATGACGACGTGCCATCGAACACCATGCCTTTCATCTTCTCCCTGAACCGGAGTGCCTCATAAACTCCCGTAAGGGTTAGTTCATCACGGCTCGGCAATATGGTGTCACGAAAATTTGCATACGAAGAGGGCAAAGAACATAACGACAAAAGACCTAAGTCCTCATCATCATACTTAACCTCCATCGACACTAGGTCAGCCCACGATCTCCTTGAACACGGATATGTGGCTCATCACCGAATCACCCTCCTTCATTTTGAGAGCGAAGCGGCTTAATCTTTATGTGCATCTTCTTTGGTTAGATCCTTTGACATACGGATCGATTCAGTTTCAACCGAGTTACGCGGCCGGTCTTTTTCTGCGGCACCTCTTGCAAAATATCATTATGGAGATGAAGTTGAATTAGAGACAGAGCCTTACGATCCCTCCGCTTCTCCTCGGGAGTCCAATCCGTAGACGACTTCTTCGAAACCTTCCAACGCCTCATCATAATCCTCCTTCTGTGCCAAGATCGCCCGCATCTTGACTTGCCATAGCGAGAACCGCGTCTTGTAGTCCAGCAGCGGCAGATCGAACTTCATCGACGTCGCCATCGAACCCTGATCTGAAAACCAAAGCTTTGATACCACTTGTTACAAACGGTGACGACGGGAAACGACGAATAACAAGATCAAACCACAGAGAGACACAAGATTTAACGTGGAAACCCCTCCCAATGCGGGAGAGTAAAAAACCACGGGCGCCAGCCAGCAAACACTCCTCACTATTATCAAGAGTACGGTACACTCCTCACTATTATCAAGAGCTCCGGCCCAAGCCTCCGGCGACGGGCCTCCGCTTCGCTACGGCAGAAGCTCGGCCTTCCTTATGGGCCTGAATTTAGAACATACTCAACAATGCACACATCTCGATATGAATTGGACGGACACATTAAGCAATGTTGAGCATGTCCTGACTTTTTCGGCCAGCACATGACAGCGTAATAATGTAAGCTTGTCCGTATCGACCGAACTGTGTACAGTACAGTCTCTGACGCGGGGCTATCAACAATCATTCTCGCATAACCATATGAAATCAGTTTTAATTCAGTGCTTAGTGGCACTGCGAGGGCCATGTTTATCTTATCTCTACCTGTAACCTGTTGAGGTTGGTCGCCCATTGACTAGCGAAGACTTTGCACTTTGATTCCTTCAACCTTTTGTGTACTCTTTTAACTAGAAATTGACATAAACTTTTGTATAATCAGAATTTAGACCCTTCTATAACCAGAATAACCCTTGTATTGGCCGCTGGACCCAAGACCCAACTGCTCTGCCGTTACTGGCTACACTCGTTGTCTCCTTCTGAAACAGTAGGTGGCGTAGAGCACAAATTGGCTACTTGCTGTTGCTGTTGCTAGCTGTTACACAAGATTTGATGATAAGTTGTGATAACTACTTTTACATTAGGTTATGCGCCCTCGAAAATGCTGTTGGGCCATGCAAGGTGTGAATGCTGCCTTTTTGTGCTTAGAATCGTGATACTGACACAATTCGCTTACGTTGGCACCTCTTACATCGATGTACCGTCAATGTTTTTTCCTAGTCAACGTTGATTGTCGTTGATTGTTGAATGTTTGAATGCACATGCTTGCTCCTATTTGTCTACTTGAAAGTATTCATTTACTTTTTTTGTTAAAAAATGACAATATACAACATATATGGCCTTAAGTAACTTTATTTGTTGGGACAAATGGTGTTCATGCCCCTTCTTTTGAAGAGCAATTGTGATTTCCCCTCATTTTTCCATCTACGTGATATTTCCAACCATGCTTTGGATTAGAAAATGAAAGCGCAAAACACGACCTTCAAAACCAGGGGCGCTATAAAAAAAGGCCTTCAAACAGAATGGATGGTGACACTTGACAGGATTGCTTAAGTTTTGTGCTTTTACTGTTAATGCCAAAAAAAGACTAATTTACTGAAGCACTTGATCAACAGCAGTTCGCCGCTTGTCGTTTAAGTATTATCATTAGTATAGAGAGTACTTTAAATATATTCTACTTTTAGGAATCAGGAGGGGTGATCCCCTACTGCTTAATTAAAAGGGGAGTTTTCAAAGAGAGAACTACTAGGAAACCAAACAGAAAAACAAGGAAAATAAAGAAGATTACAACAGGGCTTCTGGTGGTTCTCCTACTGCTTAATTAAATATGCTCTACTTGTTCTAGTGGTTCTCCTACTTACCAAGTTCGCATCATAATTCCCAAGAAACTTAAGTTGGACTTATGGTGGAAGCTTTTTTCTTCATTCGGTCGATCTCATCCTGCATTGGGTGAGATCAGCTAGATCTGAATATAGAATGTTGCTATGATATTAGCCCCAAAATGCTGGTGCATGTTGTGAAATTTAGTTCCCACTTTGGGGAAACAAAAGGTTTATACTGGCTGTTTATTCCAAATGACATTACAATGGTAGCTAATGGATTAATTAGCAGTGATCTAAATATGACTTCTCACACCAAGTACTGTGTTCACATGGAAAGCTGCTTTCTTTTCTGTCACTCCAATAAGAGGCATCTTCTGTAGGTGCTACTGCTGTTGTTAAATGTCCACTGACAAAGCGTGTATTATTGATGTTGTACATCTCAACAATTATCTCTGAATGTTTTTATGGAAAGATATACAGATTTCCAAGGTATTCTAGAACACAAACTGACAAAGCGTGCACACATGTGAACTGTTGCGTTGAATGGTAAATCAACTAGTAATGTGTCGTCGCCATCTGATGTACAGGTGCTTCAAGAAAGAATGTCATTGATGCTTATTTTGGAAACCGTGTAGTCATTTCCTGATGCTTTGTAGTCCCAAAAACTAAGAAAAAGGGCGTTAAATTGTGTCACATTAGCATACAGTGTTTGCCTGGTAAACATGACTAGAACATCTTGACATAATCAATCTTCCTGATTCGAGGGGATTGCTTGTTAGTATTTGAAGTTTGCTTTAGTAGACTAATTTTAAGCAACCTACGCAAGTCTGAGTTCGCACTGAATTCTTATTATACAGACACTTTAAAATTGTTCTTTTGCTGTTATGCTGGAGAACGGAAATAATTTTAGAGAGTCCATTTGTATAAGAGAACAAGAAGCATCATGGAATTCAGGCTGATGCTTTTGATGAACAATGGGTAATCTGAAATATGATAAGTTTACAGGTGTATGTGCTTACCTAACCTAACCTGATCGTTTTACCCCTGAGAGCAACCTTACTGTATAAGAACGCGAACTAGTTGAGCATGCTGTGGATTTTGTCAGTGACAGGGCTTTTCAGAGTTCACTCGCAAAGTAGTTTTCAAAAGATCAGTGCTAAAACTAGACAGTCAAATTCTTGCGCTCAGCAAAACTACCCTTTTATATATTTATGATCCGCTGTAGATGTAGGAGTACTTTTGTTTTAGGGAAAAAAAAAAAGGAAAAATGGGTAAGCTCAGTAAACAACTGCATCTGACAATGCTTTCTAGTAAGTACAATTGTTGCTGCCATCGTCGTGCTTAACAAATCTGGATAAGCAAAGCATCGGTGTCTGGGCTACGTCAGTTTTACACCTTTTTACGCAGTTCTGCTGACGCGAGCCTTGCCGCCCGGAACCATGAAAGGGACCTGGTGCTTTGGCTTTGGCCCCGTCCAATAGTGAGAGCAACCTCGCAGGAAAATGCTAGCGCCTCTGCAGGCTTCGCAGAAGCGCCCTCGCTAGGAATTCCCCTTGTGCTGAAAACTTTTTCAGGTAACCGGTCACATCTGGCCTCACGATTACTGTACTTCTGGTCAAGTCTTCCTAGCATCTCATCCGTTTCATCCGTGAGCCCGTGATTGGAATTGGTGGATGGTTACCGGTGTACTGTACGGAGTATTTCCTGTTGTAGAAGCATCTACGCCGGGGATTTCCAACTGCGTAAACACAGGGGAAGTGACCTGAATATGACGCATATCTCAATGCAATGCTCTGCTGCAAGACGCTGCTTTGGGCCTTTGGCCCTGGAGGTTCGAGGAAGACGGATGGCTAGCGGAAAGGTTTGACCGACGGCGGGGAGAAGGCGCAGCGCAAGGCACGGCTTCGAGTTGGAGAGCAATGGCCAATGAGACTTGAACCATTGACTAGGCCACCGGAGGGATTTAGATTAGAAAAAGCTACGATTTGGCCCATCTGTTCCGCATGGGAACAAAAACATGGCTGAAGCAAAGCACACACCTGCATCGCCCGTCCGTCCTAACTCCTAATCCTGTGAGTAGTTTTGTGTTTTTTTAATGTGAAGAGAACAAATGAGAAGACCCTTCGTCTGCCGACTGCCGGTGCTTCACTTTTTTTCTCAAGCAAGCTTCTTCTGGTCTGTTGCTTGTGCGGTTACTACTTACTATGCAGCACCCAACTCTGAAAATAATCGTATGGAAATTACCTTCTCTGGTCCATTCCATTTATTCACAAATTCGGTTTCACACTAGTAGTAACTGGTGGTGACAGGCGAAACGACGAACCGGCCTGCTTGTTTTGGCTCTCAGACGTACTCATCGGTTTATGTTGCTTCTGACAGTGGACGTGCCGTAAGAGGTGAAATGGTCCACAGCCGTATCATCCTGTGACGTTGTTATGTTCGTAGAACAGTTTGCTCTAGTCATTGCAGTTGAATGAATGAATAGGATAATATGAAACGTACTAAATACAGTTCAAAACGGAGGAAGAAGTGTCCATTTATAACGTGGAGTCCAAACCGCCCTTTGTCCCTCCCCGGCGCACCCCCAATCTCCTCTCGCTCTCGGCGCCACACCACACCACCCTTCCCCTGCGGCTCTGCCTGCCCTGCCACTCTTCTCCTCCTGCAGGCCAGTAGCACATGACGACGGGGCCTTGGTGCCGAGGCGGGCGTGGCACGACCAGCCTCACCCTCCTCCTCCTCCTGCTCGCGTGCGTCGCCGGCTGCTCCGTCCCGTCCGTGCGCGCCCAGGCCACGGTGTTCACCGGGCCCGTCGCCGGCAGGGGAGATCACCAACTTCTCCTTCCCCAAGTTCGACCTGAACCGAGTCCAGCTCGCGACCAACCTGACGTTCACCGGCAACGCCAGCGTCAGCTCGGGCGCGCTCCAGGTCACCCCAGACAGCGCCAACAACTTCGACAAGTACCTCGTCAACCAGACCGGCCGCATCTTCTACTCCTCGCCGTTCGTGCTCTGGGCCTCCAACGCGTCCAACGCCACCGCCGACGGCCGGCGCGTCGCGTCCTTCTCCACGGTGTTCGTGATCAACCTCTACCGCGCCAACAAGACCGTCAAGGGCGAAGGGCTCGCGTTCGTCGTCGCGTCCGGCGCAGATGACCCGCCGCCCGGCAGCGACGGCGGGTACCTCGGCCTCACCAACGCGTCCACGGACGGCCTCGGCACCAATGGGTTCGCCGCCGTGGAGCTGGACACGGTCAAGCAGTCGTACGACCCCGACGACAACCACGTCGGGCTCGACGTCAACGGCGTCCACTCCAACCCCGCCGTCCCGCTCGCCCCCTACGGCGTCCAGCTCGCTCCCGCTCCCAGTGACAATAGCAGCACCGGCGACTACACGGTCTGGATCGACTACAACGGCACGACGCGGTACGTGTGGGTGTACATTTCCCCGAACGACACCAAGCCGGCCACCGCCGTGCTCAACGCGTCGCTGGACCTCTCCACGATCCTCCTCGGCAACACGGGCTACTTTGGCTTCTCGGCGTCCACCGGCGTGGACTACCAGCTCAACTGCGTGAAACAGTGGAGCATGACGGTGGAGGTGCTCGACGGCGAAAGCGCCCCCAAGACGAAGCTGTCCGGCTGGAAGCTCGGGGTGGCCGTCGGCGTGCCGTGCGCCGCCGCGCTCGCGCTCGGGCTGCTCGCGGGCCTCTACTTGATG
This sequence comes from Hyparrhenia diplandra, assembly GCA_015847255.1. Lineage (NCBI taxonomy): Eukaryota > Viridiplantae > Streptophyta > Magnoliopsida > Poales > Poaceae > Hyparrhenia > Hyparrhenia diplandra. The sequence goes on from JADLZK010001024.1 coordinate 132,282, forward strand.
AAGAAGAGGCGGAAGAAGCAGGTCGGGGACGACCCGAGCTCGGTGTTCCACAACGCCATCGACCTGAGGAGCATCCCGGGCGTGCCCAAGGAGTTCGACTACAAGGAGCTGAGGAAAGGGACCAACAGCTTCGACGACAAGATGAAGCTGGGGCAGGGCGGGTACGGCGACCGCGCGTCGTGTACCGCGCCACCGTGCCCGGGGACAACGGCCAGAGCATGGAGGTGGCCGTGAAGCAGTTCTCCGGCGCCAACACCAAGGGGCAGGAGGACTTCCTCGCCGAGCTCAGCATCATCAACCGCCTCCGCCACCGGAATCTCGTCAAGCTCGTCGGTAAGAAACTCCTCTGTCCTGCACCTTTTCCTGCTCATTACATTATTATTACACGTCCTGTTAGATTTTGCTTATTCTTATTATCAACTTCGTCTAGTCTGCCGTGGCCGTCCTTATCGACAGTAATGTCAGAATTAGTTGGATTTGGATTATATCGTTCACAAAAAAATCAGATTATATTCCACCAATCACTTCACTGCAAACGCCAATCCAAATTAGAATATCAGCACGGGGACGGGGATTGGTACCGAGACAGCTACGCTTTTCATTTCTTGGTGTTGACGGTTCAGCGAGTTGCTTTCCCTGGGGTTCAGGTCGTACCTGGAATAGAGAATTCGAGGCAGCAGCTTAAGTCGTAAATTGCAGTGCTTTATCCTTGTCGTTGTTACATGCTCACTGCTCAGGAACCATTCCCTGGATGGTTGCGTGAGTGAAAATCAAACGCTTCCAGACTGTCCGATATGTCAAACACAACCTGTAAAATGTCAGATTTTTCGTAAGATAGCCTATCCATCAGGGAACCAATGGGGAGACAGATATCCATCAGGGAACGACTATTCAGCTCTCATTATTCTACGGAGTAGTTTATACGATTTCAAGCCAATCGAAACATGCTCTCGTTGAGAATAAAGAATGGTTAGAATCGTACGGCCAGTTGGCGCCTAATCACAAAAAATCAAACTAGGACTAATTTGTGGTGAAGGCTTTGGCTGTATATTATTTTAGTTTGGGATCTGCGATGACGGCTGGTTCGTGAGCATTGTACCCGGCCGGATAGCATTTTGACAACGCAAATTTTGACCTGGCTTGCTTCCCACTTGCTCTCCGAGAAAACAGCAGTTGTTGAACGATATGCTTATGCCAGGCAAACACCCATCTCTGACCTTTTTCCTGGAAACGAACCGGGCAGAAGAGGGAAATAAATATTTTCAATCCTTCATATTTCGAAATGACTTCTGAAACACAGCAAAGTAATCTGAAATTCGAATGCCACGTTTGCAGGCTGGTGCCATCAGGACGGCGTGCTGCTGCTGGTGTACGACTACATGCCACACGGCAGCCTCGACAGGCACCTCTTCGGCGGCAAGGACGCGCCGTCGCTGGACTGGAAGCAGCGCTACAACGTCGTCGCCGGCGTGGCGTCGGCGCTCAACTACCTCCACCACGAGTTCGACCAGACGGTGATCCACCGCGACATCAAGCCGTCCAACATCATGCTGGACTCGTCCTTCCACGCGCGGCTCGGCGACTTCGGCCTGGCGCGCGCGCTCGAGTCCGACAAGACCTCCTACACGGACTTGATCGGCGTCCCGGGCACGCTCGGGTACATCGCGCCCGAGTGCTTCCACACGGGTCGGGCCACGCGCGAGTCCGACGTCTTCGGCTTCGGCGCCGTCATCCTGGAGATCGTCTGCGGCCGCCGCATCTCCTGCAGCAACCCGGCAGGGTGCAGCCAGCTGCTGGAGTGGGTGTGGAAGCTCCACGGCGCCGGACGCGTGCTGGAGGCCGTGGACCCGCGGCTCCCCGCCGGCGAGTACGACGAGGAGGAGGCCGAGCGGCTGCTGCTGCTGGGCCTGGCGTGCAGCCACCCGAACCCGCGGCACCGGCCCAAGGCGCAGGCCATCTTGCAGAACCTGCAGACGCGGTCCGTGCCGCCGCTCCCCGTGCCCATGTCCAAGCCGGTGTTCATGTGGCCTGTGCCGCTCGCCGACGGGGAGGAGGACGAGTACGGCGAGGAGACGCAGACGTCCATGTCGCACAGCGGGGTGACCAACTCCGACGTGACCTCGTCGTCCAACTACCCCTACACCACGTGGTCGTCGGGGTATACCACCCAGACCTTCCAGGTGAGCAGGGAGGTGCAGGACGCCACGACCGTTTGAGTGAGACGAGATCCAGCCCAGCATTGCAGCTAGCCGCCGGCAGGACGGGTCAACGACGGTGGTGCACGTGGGCAAGTGGAAGCCCGGGCCAATTGAATTTCGTGCTTTATCAAGAAGTCAAAGACATGGATGGAGCTTGTGGCAACGTGGGTAATAAACTGGACAAAATAAGACGTCAATAAAGTGCACGGCTAAAACAGGGGACAAAGTTTCCGTCGTCGAAGGGAGAGGTTTTCATTGCAGTTTTGAGTGAGTAGCGTAGTGAGTCTTTTTTTTTTTCTACAGCTGTTGCTTGGTTTGCTTGTTGGAAACCATCGTAGCCGAATGTAAATAGCCACCATATCTCTGTGTTTGTCACTTTGTCGGGCATTTTTACATTTGGGTGACTTGTTATGTGTAGTAATTTTTCAGTGTTTCATGATGGTCGTATTGATTTCGCAAATGTGCAATGCAGTAGTTATGGTGGAGATCCGAACAAGTATCATATAAGTCAATAGTTAGACCAAGGATTACAATGCTACCGAATAAGCATTTAGCAGAGCCTGCATCAACCCAGTGAGTCTGTTCTTCTCCAAACAATGCAGCTAGTTGTTGCCCTCGTCAGGTTTTCTGTCTGTAGAACACTGCATTCCTTCTATAACGATCCAACATTGCTATGAGATTTTTTTTTTCTTAAAGAAACATTGCTGCGAGATACATTGTGAATGGTTGTAAACTATATAGATGTGAGGGCCACAAGCGCCAAAAGTGCAGAGATGGGCCTAGCTGGGCTGACAGTCTACAAGCGCAAAACAGGCCAGCAAACTCGTCTGGGTCACCACGGAGAGCACGAAGCGCGGCTAGGTTTACAGAAAAATAAGAGAATGCTAAATCAACGAAAGACGACTAGTTTTTAGACAAGCTATCAAAGGAACCATAGTTTTTTTAGATTACACAGTACAATGCATAAGCTCAACATGCAAGCACACTCACTCCTATGAACACACGTATACAAACACTACCCTATGAGCACTTTCGAAAGACCGACAAATCTTGAAGTTTACAAAATCACCACAGACGTCTCACTGCCGATAGGACGTAATGCACAACACCGAAAAATCTTGTGTCCCCACTCAGGATTTGAAACCTATGTGGGTGTTGAAACTTGGGTTTCTAACACGGGGATAGGACCTCCGCCCGGGCGGTGCCCTTAAGAGGAGGATGTAGGCTAAGGCTAAGTGGAAAATGCTCAATATAAAATGGTAGTAAATTCCATCTACCAACCAAACATATGGGGAGCTTTGCCCCCCTATTTATAGTTTACATCATGTAGGAATTTAAGATTACAAATTTGTCCTCCTACATTCCCGACATATTCCGGCATTTGTCTTATTGTCTCGGGGGTCTTCGCGTCCTTTCTCAGCTTGAACCGCCTTAGCCCGGCCCATTTGGGGGATAGTTCTCCAACTCAGGCCCAGCGGTCGACACCTTCGCCAGGTAATCCCCGAGCTCCAGCTTTGGAGACTTGAAGCTAGATATCTCCGCCACACTTCTCCGGTCCGTGGTGCTGGCGGAGGTCACCATCTCCGCCTCCTTGAAGCGCTGGTGGAGGGACCTCCGCCTGCTCTAGGACGCCTCATCTTGGCTTGTTACTCAACCCTGCGAAACAGACATAGAATCAAACAAAGTTTCACTTGGTTAGCGACGTGCCTGGGGACCGTGTCCCAACAGTGGGAGCACCCAACCAAGAGACTTTACCATTGCGCCATGAGCCACTAGTTATGTGCAGAGTTTCATGGTCCCGGATTCAAGTGTAACTGCTCCCCTAGCCGGACTCAAGTGTAACTGCTCCCCTAGCCCTGATGTATATATAAATAGATAAAACAGTCAAACAAGAGATTGGTCACGTGGATACAAGTCTCCCCACTTTAATTCGTGTGCAATCTATAACAAACCTCGTTTAGATGCCAAAAGCACTGTTCTAACTCCTGTAGCACTTTCGTTTATATTTGGTAAATATTGCTCAATCATAGACTAACTAGGCTCAAAAGATTTGTCTCGTGATTTACAATAAAAGCGTGTAATTAGTTATTTTTTTTATCTACATTTCTTGCTTTTCGAACATATGTCTTTTGGTGTATTTAATGTGATGTGAGAGAGAGAGTCTAAAAATTTAAGATTTTAGCAAAACTTTAGCCATCTAAACAAGGCCTCTATAACTGTAACTCGCAGGACAAGTACACGTGATCTTCTTTGGATAGCCGCCTTAGCATAATTTCTCTATCTGATCAAATTGGACTGGCAAACAATCCAACAGGTGGGTTTGGGCCCAAAACGACAGGAGAGCCGGGCTTCAACTGAGGAAAAGAGAAATGAATGAACGGGCCGAGTCCAGAAACTGCGAGGATCTCGGGCCGAAAAGAGTTTTACAGCAGAAATCAAAGAGAATCCCTCAAATCTAAAAAAAAACAGAAATCAAAGAGAAGCTATTTTCCTTTTGACATAATTTTAGACAGTATATAAAATGATTTTCTAAGCAAAACTAACTCAAACAAACTTTTGTATCGCATTACTTCCCTCAAAAAAAAATTTGTATCGCATTAAATGCTTATTAATATTATTATCTTTCTATACTTTGCCCAAAGGCTATAGAGGATCGGACTCCCTAATTGATTTTCATAATCAGTGTGATGGTTTTCAACTGGACATGCAATAATTGGTATCTCATTCAGGTGACGTAATCACTTCATGTACATTTTTGTGGGGGGAGCTTCCTATATAGCCTATGGTTTGAGATTAACATGTTTTAAACTTTATCTTATGTAGCCCCATTAGAACGAGTGGAGTTAGAGTTGTGTGGAGTTAGAGGATCATGGTGGTGAGGCTGAGGCGAATTACATCATAACCAATGGAGATTGTATGGGTGCGTAGGAAAAGTTGTGAAATCAAATTGAAGTACCCCTATATATGTTGTGTGCTCCAAAGAGTATCAATGGTAAGAAACTCTGTATCATCACTTAGTGCGTCTTAGAATCTGACTTTGCATCAGTGAGTTCGAGATGTACGAGACATGGCAGGGTGCAGTGGGAAGGGAATAATCGAAAAAAATAAAAATGCAAGATTGAAGAACCCCCTACGTCTTGGAATTAGACTCTACACCCTGTGCTATTCTAACTCCTATAAGCATGAGCAGCGATTTCATAGACTAGACAATAAACCAATTAGATTAAGTGGATGACTCAAAAGAAGTGATAAAAGGAAATTTGGTAAAGGGAATTTTTTATCTTTTAATATTAGACTAGACAATATGGTCGTATGTTGCTACGGTATGTATAAACTTATAATTTGTAGGGTTGTGCTCGTATTTAAAAGGAGTATACTCCGTATGTAAACTTGACAAGAAATGATGTATTTGAATTCTACGTGTCTGTTTCCACTGCTACATCCGTTGAGACTGCAAAGGCGCGCACCGGGACCCGGAACCCTCGGTCACGTGCCGCCAAACGCCAACTGCTGCAGGCAGGTAGCCGTTGGGTCTGCCTCTCTCTGGCGGGCGTTCTGTGATTCATGGGCACTGGCGGCTGCGGACCTGCCTCTGTTTGGAAGGAGGCCGGGAGCCACGCGGATGCGGCGGCGGATTACGAGCTCGTGATCGTGGGCAGCCGAAGCACCTGTCTTTGTCTGTGTGACGGACCGTGTGCCTAACGGGCAGCGTCGCGATCGGCTAGGTGGTGCCAAGGCTGGTTCCACACGTACACCGTACACGTACTCCAGCAGTCAGCTTCCGGTGGAGCTCCTTCCCTCCCTGAGTTCATATCATGATGACAGCTCGACGCTAAGACGCCTTCTTCCTCTTCTCCACCACTTGAAGACAAAAAACACCTGGGCATGTCATGTTTTTTCTCTTTCGTTCTGACGCGCAAACGGTGGGGGCTGGTTGGTGAAGCATCACACATTCGCGCACAGCGTTCATTCTCTTCAGTTGCTTTTCCCTTCTCTCTGGTAGCAGATAGCATCGCTTCTGCGGTTGATGGCACTGTTTTTGTTAGTGTCACTTATGTTTTCCGACACTAAGGGGTTGTTTGGTTTGAGGGACCTTTTAGTCCCTGGGAGTCCCTAGTAACCAAACAGGGAGGGACTATTAGAGGCTTTTCCTCCATTAGGCGCTAAAAAAACTCTCTTAAAGGGATTTTTTTTAATAGTCCTTGGAACTAAAAAGTCCTAGAACTTTTCTAACCAAACACCCCCTAAGCGTTTGCAACCGCAACCTCGGACGGGAAAAAGCTCGTGCAAGTTTAGTCGAACTTCATGTAGTGTATGTCAGTATGTATACTGTTTTGCATTGCGTGCACCATATTAGCACCAGTTAGAACTTCATGTTTGATACGGTTTTTTTTTAAAAGTAGTTCTAACCTGTTTGATACAATGATTGAACCATATTTGACATATGCCTCCGTAACCTAAATCCCTCTGCCACTTAATGCCCTGAATGCTTCAGTTGTTTAACTGGCAATGGTCATCTGGTCATGGATGCTGTAACAAGTAACGCGTGGGCGCGGGTTAACTGGCAATGGTCGTCTGGTCGTGCAGGCGCTTTCACTGTCAAGATTCTCTTGTGGACCATTGTAACAACTCGGGACCCGAAATACGGCTAAAGTCCACTCTACACGTTGAATGAACCACACGCGATAATTAACTCTTACGCTTTTCGTCGCCTCCCGGCGTAAAAGGTTCGAACCGGAGTTAATACCATTTCCGCCCGGTATTTAAGTTGGTTCAGTTCTTCTTCAACTTCCGGTTTGGGACTATCCTTCGTCGCTACAGTAACCAACATCCTGAGCTCTGCGTAACGCGAGCCCCCTGCTACGATACCTGGCCGTTCGGCCCGGCCCATCATCTTGGCCCAAGAGCGGGTCTCACAACCATCTGCGCTTTTGGAGCTTCCATGGCGGTGGTGAGTTGACGGTAGTAGATACTCATCTGCAAACCTGCAACAGCGTACAGGGCTCTCTTCGTTGGTTCATCTCGGCGACTCGGTCGTTTGGTGCCAAAGAGCTCTGAAAGGTTGGCGCTCCAGGAAAGGTTAATCTGTGTTTTCAGTTGCTTTTGGACTGCCGCTTGACGTCGTCTCACCATGGCCTGCAGGCTGCAGGACTCTGATTCGTGCGTCTTTGAAATCAAGCACCGGAGGAAATCGACCACCTGTTGCTCAGCTGTGTTTTCAGTAGGGCAGTCTGGGCATATCTGTGGTCAGGGCGATCGGACTGGGCAACCTTGCGCAACAGGGACCAGGTCTGCTTCTCGTCTCGGTGGCTGATCTCCAGAAAATCAACCGCCAAAACTCCAAAAGAGTACAGAAAGGCTTTCGACTCATTGGTAACGGTGGTGGGTGGTATTCTGGAAGAACGCAACGAAGGAATGTTCAGGAGCGAATCAAGAAGTTTCATAAGGAATGCTACAAGCAGTCGTTGATGAATGCAGGCTCTCCGAGTCAGCGGGATTCAGGCACCTGCGCCTTTTGCTACCTTGGTCGCGAGTGCTCTAGTTTCATATGCTTAACTGCAATGGCAAACCTACTTTTTCAGGATTGTGTT
>JADLZK010001025.1:0-407426 GCA_015847255.1 Hyparrhenia diplandra
TTTATGTATACACTGTAAATTTTAGTTCATTAGACTGAGAGAGTATACATGTACAATTCTTCTAACCTCCTAAGGCATCACTAAGGCGTGTTGTAATCATGTGTTTGGTTTGGGAACCAAGTGAATTGGGATGGAACAAACCTAGTCTTTTGGAACGGGATGAACCCATTTCATATTTGGTTTGAGGGTTGGAGTCGTTCCGGTTTTCTGTTTGGTACGAGTGAGCAAGTGGTTTGGGATGGATGGATACTGTGGTTTGGGATGGATGGATACGGTTTAGCTCCGCTAGTTGCTATCTATGTGGGACCTAGCTGTCATCTTCTTCCATCTCCTGCCCCCCTGCTCTACCCTACCATCCCGCGCTCCCCGAGCTCGCTTGCGCCCGTGCCCGCCGCCTCCTCCCCCGAGCAATTGTAGTAGCATCCGCTCCCTCCTCGAGTTCGTCTGTGTCCGTCACCCTCTTCTCAAGCTTGTTTGTGTCCGCTCCCCCCTCCCCGAAAGGTCGCCGTCTGCGGCCGATGTTGCCCTCCGCGGAGGTTGCTTCCGCCGAGGCCACCTCCCCAAGCTCACCCACGCCGGACGCCGCCACCTCCCCGAGCTCTCCTGTGTCGGACGCCACCTCCCTAAATAGGAGATGTTGGAGCTCTTACAATAGTAATGATGTCGAAAGCATTGGGCTCGCCGCCTGGCGACCCAAACAACGGTTAGCCCCTAAGAATTTGCCGCCACACCTAATCGGGCGTGAAGAACCCTAGCTTGAAGATCTATGCCATTGGAGATAAGGGTCTCTGCATGGGACAAGATGTCAAACACTTAGACTATCCGCACTCATGTTCTCTATTTACTTCCTCTATACGCCCTTTTCATCAAGATTACTTTCTTTACAAAGACTTTCTCCCCGCGACTCATCTCCCTTTATATCTTACTCTATACCAACTACCATCGTGAGGCCCACTTATAATGTTATCTAAATATATCCCCGCACGGAGATCTAGGTTTGAAGGATTTATTGAGGCAATTCAATGGTGTAATCGAATTTAATTTGGACTTTTGGTTTGTGAGTTATAATATTATTTTTAGTAGTTGAAACGATGGGGCCCGCCGCTGGCCCATGCGCTCTCTCCAACTCCTGCTTCCCCGCGCATGCTTTTGTAAGACGTGGCTCTGTACCGGGAACTATCGTACCTCCGCGACAGATACTGGCTAGAAGCCTCTCCGTTGCCTTCCCGGAGGACATGCAGTACCCCGCTCTAGTTGATTTGCTCATGTATCGCACGTAGCGCATGACATGCCGGGCGTGAGTGCAGGTAGTCTTACTCCCTATGTAATACAATGCATTCTAGCAAGGGTTTAGAAGGGGCTCCATGGCACTGGCAGGGATAAGGGGGCTCGAGCCCCCCTGCCCCACCGCTGGCTTCGTCCCTGCGTAGATCAAAACATATCTTGAGCAACAATATGGAAGTGAGATCTAACTAAAGACGGCTGGATCAAGGACATATAAGTGTGTCTACGACCAGTGGTTATATATCAAGCTCCATCCCTTTTGTCAAATTCTTCGGCGTTCGAGCTAACTGAAAACAGAAAATACTCTAGTGATAAGGGAACAACTAAAAGTGCAAAGGGGGGTAATCTTTTAGGTGCACCTCGAGGCTTTTTTTAGTTCAAATATTTGCATCTTTCTTCTTCAAAAATTCGAAGAACAATATAAATATTTAAACTAAAGAGGTTTGAAGGTACACCAAATTGTCTCCAATTTTCACCCTAGAACGTAGAATCGAATTGTATGTTAGTAGCTCTCAATGAGCTCCTTGTTTTTCTGGATACGTATTAAGTGGGTAGGACAAATGAAAGGTATAGTATAGTAGACCCAAGGTTATGATGGCAGTGGCATACCAACATGTGCATCGCAGGAATCCTGTTGAGTGCACCCTTGTACTGTCCTGGACTATCTACTTATAGCCCATCATAGCGTGGTAAAGACCAGCAGGTAGAAGGGGAAAAAAAAAACTGAAACTGCGCGCCAAATCTATTCAAGATATATGTGATCCAAAAATCCCTATCGGTCAAACTTTTCTTATTACTTTGACCACCAATAACGAAATAAACTGACAATTATATGTTATCTATTGTGGCATTGTGTAGACTGAAGAAGCTCAGCTCTCAGAATTCAGAAACGCACATCTCTCTATACCTCCGATCGATCTAGTTATCCATTCATTACAAGATCATTGTCACACACACATCAGTGCCCATCATCGCCCAGGACTTTGAGGTTTCTAAACGAAGTAACATCACATCCGGAGCCAAGTGACCACTAAACCAACACCATGAAGGACACTATCCACTAGGACAAAGCACACACCATCCGTCCTTATGCATGCAGCAGCCATCTACTAGCATTCTAGCTTGTGATCGAGATGTGATGGACTGCAGCCTACTTGGGCTTGGGTTTGGTGGCAGGCATCCCCTGCCGCCGGCCTGATGAGAAGACGGCAGAACGGCGTCGTTGCCAGGCTTGGGGAGACGCGGTTCGCTGCTGCCGCGTTGCTGCTTGTTGCCGCCGGCGGACTTGGCGAGGCGGTGCTTGAGCTCGGAGAGCAGGGCCTGGTTCTCCTGGTTCAGCAGCAGGGCCGCCTTGCGAAGCCGCTCGTTCTCCTTCATGATGTAGCAGTTATGCAGATACAGCTTCGTGTTCAGCCTCCATGGCTGCTGCTACAGCCGCCTGCACCACAACACCACATCAGCTAGCTGCATTGACATGCCATTCATGGCCACGCGGCTAAAAGGGCAAAAGATAAAGAAAAAGGATGCTGCTGCTCTGTTCATGACAATTGCATAATCACCGGCATATTAAAAAAAAAAAATTAAGCGAGCTTTCATCTCAGACGTATTAACAAATCGACGGATGCATAAGTAAATAAAGAGAGGGCAAGAGAATCAAGCTAGAAGCAAACAAAAAGGAAGAGTGCACCATTATCCATCATATCCATCTCTCGATCGAAGGATCGAGCGTGTGACGAGCAAATGCAATGTGACACCATGAAATCCAGGAAACAGAGGAGCTCAGCATGCGTGAATGGAGAAGAGGACACTATCAGAACAGCGGCGTCCCCTGGAAACTATGAGGCCCTGCTCGAAACACTAAGTGGAGGCCTAATACCTATGCAACCGCCGCTGGAATTGCCAATATAATTCTATATGCAATGGTTGCATTATGAAAACTCTCATGTCGCCCAATAAAATTAGAATTTGAACCAGGCCAGGAGTCCGCCTAAAGTGACGAAGGAGAAGTGGTAGGAGAAAACTAGAATGGCCAACCACGGGCTCTCAGCTCACTAGAATCACCTAGTTCCAACTATGAATTAGTATCCCATTTTTTTTTGATAAAACGAATTAGTATCCCAATTTATAGTATGGTCAGCGTGAGTCATGCACTCATGCTTAGAAGGCCGTGTTTTGGGCCATAGAATACCACTTTTGACTCATTTTCTAATTAAAACAAACCCAATATTTAGTATATAAGTTTAGTACACTTAGTAAATCTTGTGGCCCATGACTTTTGAGGCCCCCATTCGGTCGCACAGCCAAGACGGGCCCAAGGACGCCCCCTGATCAGAATTAGAGAGTGGTGCTGAGACTGAGGGCATCGACCTTTGTGCTAGCTGGCCGCCTGGTGAGCTTGTTGGCCTAAAGCAGGAGACGCTGATGAGACTGTCGGATGTTTGTGGGGGCAGGGCGACGGCAAAAAGGAGGGACGAGTTGGGGAATGGTTTGTGTGCTTGGTGTGGCCGGGGGCGGTGGAGCTTATTTATAGGCTCGTCCCTCCTCTCGTATACTTCACTAGGCGGCGCCGTTCCGTTCCTCTTCTGATATGTGTGTACTTCTGTCGTAACTTTGGTGTGTAATCCAGTTGTACGGCGATGGTCCACTCGGCTGACATGTGAGCCCTCGGTGCTTTTTAGTATTTAGCAATTATTACTGGTACATGCTCATGATCAAAAGGGTTTTCCACATCACTCATTATCAGCCATGGTTTTGATAAGCCGGTTGATGTTGTTTTTTTCTCTTACAACCAAAACAACAACATCAGCTGGCTTATCAAAGAGTGATGGAATGCACAAAAAAGATGTGTTGTTACTTGTAAACCCTACAATTATGTTTAACTATCATTGCTAAGTGGAATTCAATTGTTGATGGAATCATCTCATTCTTTTGATATGTATGGTAGATTCATTTGCTGAAGAATTCAACGTTTACAATCTAGGTTTCTAATCAATTTAAGATTTGAATCCTTGCAACCGCTAATTTATAGTGCTTTGTTGGTGATGAACCATGCCCCGTTATGATTGTTGACCTAGCTAAGAGACTTTTCCCACGCACATAAAAAGAACACAAATGTGAATGAAGATAGGAGAAGAAAAGGTAGCCATCCGTGTTCCAGCCTAGATTGGGCCGGAACCGACACGTGAGATTTGGGGATTGGGAAGAGAGGAGGGAGGAGAGGGATGAGGGCGGGGGCGGCGGGGTGGAGCGGCGCGGTTGTCGCGCCGACCGGGGCCGGGCGCTGGCGCTGGCTGGGCGCTGAGGAAGGATGATGGGCGGCGGTGGGCGGCGGCAAATGGAAGGCCGGGCGGCGCCGCTGGAGGTGGAGAGAGAGGGGAGGCAGGAAGATGGGATAAAAATTTTTATTTGCTTGTTGCCCCAAAGATTACGGACCCCTTACTTATATAGCCCCGCTATTGGGACTTGTATCTCAAGCAATCTCTCTAAAGGTTTCCTTATAGATTGGAATACCTTTTACAAGCATGTCCTATTTATTTATTTCCTAATAAGGGTCTCCCTTATAGATGAGATAGCCCCCTGCACACCAAAACACCTAAAGATAATCCTAGATATTTTCCTCCTTTTTTTCCGAATTAGTTGCCAAGAATCCGCGGAAGGGGGGGAGGGGCGGGCGGGCGCGTGCGGCGAGCCCAGGGGGCGCGCGGCGCCGGGCTTTGGGCCTTTCGGGCTTGTCCTCCCCGGTCCTATTTCGGTCATGACATCTCCCCTTCCAGGCCGGCGGCCTCGCTACTGGATGAAAGTCCATTCTCGGTGACACCGGGTGGAGATCGTACGCCTCGAACAATGAGCTCAACCTCGTAGCATGAGTCGCCCGCATCGGGTTCCCGAGGATCATGTTCTCCCCGTTCGCTTGGGATCAAACCCGTGAGATAGTGAAGGTTGCCGGCGTAGCCATGGTAGATGTAGCGGTGAACTGCGCACGCCCCTCGCTGTGGAAGCCGCCCGACGACGGCCACCGCAGGGAGCTCCCTTTGAATGCCCACATCCGTGTGCCGATGCACCATGTCGGGAGGGCTCTCCAGAACAAGAAATGCTCATTGGGCTGAGCGTTGACGAAGAGCGGCGAGAGGCGCGATAGTTAATTCTCGACGCAGTAGGAGGAGTGGCAGCCAAGTTCAACATCGCATCGCGCCCGAAGGAACCGACGCCGAACGTAGAGGGCTTAAAGTCGGTGGACACCCCTCTCGCATCATAGTTGATGTGGACGTTGTCGATCAGGAGGAAGAGGCGATCCATGCCGCCGAGAAGACGACTGGGCGGGGCCGGACATGGTGGCGCCAGGCCACATACCGCCCAACGGGATGGCCGTTGGTGCAGGCGGGTTGGCTCGTCGTGGTAGGCAAGGCTGGATTCGCCCTCGAACTCCGCCAGTGCAAGGCCTCCAGCCCAGTCCGGAAGCAAAGTGGGGAGGGAAGCCGGGAGGTAGACCGTCGGGCGGCCGGGCGAGCAGAGGCCGCCCTCGCCGCCCATGCCGAGAGGCCGTCGCGGCCGACGCCGAGGGCGTGCGCGAGGTGCCGATCCTCCAGTAGCCCGACGAAGTCGGACGAAGACCGCGAGGGCGTGTCGTAGAGGTCAGCGCGTCGCGATGCTCTGAACGCTTCCGAAGCCCGGTGATGGGCGTCGGATGCCGGCGAAGATGCGACTGAAAGCAGGCCATCCGGCGCCTCGGCCGGAGGGAGGTGGAGCTGCCGCGGAACGCGGTTCGGCGACCGCCGCGTAGTATCGAAGCTCGTGGGTCGCGAAATCCCATGTCACGCCGCCCCGTGCCCGCCAACCAAGGCATGCCAAGGATGACATCGACGCCGCCGCCAGCCGCATGACGTGAGACGCCGATGTCGGCGGTGCCGGGCGCCGAGGCGAGAGGTACGCCGGGTGGCAGCCCCGGCATGTAGAGGTGGCGCCGGTGCCCGGTGATCGTGACACACACCGCCGAGTCCGAGGCTGCCCGCCGCGGGTCACCACGCGGGGTCGATGTAGTTGTGCGTAGCTCCCGAAGTCGACGATGATGTTGACGCCCGTGCGAGATCATACCGACGAGGTAGAGGGAATGAGCACCACGCATCGGGAGTTGGGGTCCCCGACGCAGGACCTTCAGATCAATCGCTCCTCCTTGACATCCGCTAGTGGGGCGTCATTGTAGTCGTTGAAGATCGCGGATGTCGAAGAGGTGCTTGCACTTGTGACCCCGGGAGAATGGTTCGTCACGCTTGAAGCAGTCCAAATTTTGCCTCCCGTCATCTCCTCCTCCTGTCGCCCTCTTGAACGGCCGAAGTCGTTGCCGGTGTTGTCGACGCAGGGGGGGGGCGGCGCGCAGGGGCCACAGCGCATGCGCCCCGGCCTTCACTGTGGCAGGGCTTGCCTGTGTTTGTAGAGGATGGCAAGGCGCCGCCAGACGCGCGGCGAGAGACATGGCAGCCTCCATGTCCTTGGGATTTTGCATCTCAACGTCCGCCTTGAGCTGTTCGCCCAATCCAACCGCCGTAGATGTTCACCGCCGCTTGTCGCCGAGGTTGCTCGTGACGCGCCACGCGGCGCCAGAACCGCCTTCCGTACTCATCGACGGTGCCCGTTTTCCTTAGTGATGCCAACTCACCCAATGGATTCCGCCGCTCACCGGGCCAAAGCGCCGTTGACGATTGGGCGTTAAGCTTGCCCAATTTGCCACTAGTTTCTCCCTGGGACAGCCTCATGTACCATTGCCGTGCTCCTCCCGTGAGATGATAGGAGGCGTACCAAACTTGCTCAAAAGAGTCGGGCGTACCTTGTCCCCTCGAAGAATTGCTCGCGGCGGGTTGATCCATGGAAGGGGATCGCCCTTGCCATCATAGGTGGGGAAGGACAGCTTTTGTGCGGGGGGGCGAGACACGGGAAGGTGTCAACCAGGAGGTGGAGGGGGGCGGCACATGCGCCCCGTTGAGGACGCACAGCCGGGCGCTGGTTCCGTGACTTCAAGTAGCACTTCATCGTTCGCCGATCACCGCGGTGACTTGATGCCCCGGTTCTCGCTTGCCATCGTCCGTCTCTTGATGAAGTCGCGGGCTGCTGCCTCGAACATTGCCCTCATCTCGATCTCGGCTTCACGGAGTTGTTGACGGTGTTTGAGCGTTGCCGAATCATCGCCGCGAAGATAGAGAGCCCGTCATCGATCTTGTCCATCCCGGTGTTGATCTTGGCGACCTTCGTCGGCCAAGTTCTTCGCCAGGCGTCTTGGATTCGGCGCCCATGGTGGTGGGTGGATCGTAGTGGTCTCCCGGATACCAGTGTCGGGTTCCAGGCCTAGATTGGGCCGGAACCCGACACGTAGATTTGGGGATTGGGAAGAGAGGAGGGAGGAGAGGACGAGGGGGGCGGCGGTGGAGCGGGGGCGGCGGGTACGGCGGGCCGGTACGGCCGGCGGGCGGGCGGCGGCATGGCAAGCCGGCGGCGGCCTGGGCGTGGCGGGCGGGCGGCGATGCTTGAGGGGGGCGGCGCGTGGAGGTGGAGAGAGAGGAGAGGCAGGAAGATGGGATAAAAATTCTTTATTTGCTGTTGCCCCGAAAAGACACAGACCCTTTACTTATATAGCCCGGCTATTGGGACTTGTATCTCAAGCAATCTCTCTAAAGGTTTCCTTATAGATTGGAATACCTTTTACAAGCATGTCCTATTTATTTATTTCCTAATAAGGGTCTCCCTTATAGATGAGATAGCCCCCTTGCACACCAAAACACCTAAAGATAATCCTAGATATTTTCCTCCTTTTTCTCCGAATTAGTTGCCGAAGAATCCGCGGAAGGGAGGGAACGGCGGCGGGGCGATGAGCGCTGAAAGCCTGGGGGCGGCGCCGCCAAGGTCCCTTGGGCCGCCGGGCCTGTCCCCTCCGGCCCTATTTCCGGGTCATGACGGGTCAAGTTTTTTTTTTTTTTTTTTTTTTTTTTTTTTTTTTTGAGAATCTGATGGACTAATTGACATAGTCGAACAGAAACAATAATAGTAACGGTATAGCTATATAAGGTTGTACTAAGTAGCAGGCTATAAGCCTATAGTAACGGTATAGCTATCTATTGCATCGAGAAAACTCTTCGCTAAATGCTAGAGGCCTCTATTTGACCGTGTACATAATCCATTCCAAGTATACTTATACTTAATTCATCACAAATTATAAGACGTTTGACTTTTTTGACACCAAATTTGACCACTGCTTTTACATCAAAAAGTTTGACCACTTGGATTATTCAAAAATTTATGCAAAATATCACTTCTTTTATCATGGTTTGGTTTATTAATAAAAGTTATTCAAGAATGACCTAAACTTGACTAAGTTTGCACAATTTTTTTTGAATAAGAGAAGTGGACAAACTTGGGTAAAAAAAGGCCAAACATCTTATAATTTGGGAGTGGAGTATATGATAGAAGGACAAATCAATATATACTATGTTTGTTGTCAAGTGTAACTTGTTTAAAAGAAAATTTAAGAGATTTTTTTTCCAGTAGTCACCAATATGCACATTGACAACGGGGTTTTTTTACCTTGACTATAGATCAATCTCGGAGATCAGATACGTTAATCACGTGTGTGACTATGTTATGTTGTTGTATGTAAGAAAAAAAGATGCTTTTGCAATTTTGGGTCAAAATAATGGGCAGTAAATCAAGTGCATAAGAGGGCAAAATGGGGATAAAAAAAAAAAGAGGAGGTAAGCAGCAGAGGGCTCCAAATGATGATGATGCATGATTATGGGCCTTATAGCCGGCCCAAGATTCGTAATGATTGGCTCTTCCCGGGTCATGGCTCATCATCGCACATCCCTATGTTGTCTTGTGTCCGGCTTCTTTCTTGCCACAGTACCCTGATGATCCCCTTCTCATCTTTTCAACCAGAGTCATAACTACTTTATCCTCCCTTCATACAACATGATGAACTGATGATCAACACCGCCGAATCCGATCGGACTACTACTCAGAGTATTGAATTTTCTAACACCATCGCACATGGTATTTTTTTTTTAACTGATTTATTATTTTTAAAGGTAAATAAAATCATCAATCAATGTTTTGTAGGTACGTTTTCTCTGATAGTGTCTTCTACTTGCTACTACGTAGTACTAGTATAGTACTGAACAGGCATAAAACTATGGCCGCTTTGTTACAGGCCAAGATCCTACCCGGATGGCCGCTTCGACCGTAGATCATGAATGAAACCCTGGATCTAAACGGCTGAACCACGGTTTCAAAATCATTTTTTTTTATTTTACAAGGAGAGAGAATCTTGATCTGAATTCCTGACCAGGCTTCATATTTCTCTACTAACTGTCGCCCGGCCTTCCCCTGTTTCTTTGCCCCCCTAGAAAGGCCCTGTCACATAACAAAACACACTGCAATTTTGACCCAAAACAAGAGATCGAGCGCTAGTGCGACTGTGACGACAGGTCGTGCATGCATAATCTCTCGCATCTGTAAGTAGGCTCCTATTGCTGCAGGTTTGCAGGCATGAGCACGATGGACGTGCCCCCGGCCCACAGTAGAGGAGATCCGCGAACAGGATCCATCTCCAAAGGGATCGAGCGCAAACATGATGACGGATTAAAAGCTAGGCCATCATTGTACGCTGTTAGTAGTGGCTCTAGTACCTAGTGATTGCTTCTCCGCCAACGCTCGCCACCTATCGGTGTAACAGAAAGCGAAAGGGAGTATCTCGTGTAGCTAGTCGATGGATGCGCGCGCCTATGATCGATGCAACAGTGCAGAAGACAAGTACTCCTTGGTGCTGTGCCTCTGTGCAAGTGCATCGTGGCATGGTCCTAGCCAGCAAGCTGCAGCAGGGCTCAACTGTTTAGTTTTCAAGCTCTCATGCATGTTTAGTTCTAAATTAAATCCGCATTTCTTCGGTCTTAAGCAGCACCTTGATAACTGTATGCATAGCATAGTTTTTTTTTTTTTTTTTTTTTTGACATAAGTATGCATAGCATAGTACTACTGTATACTTGCAGTTAAGGAGCTCCGGCAAAAGGAATGCAAATATTAGGGCATGCAGAACACTAATGAGCTGCATTGTTTCTCGAGAGGCATGATGATGGAACGTGCGCAGGTGCAATGAGTTGGAAAGTTTAAATGGTCCAGCTGCAAAAGGAAGGAGAAGAAGCAACAGGCAGCTGCCATAGTACGTTGAAGATGGCGCAGGGGCGTGGTCAATGCAGTGCATCGATTTGTTCCGTGGAACACTTTTTTCGACGGATATGATCGTCGTCTTCGTCCTGCATGCATTGCAGTTGCATGAGGCCCGTGTCAGAACGAAGAATTATCATGGAGCAGAGGAGCTGATGAGCAGATCCTAGACTGTCAAAGGCACCACTATGATGCTGCGCAAGCCGAACGAGCAGCTACCTCCAATGCTATGGTCAAGCCGGGCATTGAACTCTGCATGCCAGTACTCAATATGCCCTGATGCTTGGTGCCTCAGCGTGCTAATGGTTTGGGCTCAAATGGTTTTAATGGATGTTTAGATTGGTTACAAATGGGTTATTCTATTAATGGTTTGAGTTTGGTTTGGATTCTGAAAGAAAATAATTTACTTTGATTTGGATTGGGTATAATTGGTTTGGTTCTAACTAGGCTAAGCTCATGGATTAGAATGGTTGCCAAGAAGGAAACCACAATTGCCTCATCAATTGTCGGTTGTGTTGACAGAGCAAACTCAGCATTGACATATAGACAACTGACAGGAGCAAACAAACCGATGCTGAAACTGTTTTGATGAATCAGTTTTGGAGTGGGTTAAAACCATGGTTTGCACTTTGGTTTGGAGTGAAATTGCAAATGATCTGGTTTGGTTTGGTTAGCTAAGGTGAAGTAGTGGGCTGAGTTAGTTTGGACAGATAGCCTGGATCTTGTTGGTTTGCCCCTACCTACTCAAGGGAAGGGGAGCTACTTGTACCTGGTGTAGGGGATGTAGCACTGAACTCTTCTGCTACACCACTTGAATACTTCGATGTTAATACTCCGACGGAGCATGCACTTCATCAGTTTGGGTATTCAAGATCCCAGCATCCCCTTCATCATCACACCTTTGACCTGATTTTAATTCGCGGTCGCAAAAAAACATTCACTACTACAGAATTGTCCATCACTGCCGGGCTCCAACCCCCCTTCACCGCCAAAAACCGAACCGCGTAACCATAGCGGTAGTGATGTGGGGTATGAAACACTACCGGGCCAAAACACCGGTGGTGATGCGAGGAGAGACCGCCGGTTTGATATCGAACCCAGCGGCGACCGCCACCTAACACTTTCGGGTGTTCCACGGACCGGCAAAGCATTTTTATCCAAGCAATGCAGGTTCGAAGTCACCGGCGAGTTGATATTGGGAGCACGGCCGGGCTTTAACGAACCCGACAGTAATCGGTAAGGATAACACTATCGGGTTGGATTGAGCCGACATTGTATCGAAGAGCTAACAATGTCGGTTTACATTGAACCCGCCGCTGAACTTTTACGTGAACACCGCCGGCTGATTTCAACCCGACGGCGTTATTAGAGTGAAGACTATCGGTTGGTTAGTGCAGCCGACGGTGATATTTCTGTCATCGATGACGGTTTGTAATTCAAACCGATAGTGTTTGGTGTAGTTACACTACCGGTTTGTATGTCATTCACCTTTATCGGGCCCATGCCACCCGGCTTTTTTTTGTTTAAAAATTTTTATAATTTATGAATTTTTTTCCTGAAAATCAGCTATTTTTAAACCCATAAAAGCATCATAGATACATTACATGGTTCAAAGGTTACATACAACTAACTCCACCTAATGTTCTACGAAATTGAGCCTAGGACATCAACTTCCAAATAAGGAAAACAATGACAATAGCCATGACGTAAATCAAAACATCTTTCATAGGCCAAGTCGCAATTCTCCTAATCTTCATATCTATAGAGAGAGGCTTCTCATCGATCTCCGTGGTTGGTTGATAGTGAAAGTTTTCACCATAGTAGGCCCCGAAAGTTTCAAACTTTCCGTCTTGTATTTTTTGTAACAATTACCGTGGTAGCCGAGACTTGAGCAGAGCAATCTTCCCGTGTTCGATAGATCCCCGGCACTTGACCAACATGCACTACATACCACGCCATGGTTTGCCTATACATGCACCAAAATAGGATGTTAATGCTATGTCATTCGAAATGTTGTACAGCAAGATTTTGAACACCACGAAAACTCATGAATTTCAACATCTATCTCATTTCAATCACACTTCGAGCATTAGAATGTCTTCAATCATTGCTGTAAATGACCACAATGTTTAAATCTAATTTGCTCACCATAGACCAATTAAAATACTTTTGCCACTATATAAGGATCCCGAACTCGTTTGAAAGCAAAATCTAAATAGAAAAAGGAAATAGCAGGTTGGATTTATCAACACGGGCATTTCAACGAACAACTCAAAGGCGTGACCGACGACTCACCGAAGCTTCGCGGTGCGTCCGGCGCGGCCTCTGTCTTGTCTCGGCGGTGCGAGACGCAGCGCCCTAGAAGGAAGCACGTGGCGCGGACGGGCGCTTTTTCTTCGGGCGGAATCGAGCTCGAGGTCGCGGCAGTGGGGTGTCGGGCGAGACGGGACGGGAGGAGGGGAGGGCCGCAGACGGCGGTGCGGTAGCGCGTCCCCCCGCCGACGTGGACGAAGAACAAGCGGGCGAGGCGAGGCGAGAACAACGGCCAATTAGATCTCATTCTCATAGGCAAAATCTCGAGGAACTAAATGGCTAATTAGTTCTCACCGTGGAAGGCGCGGGACGCCGGGCGTAGCGGGCGCTGGGGACGTCGGGAGAAGAAGAGAATGGAGGGGCGCCAGGGGGGGGCGACGGACGGCTGCGGCGTGTGTGGTGGTGGTGCTCCGTCGGCGACGTGGTGGGGAAACGATTGGGGCGCGGGGTTGAAATGACACAGGAAAATTTCAGCTCGCCCGCCGGCTATTATATATCGCCGAGGTCGGAACTTAATGGCGCGGGGTTCAAATGACTCGTGAAATTTTCACCTCGCGCGCCCATTTCTATAGTTAATCACTACGGTTTAACAAAGAGTCCGAGAAGGTGTTACATTATAGGTTCACTGGCCGGGTATAAACGTCGGTGACCGGCGGTGATCGTATTAATCGCTGCCACCGCCACACGGTACCACCGCCACGGTGATAAGATCACACTTGTTTCCACCTACCACCGCCACGGTGATAAGATCACACCGTTGCCACCTACCACCGCTCATTCCCACCTACCACCGCCTATAAAAACAGCCCCACGCAGAGAGAGCCATGTATGGCGAACCGTGCGCCGGCCGACCTCTTCTGTTATTTGCCAATTCTCCTATCCACATATATGGCCTCTATTTGGGAGAAAGCCCTCCACATAAACATTTTATCATGGGTAGACCGGTGTATACAACAGGTACTAGAAGGGTGTTTTTGAAGATTAAGCTACAACGCTGCTTACGTAAGTCGGGTGTGATGCTCGTGCAACGCCATTGTTGCATGGACCCTGGAAGACGGAAAGCGTGAGCCAAGTAGCGTGCATTCTTGTGCTTCGTCGCCGGAGATGAGAGCCCCGTCTCCCCGTCGGCCTTTGCGCAAGACGGAGAGACATTGGTTCTTCACAGAGGTCCCATCCGCCTTACTTAGATCAATAAGCATAACGTGTAGCATTGTAACCACCTCTCGGGCATAGGTGCTAGAAGGGTGTTTTTGAGGTGGTTATTTCTTAATGTGTTTGTACACTTTGATTATTGTACCGTGTCAATTGTAATCAATTAATTGTAATGCTTTTGTGAAGTATGTATAATCCTAGTTCAACCTGTAATTACTCGGGGTCGTCGCGTAGAAATTCAATTTAATTGAAAAAAATACCAAACCTTGTCCGAAAAATCTCAAACATCGTGGTTCCTTCACACGTGGCATGTGCACGTCTAAGAAAAAGTTTGAGGCCCGGACCACACCAAAACGAAGATGACCCAAAGATAGCTTATGGATGTAATTGTCAGTCATGCTTCCGATGAAAGGGGTCATGTACCTTTGTGAAGCATGTCTACTCCCACAATGTAGAAATGTCTTGAATTTTTTTACAACCTTGTACACCCAAATTATGCCCCCACACAAGATCTTAGGTTTTTCTGATCCATATTTTTATTATTAGATTTTCCTACGTGATAAACGCGATAGAAGGAGGTTAATTAAAGCTTAAAAACTTATGAATTTTGCACCAACCTACACACCTGAATTCCCTCCTAGGACACATGAGACCATGTGGAAAATTTTGGCACCACTGCTCGTTAGTGGGTAACGCCAGTTCAACCCTGTAATTACTCGGGGTCGCCGCGTAGAAATTCAATTTAATTGAAAAAAATACCAAACCTTGTCCAAAAAAATCTCAAACATCGTGGTTCCTTCACACGTGGCATGTGTACGTCTAAAAAAAGTTTGAGGCCGAGACCACATCGGAACAAAGATGACCCAAAGATAGCTTATGGATGTAATTGTCGGTCATGCTTTCGATGAAAGGGGTCATGTACCTTTGTGAAGCATGTCTACTCCCACAATGTAGAAATGTCTTGAATTTTTTTTATAACCTTGTGCACCCAAATTATGCCCCCACACAAGATCTTAGGTTTTTCTCGATCCATATTTTTATTATTAGATTTTCCTACGTGATAAACGTGATAGAAGGTCGATCACTATCGGTTTCATATTTGCAAACCGGTAGTGTAGTCTCTTTCACTACCGGTGCTCTATTAAACCCTAAGAAGTGATATATTTCGAACGGACGGTTTAATCTCTTTCACCGCCGTGAGATTAATTCTCAGGACCTTTCTTTTTCGAGTTGTGTGTTTGAATGATGTTTACCAACTTTTCGGTTAGTACATAGAGCATTTAGATATTTATGTTCGTCCATGAAAAATAAGAAGTGAGTCGAAAAAAATAAGAATCGTGCCCGTATGATATATAAATGCAAACATCCATATTGGAAAGGAACACGATTACATATATATAGAGAGGAGCAAACCGATTACAATATCCGATTACATATATGATAACAAAGACCTTGAAAAAAGTTACATATATGATAACAAAGACCTTGAAACGAATAGATCAATGTTATCATCAAAGTGTACAAACACATTTAAAATAAAAAACGCCGAAGGTAATGTGATTCTTGCCGATGAAATTCCGATGGGATTTTGAAGGCCCATCGGTGTTCGTTGAGGTCCCATCGGTACTACGTGAGGTTTCCTCGTGCTCGATCTTACAAGGAGGGCATAACTCGGATTTACATTGAATCCACGGCAAGGATGCCTTACTGATTTTCTTTGCTCGGCCAAGCCGCGGGTTCGATCTAATGACAAGATGCATAGGCATTCGCAGAGAAGATCATGTTATCTATGAAAATCTCCTTTGATCACCAAAGGAGATTTTCATTGAAGCAGATTTTTATAAATCGCTATGATCTTATCCGGAGAATGCCATATCTCTCATATGGACATGTAAATCCAGCTTGTCCAGCCCTCAAGCACACGTAACCGGATGGCTCGTGGAACCTCACAAATGTTCTAACCTTCGTATTTGCTCAATCTTTAGTAAGACTCTTGTAGCACCTCTTGTCCGTGAACCATTTTGGTGGCCTAAGATGCATAAGAACGATATTGTACGTGGAGGGCTTTCTCCCATAGAGAGGCCATAGATATGTATGTGGAGAGTAGCGAGAAGATCGAGGAAGAAGAACAGCAATCGAATCAAGAGTATCAAGAAAGAGGACCAAGAGAACTGAATTGCAAAACCTAAGGGCCGCACTAGCCGTTTCTATAGGCCACATGCCGTGGTAATGACCGACACGCCGGTTTCAATAGGCACCCGGCAAGTGATATGGACGTTCACCGCCGGATAATTGGCACCGGCATAAACCAAGGATCGTGGCCGCGGGTACGGAGAACGTGGCAACAGTTCTCCCGCCGCAACGCTGGGGTCAGCCGCCGGGCGCATCGTTCGCCCGATTGACAATGCAAAACACCGCCAGCTTCTCGTTTTAACCCGCAAGTTGATAGCTTCCAAAACACCGCCGCGTAGTGACCACCGGCAGTGATATTTGTGATCACCGCCGGTGCCGAAAGTGCACCGGGGCGGTGTTATTACCGACATTGATATAACCCGCCGACGCAGCCAGCCAGAGTGCTCAGCCTTTTCTCATGGGAAGCGTAGACACCGTCGGTTTAATTAAAAAGCGGAACCGGTAGTGAAGACTAGAGCAACACGATTCTCAAGGTCGCAGCCGTGACGTATCACAGTCTGCGGCCGTGACGTATCACGAGCCATGACCCTACACGACGACCTATAAACGTATAGTACTAAAATGAAAATTTATAATACGGAGTGTACGTGGCGGGCGAATGGGGTTAGTTGAACTCTCAATGCATTAACGCTTTGAGATAAAATTAATGATTTCAATAAATTGATTTTTTACGGATATAAGTATTTGTTTTCACCGTTTTTGTTAATCACCGCCGGTTCATGTGTGGGCCCGATAGTGATCAATGAAGGTGGAGATCGTTGTCGCCCCGCGCGCCATTGGAAACGCAGCCCAGAATTCGAAAGCGCAAAACCGTGCGGGCGCTGGAAACGCCGGCCAGCCAGAGAGATAGTGCGAATTCAAACCGGCGATCGTGGGAATTCCAAGCGGTTGCTTTGACGCCGTCGATCGTGGGGAAGTGGAGCAGCCGGCTAACTCTCTATTTAAGCACACACTCGATCATGGCGTTCATCCATTCTAGTTCTCTAATCCGGCCACATTCTCTTTGCGCTCATCGCCATGGTCGCCTCGGGCTCGGGGATCCAACAAGCGCACCGGGGAGGAGATGGAGGCGGCGGAGGACAAGGGCAAGGAACCGGTGGTGGAGGCGCCGCGGCCGACCCCGGCCGACCGACCGACCGACTCACGCCCCTGCCCTCTCCTAAACGGGACCACCGCATGGACCTTTCGGCCACCGGCTAGAGGCGGCGCCGATGACCTTGCCGATCGCCGCCGCATGCAGATATGATCGAGAGGATTTCACCCCGATCGTCTCCCTCCGCCCCGCCTTCATTTGAAGGAGCCGGGCGGACAGCCATGGTCTTCTTCCAAGGGTGGATCCACCCCGGGAAGGAAGAGAAGATGAACCACTACGCCCCCAAGGTGGAGCGGTTGGCGGGATCGTCCTTGAGGCCTTGGCCAAGAAGGACGACGCCCGTAGTGGAGGAGGAGGAGAAGGAGGACGAGGACTAGGCCGGGCGGCCTTCCTCTTTTTTTTATTTGTTTTTTTATTATTTTTATTATATGTTCTGTTTTTTTTGTTTTTATATATTAATAAAATAAAAATTATATATATTATTGTTGTGTGTTGCTCCCTCCGTCCCCCCGAATCTTTTCGTTCAAAGAGCGATTTAAATTAAATAGCGCTCAAATTTGATTTGAATCTTAACTTTGGAAAATACAGTCGCCGTTGAGTGCCGAGGAGACGGCCATTGGGCGCAGCTGCGGCCGGTGGCGGTTATGTTTTTCGGGAGGAACCGTCTTTTGGAAACGCCACATTTATACCCCCCCCGCCCCCTCCCGTTATCCAACACTAACTTCTCTTTCATACCCCTCACACAGAAAGCCGGACTCGCCGCCCACGATCGTCGACATGGCCGCCACCGGGGAGGAGATGAAGTTCGTTGTGGAGTGCCTCCGCGCCGCCCTCACCAAGCTGAACGGCCGGGCCGACGACGTTGGCCCGCCAAAGGTGAACCTACCCCCGAGGAGAGGGCCAACTTCACGCCCTCCGGATCGACTCTCCGGGACGATACCCTCGCCGAGGGGATACCGCCAAACCGGAGGAGGAGGCCGGGAAGGCGGCCGCCGGGGAAGCCGCCAAGCCAAGCGGCGGCCATGAAGGCCAAGAAGGCGGCCTAGGTTCTCTTCTTTTATTTGTTTATGTTAATTTCTCATTTGTCCGACCAGGTGGATGTGTAAGATACAATGATACGTGGTGGTTAATTTGCTAATGGTTCGGTTGTTGGTTAACTGCTGCATGGCAATCTCTTTATCTTTTCGTTAATTTGGGTTCTACTGTTTTCCTTGAATCGGTTTATTATTTATTATGATGCGTGTCAATCTTAATTTTCTATCATTTGTGTTCAACTGTTCCCTCGTCTTAGAAACCGCGGCCGAGTCCTATTTATACGTACATAAACCCCTCGCCTCCGGTCCGCTCTCCAACACTCCGCTCTCTAAACACACCCAATCTCTACCCCGTTTTCACAAAGTAAGCCCGGCCGGGTCGGTGGACGCCGCCGACGATCGACATGGCTGCCGGCCAGGGGCGGAGAAGTCCATCCCCGCATCGCCTCGGCGCCGCCCGCAACAAGCTCAACAGCCTGGCCGACCAAGTTGGCCCCGCCAACGGTGAATCACCACTTGGAGGAGAAGTCCATCATCGCCCTCATTGAGTACTTGGCCGATAACCTCGGCGAGGGGATACCGCGGCCAAACTGGAGGAGATGGAGTCTACCGCCGGGGAAGAAGGCCAAGAAGGCGCTTAATTAGGCCACCGCTTTCTTTTTATGTTAATTTATTGTATCGCTTGTTTCTATGACAGTTTAATTTGGTTTGTGTCGTTTGTTAATGGATCGGTCGTTTGTTAATCGATGCGTGTTAATCTTCGTTTCTGATTTTTGTTTTATTGCTCGCTTGCTTGCCCTCCCAAATCGCTATCGGTTCCAATCAACCCGGTTGTGTCAATCGTCGAATCGCTATCGGTTCTAATTCAAACCCGCGAGTGATCCGCGGTCCATCAAGACCACCGCCGGGAATGATTCAAAACGGTAGAGATATAAATCTTCACCGCCGGTATTGGTCGAGTCCGTGGAGTTTTCGGGTTTGTCAGCGCTGCCGACGGTTCATCATCTGCCGGCGCGGTTCATCGCCGGGCGGTGAACTAAATTTCGGCAAATGATACCGGCGGTAGTGATGAGCGAATCTGTAGTAGTGATTATTGTACTGTAATAAAAATCAAATATATGTTGATGGTGATAAGTAGTATATTAAGGACCAATTTGGAACACCGCTGCACAAAAATTTTAGGTGGCTAAAGATAGCACTAGACAATCTAAATGGATGGACTAATGTTTAGTCCATTCCAGTTAGTTGGTTGTCGCTCTTCCTAGTCCATGTATCCAATTAAAGAACACAACATGATCAAAGTTTGGTCATCTAAACTTTAGTCACCTAAACATTATTAATTAAACTTGTTAGAAACTAGTTCATGATTTACGTTGATGGTCAATGTTCTTCTAAGACGATATTCACCGCGTCCAATTTAAATAAGATGATGTATTGTAGTTGTATGACCATGTCTATGGATTGTATTTGTATGACCTGTATTTACATTTATCTATATGATTGATTTGAGGTACTTAGGGATGGAGCCCCGTACGTGGGTTAAACATGCCCTTATATGTCATGCCTTTAACCGATAGATGGGCACTTTAGGTCGAATTAATTAATTCTTTATTCTGGCTACTACCACTCTTCCTCATGAGTTGCATTCATGTGTTAGTAGGAAAGTGTTAGTGACCCTTTCTATAAAGCCCTTGGAAGGCTAGATGAACTTGACGTTTTTTTTTTAGATAATGGATACATAATCCGGCTTCATCTATAAACAGATACAATCAAACCAATTATTACAAAGTATCTCGAAAATTAAAAAGAAGACGGCTGCAACGTGTTTGCAGACTGGAGTAAAATAAGGTTCTTTCTAAACATGACCAATATGTCTTGCAGATAACCATCCACTAGAAAAAAAAAACGTGCTGTCGTGTGGCTCCAATTGCAGTAAGTAAATATTTGTGCGTACGTGACGACTGTGGTTTAGCACTGAATGAACATGTTCCAACTTCCAAGTGTGTGCATCTCAAATAGTGTATATGTTCCAGCGGCGTGAATTTTTCCAAGTGAAATATTGGTGGTTGGGTTTTCGTTTTCCAGAAAACACATGGGGGCTAGCTTGACAAGTCCCTTATCGCCATTTCCTCTGGACTGCACGCCCGGTGCAGCAGTTAGCTTCGCATCTGTTAGTATCACCCATGATCATTGTGCTTCGGAACAGCACTCGATACCTTTTTGGCACTTGGCATTATGATTCATGATCAGGTGTACAAATTTTGCATCTGGCAGGTCATGTACTGACGTACTCATAGTTCTCAACACTGGTCCCTTGGACCATACCATACCCCTTGCAGCACGCACTTGTTCCTCCAAATAAAATATATATACTTCTATGTGAATGTGACACTGTCTGAAAGGAAGGCCAATATGGGTCATCGGTACCACACAAGAATGTGCCTGGTGCAGCCTCTTTATATTCCTTCTTCATTTTACATCTTATCTTATTGCCCGTATGGAAGGAATACATTACTGCTCTCTGCAAATCTCACCTCCCAATAAGTTATGTTGCTTTTGTTCTATTTTCTGAGACAATTTGTTTTTAAGAATCTGGAGAGGCTGAGGTCCCTACAATAATTTATTGAAATAAGCAACAGTACAAGTTAACTAGGAAAGAGAGAATAACAATAAGAGACAAAAAAAAACTCAAAAAGAAAATAAAAAAACAAGAGACAATCTATTTTATATTTTGAATGCATGTGATCAGCTGCTCTTCCTATCCTACCTTCACTCGATGCTGAAGGAGCCAGAGTTCTATGAAGAAAGTATGTCTGCATCCAGCCAGACGACCTAAGCTGACGCCTTTGAAGATATAAGATCATTTCCTGCTGTCCATATAGTCCAGCACATAAGGATTTTGGCCTCCATGAAGAACTGAGAGTTAAGTTGAATCCTCAACTGAGTAGTCAGCTCAGGGAATTTGCTGCCTAAAGAATGTCAATGTTTATTATGTCCCAACTGTTAGGATTGATCTCAAAGGCGGCCCAATCTCCTTGATCACGCCCGATCGGGGCTTCTAACCCTAATGGTTAGTGGGCTTCCATCGCACTGCACTAATAAATAGAGGTGGGGCGGTGGCACTGTTCACGAGAGTTAACGCGAGTTTCACCACCTCCACTTCCCCTCACCATCATTCCCAGATACTCCACCGTTCGGAGAGCGCAGCGAGCGGCGGGAAGCACCACCGGAAGTATTTTTGTCAAGGCACATTTATTATATTGATATATTGCTTTGAAAATTTAATAAAAGGTCTTTTTTTATGTTTACAAAGGCAAGGCATGGTTTTTGGAAACGCGCAGGCCACGGCGAATGGACACGTATATACCTATATGGGTCATATGCTTTGTCCTGTTGGCTGTTGGAAGCCTCAGCCTGTAGAGTCACCGAGAGATCAAAAAATCGAATCCATGATTCAACTTGCTTGCCGCAACACCATCGTCCGCAGTCTGCTCGAGTGCTCGACGGTTTCTATCTCCGCACACTACGCCGCCGGCTGCAATTGCCTATATCGCCTAGATGCAATTGTGTGTGTGGTGTGTGGGTGTGTGTGTGTGTGTGTGTGTGTGTGTGTGGGGGGTGGGGGAGGATGCTGGAGGTGTTAAGATAGTAGATCAGAACATATCCTGCGCAATGATGGTGGCAGTGCGATCTTACTGAGGACGGCTGGATCAAGGGCATAAGTGTGTCTGCGACCAGTTGTTATATATCGAGCTCAATCTGACGTGATCCTGTGTGATCACAATCATCATCGTCTCCATCTCCTGCTGTTCTAAGATTCTACGGCGTTCCATTGTTCCAGCTAACTGAAAAAGGAAAATGCATCCTTGCATTGCTTGCTGCCACACATTACTTTTTTTGTTTTTTTTGAACGAATCAGGCAAGGGGGCTGACGATTATACACAGGCGCATTACGAGCTCAAGATGTGATGGCTGGCGGTCTCGTGCACGATGAGTTCATGGTCCAGGAGACTTGGTTGCCACATGCATGGGCATGGCTGGTCATTTTGATGCTGATCTGCTTTTGTTTCTGAAGCAAGAGCTAAATTAAAGGAAGGCATGCCAACATTGGCAAGATGAATGTAGGTAGCAAGAATCACATATTGCTGTGAGATGGAAGGTTCTGCAAGTTGTTGTTTATCAAGTCAATTATTCAAGGATAAATAAATCTAGTGGCTAGGTAGAGTAGCGAGTGATGAGCGAGGAAAAGAGGATCGAATTGCATGCTGCCTCTGAATGGGCTCCTTGTTTGTCTTTTTTCCGTACACATATTAAGTGGGTAGGACAAATGAAAGGTATAGTATAGTAGACCATGTCGAATGATGATGGCAGTGGCATGTGCTTCGCAGGAATCCTGTTGAGTGCACCCTTGGTACTGTCTTGGACTATCTATTTGTAGTCAATCATAGCGTGGTAAAGACCACAAGGTATATATATATATATTTTTTTAAAAAAAAAAAAACAAGGTGAAATTGCGTACCAAATCTATTCAAGATATATGTGATCCAAAAATCCGCCTCGGTCAAACTTTTCTTATTACTTTGACCACCAATAACGAAATAAACTGACAATCAATGCCATAAAAAAGGATAATCAACTTTGTCATGTGAAGTTGATTTCTCTTATGAACTGTTCAAGCGGTACTGATGACGTACAGCAGTTCTGAATGCAACGAGTTGTACTCAAAATTGTAAAGAGATACGGAGACAGGAAAGAAGAAAGAGGACGCTGCGAGAATTACAGGAATTTGAGAAGCCATTGTGAAGACCGAAGAAGCTCAGCTCTCAGCATTCAGAAACGCACATCTCTCTATACCTCCGATCGATCTAGTCATCCATTCATTACAAGAAGATCACTTGAGGTTTCCATCAACTAAAACTAGACAAAGATTTCCCGAAACGAAGTAACAGAGCTAATCAAGTGACCACTAAACCAACACCACAAAGCACACACCATCCGTGCCTACTGCCTGTGCATGCAGAGCTAATGAAATGGACTAGCCTACTTGGGCTTGGGCTTGGTGGCAGGGATGCCCCTGCCGCCGCCGGCCTGATGAGAAGACGGCGGAGCAGCGTCGATGCCAGGCTTGGGGAGCCGCGGTTCGCCGCTGCCGCGTTGCTGTTGGTGTTGTTGCCGCCGCCGCCACCGCCACCGGCTGCGGAGGACTTGGCGAGGCGGTGCTTGAGCTCGGTGAGCAGGGCCTGGTTCTCCTGGTTCAGCAGCAGGGCCGCCTTGCGCAGCCGCTCGTTCTCCTTCATGATGTAGCAGTTCTGCAGGTACAGCTTCGTGTTCAGCCTCTCCATGGCTGCTGCTGCTACAGCCGCCTGCACTACAACCATAAAAACACATCAGCTAGCTGCATTGACATGAAACTCATGCCATGCATGATCACGCGGCTAAAAAGGGCAAAACAAAATAAAAAGATGCTGCTGCATAATCACCAGCATATATATTATATTTAGAAAAAGCGAGCTGTGTGACGGATGCATGCATAATAAATAAATAAAGAGAAAGAAGAGAAGGAAGCTAGAAGCAAACAAAAGAAAGAGATCCATCTCTCGATATAACGATCGAGCGTGTGACGAGCAATGCAATGTGACACCATGAATAAAGCCAGGAAGCAGAGGAGCTGAGCGTGCATGAACGAAGCAGAGCTGAGCAGAGTAGTGCTGGGCATCGACCTTGTGCTAGCTGCCGGTGGTGGTGGAGCCGGTGGCCGCCCGGTGAGAGCTTGTTGGCCTAAAGCAGGGAGACGGTGATGAGACTGTCGGATGATCGTGGGGGCAGGGCGACGGCAAAAGGGAGTGACAATGGTTTGTGTGCTCGGTGCCGGGGCGGTGGAGCTTATTTATAGCCCCGTCCCTCCTCTCCTACTTCAATAGGCGGCGCCGTTTCTCTTCTCATATACTTCTTTCTGTCCTAACTTTGGTGTAACCTGTACATAGAAGAACATAAGAAGGAACGTAAAACATGTAATCTGAATTTGCAAATGTGAATGAAATATAAGTGAAGTGATACAAAGGTTCAAATTCATAATTATAATGGAGAAATTGACATAGTCGAACAGAACAATAATAGGGGGCCTGAAAACCAGTGTCACAAGTACTATTTCTCTCCCTTTTTTTGTTCTCGGTAATCCTAAAACAATTCTCAGAGAAAGGGAACACTATGAATAGGAAGAGGCATATATACGACATATAAACTATGTGGATTCAAGCAAGACAAGGTTTGTTGCAAGTGGTGTAACGAGGCACATGGCACTCAACATCACGCCCCATCTTCAACCAAAAGAAATGGCCAGCCGGCCAATATATACATCCTGGATTTTCTTCACTCCTTAAATTATGCCCCTCGTTACACATCATTAATTAGTCCCTAAATTGATTGCCATTAAAAAATCACTAGGATGGCATTCACTTTTCATGCAGGCACCGGCTGCTGCCACGACATGATTGTACTAAGGATGTGTTTAGTTTCCTATGGAATGCAAAATGTAAAATGCCAACTATTTTTGAATGATGAAATACAAAACGTCAAATTTTGGTGTGTTTTGTTCCATCCAAATGCCAAATTTTTCATGGGGGTAGGTGAGGGCTCCTAGGCAGCCAACCTAGAGCGGCATGCCCAATGCATCTTGCTCAACAAGTGAGAAGGTAGGCTGGAGGGCGCACCCTTGCACGCTGCAGACACCTCGATCGCGGAGAAGTTCCTCAGCCATTTCGGCGGTGAGATCTCACAACGCAAGCACGACATGATAGACGTGCTCATTCCCTGCAGACGCCGGCGCCGGGGATGCGCCTCGGGTGAGGCGCTAATAGCCATCGTCTCTTTGTCGCACATTTGTTTCCTTCTTAGCATGCCACTCTAAGCTCCACCGTTATAGCCGATGTCTTTTGTCGGTGTTCCTCTTATTTGTCCTCCCCTTAAGACCTAAGTAGTGGGCTATAAGCCTATGGTAGCGGTGTAGTGAGCTATTGCGTTGAGAAAACTTTTAGCTAAATGCTATAGCCTGCTATTTGACGGCGTCGATAATCCATACCAAGTATACTTACATGATAAAATGATAAATCAACATATACCATGCTTGTTGTCAAGTGCAAATTGTTTAAAACTTAAAAATTGAAGAGAGATTTTTTTCTAGTACAACAGGTTGTTTACATTGACTATAGATCAATCTTAAAACGGTTCCGGCTGTCGGAGATCAGAGATGTTAATCATGTGTGTGTACGTAAGAAAAAAAAATTTTTGGAATTTGGGGTCAAAAAATGGGCAGTAAATCAAGCGCATAAAAGGGCAAAATGGGAAAAAGGCGGCAGAGAGGGCTCCAAATGATGATGATGCATGATTATGGGCCTTAGCCGGCCCAAGATTTGTAATGATGACTCTTCCCGGGTCATGGCTCATCATCGCATCCCTGTGTTGTGTTGTCTTGTGCCCTGCATTGTTCCCTGATGATCCCCTTCTCATCTTTTCATCCAGTCATGACTGCTTTAGCCTCTCTTCATACAACATGATGAACTGATGATCAACGCCGAATCCTTTCGAACTACTACTCAGAATTTTGAATTTCTAGTCCCGTGTCACATGGTATATATTCTTTTAACTGACTTACTCCCTCCATACCTAAAAAGCTTGTCGTTTAGGACAAGGTTTGGGTCAAACATTGGGAATATAAATCATCAATAACTTTTACGTTGTTGAGTTTGCAAATGTAAAACCTATATGAATAGATTTGTCTTGAAAAATACTTTCATAAAAATATACTATATCACTCTCCGATAAATACTTTTATAATAACAAGAGGTCAAAGTTGTGTTTTGGAGACCGTGTCATTTGTCCTAAACGACAAGCTTTTTTTGGGTATGGAGGGAGTATTATTTTAATATAGGTAATAGAAAACCATCAATATTTTTGCAGCAGGGCCTTGTTTAGATTGCTAAAACTAGCAAAAGTAACTGTTCCAACTACTTTGTAGAACTCCTGTAGTACTTTCGTTTGTTTGTGGTAATATTGTCCAATCATGGACTAACTAAGCTCAAAAGATTCGATCTCGGGATGTACAACAGAACTGTGTGATTACTTACTTTTTTTACCTATATTTCATACTCCGAATATATGTCTTTTTGGTGTATTTAATGTGATGTGATGGAAGAGAGTGGAAAAACTTGAAAGTTTTGGTTAGAAATTTTAGCAATCTAAACAAGGCCGTTTCCTCTGATAGTCTTGCTACTACGTACGACAAGTAATGAAGAGGCATAAAACTCTGGCCGCTTTGCCACAGGCCCGGCCAGATCCTACCCGGATTGCGATCTTGACCTAAAGATTCGACCGTGGATCATGAGTAAAACCTTGAACTGAACCACGGTTCGAAATCATTTTCTTTTACAGAAAACAGAGAGGATCTTGACCTGAATTCCTGACCAGAGGCTGCACATTTCGCCCCCTAGAGAAAGGCCCTGTCAGAACAGAACACACTGCAATTTTGACCCAAAACAAGAGATCGACTGTGACGACAGGTCGTGCATGCATCATCTCTCGCATCTGTATTGCTGCAGGTTTGCAGGCATGAGCACGATGGACGTGCCCCCGGGCCACAGCAGAGGAGATCCGCGAACACACACGATCCATCTCCAAAGGGATCGAGCGCAGACATGATGACGGATTAAAAGCTTGGCCATCATTGTGTACGCTTAGCTCTAGTGCGTAGTGATTGCTTCTCCGCCATCGGCCATCGCTTCGGTAGCCACTACCGGAGCTTTCTCGGTGACGGTGCCGCTAGCTGCGGCAGTGCAGTGGCCGGGAGCGAGGGGAATATGCTGCTGCTGGCCTACCAGTGAGTCAGTGACCAGTCTAGCACGGCAGGCATGCACTCGATCGCGAGCAGCGGAAATCGAAAGCGCTTGTTACTCGATTCGGCGGGTGTTGGATTCTTCCTCGTTGCCCTTTTTTCGCTTTGGGGATATGAGCAGCAGAAAGCGGGAGAGATATCTTGTATAGCTATGGTCGATCGATCAATGCGGCTATGATGCAATGCAACAGTGCACAAGCCAAGTACTCTGCCTCTGTACAAGTGCATCATGCTTGCATGGTCCTAACCCATTAGCCCATTAGAGATCATCATCAGCTGCAGCCTGCAGCTAGTACCCGGCCAGTAGAGCTCATATGCATCCGTC
This sequence comes from Hyparrhenia diplandra, assembly GCA_015847255.1. Taxonomy (NCBI): domain Eukaryota; kingdom Viridiplantae; phylum Streptophyta; class Magnoliopsida; order Poales; family Poaceae; genus Hyparrhenia; species Hyparrhenia diplandra. Next base: position 27,486 of record JADLZK010001025.1, read on the forward strand.
AGCAAGCTGCAGCAGGGGCTCGCTCAACTGTTTTCATGCTTGGTCAAAGCTCCATATATAGACTCATGCATCCATGTTCAGTTCTAATCCGCCATTAATTTCTTCAATACTCCCTCCGTCTCAAAATAATTCATCATGTTAACTTTTTAAGATGTCATGTTTGATCGCTCGTCTTATTCAAATTTTTTATATAAACATCATCCATTTTGATGTGACTTAGTTTATTATTAGAGATACTTTAATAATAATTTATTTATTTCCTAAATTGTATAAATAATTTGAATAAGACGAAGCGATCAAACATGATGTCTTAGAGTCAACATGGTGAATTATTTTGAGACGGAGGGAGTAGTTGTTAGTTGTAGCACCTTGATATATGATATTTTCTTGCACTGTAACTGTGTGCATACTGCATAGTACTACTGTATACTACTTCAGTTAAGGAGCTCCGCTCCGCAAAGGAATATATAATCCCTTTTTCAGAAAGAGAAAGACGGGGAGCGCCCTGCAAATATTAGGGCATGCAGAACAGAACACTAATGAGCTGCATTGTTTCTCGAGAGGCATGATGGAACGTGCGCAGGTGCAATGAAGTGCATGGCCAGAAAGTTTAATGGTCCAGCTGCAAAAGGAAGGAGAAGAAGAAGCAGCAGCCAATCTGCCATGGTAGTACGTTGTTCAAGATGGCGCAGGGCGTGGTCAATGCGGTGCATCGATTTCTTCCGTGGAAAACTTTTGTCCACGGATCGTCGTCCTGCATGCATTGCCATCACCGTGCATGCATGAGGCCAGTGTCAGACATGATGCAGGAAGAATTATCATGGAGCAGAGGAGGAGCAGATCCTAGACTGCCAATTATATAAAGGGCGCCATGATGATGATAACGAGCAGCTCCATCCAATGCATGGTCAAGCCGTGTGTGGAGCTCCAATGCATGTGCTTGATGCTTGGCTAGTCAAGGGGAGCTAACCACCTGGTGTAGGGGATGTAGCACTGAACTCTGCTGCTACACCACTTGAATACTTCGATGTTAATACTACGACGGAGCATGCACTTCATCAGTTTGGGTATTCAAGATCCCACCATCCCCTTCATTATTACACCTTTGGCAAGATTTTAATTCGTACACGACACACCAAAACATTATTGTAATGTTGTAATAATAACACTCAAATATATGCTGATGCTAATAAATAATCTATTAAGGGCCTATTTGGGTCACTACACTAAATGAATGGATGGACTAATGCTTAATCCAGTCCAATTAGTTGTTAGTCTCTTTTTTTAACTAGGTAAATGCCCGTGGGTTGCACCGGGGAAAAAATGTCATTAACTTTTTTCCTTCCTCCGTGATCAACAATTCTCATTTCTTTTGGGCTTCAATGTGTTCTGGCCATATAATAAATCCTCGACAACAAGAGGTTCGATCATGAAGACAAATTTAAGTACGAGAACATTGAAGTTGTTTAGAATTTTCTGTTGTAAAATAAGGCCAACAACCCTCCAATCTAAAGTTGCATAAAAACTTTATAAAATAAGCATTTTAACTCAAAGCTCAGAGTTCAAGGTGCTTTGTTGATCAGTTCACTATTATAGGTGTTGGAAGGTAACAAGAATTACAAGGCTATCACATTTTCAAGTCAGATGCATTGCATGAAAATTAAGTTAACGGAAAAACGGGTGGTACAAGCATCCTCCCATCGTAGGTCTTATACGGGGATAAGAACACATGCTCCTATCCCATCTCGTACAAATGCTTCACATGAAGTGATGGGAGTACAACTCACAAGGGAAAAGCTAGCAAGGGCGATGTCGCCAACTATGTCCGCTGCCACCTCTGTTACTATCTCTTCGGTTAGCACCCTCCACAGTGGAGGCAAAGGTGGCATTGCACCGAGTTGTTGCCTGTCAACAGCAAAACATGTTGTCACAAAGTGCGGATGATATTGCAAATATTTCTGACATGGCATAGTCAAGGTGATCATCGTGAAGCATCATTCTCATTCTTGCCAATATTGCTTGTCTGCCATATATCATTAGCTGCCAATAAATACTATGTTAATAAAGAAAGATAATATAAGTCACAGATATGTGATTGTCATAAATATTAGGTTGGATCACCCGGTGACTGGTTGTAAGCAGGACTCATGCCACCATATATAAATAAACACCATACAAGATCTCACCACCAACCCACCATTGGAAGGAAGAGGACATACTTATGTTAATAAATGACTCTCAAGATCTAAAATAATAAACTCAAGTCACAATTGTATATGCAAAGCTGAGAGGTGTACAATTAATTAGTATTGGTACCAATAGAAACTTAGATGATTTTAAAGTGGTTCAACTACAAATAATTTTGGATTATTTTGGCCAAAAATAAATTCTCATTGTGCACCTTCTATGACTCTAAATTTGACAAGATATTGGATGATAATAGTGAGAGAAGGCTGCCATCAATTTCAATTTTTTAGTTCCTCTAACTGCCCTCAGTGCACTTGATATTTGAGTGAAGTGAAAAGCCCAAAATCCATCTCTTATGCCCACCATTTTAGGGCTAAACTCGGACTAAATGTCATGTAATTAGTGGGGTTCTAATGCTAAAACAATAAATTTGGTTTATAAACATCACACATTTAGAACAAGCTCACAAATTCGAAGGGGAGAGTAATGGAAAAACGATGATTAGGTATCATCTTAAAGCTATTTAAGTTGAAGGCAATCATCCCAGATACTCATGGTACAAATTATCCCAAAATGATACAGACAAAAAAAAAGTTATCATATCATGCAACATGAGGCTAAGTGCAGTAATGACTACACAGTTAGCTAAAAGCATATGTCATGTGGTTATGAAACTGCCAATTATAATTATAAATTATAATGGTTAGATGCAAATTACTCTTACCATGCGTTGCAACAGGAGCAAGAAAAATCATAAAAATACATGTTTCAATTTTAAAAGCAGTAATAATCTGAAAAAGAAAAGACAAAAGCATTTTGCCAAGTGAACACAAAAGTTTGCATTTAATCTAAACCCATATTTGTAAATCTATCTAGAAAACATACCAATCGCAATTATAGGTTTGTGGGGTGATATTACTGATTTAATATTCAAGAATTAAATTTCTATTTTTAGCTAACGCGTGTGGCATGCTGCGGTTGCTAGACTAATTTGCGCCCTTAATCACGAGAGCGGGGTCATTATAGCCGGGCGGGGTGTTTAGCGGGGTGAAATTCCTATTTTTAGCCGGGCGGTGTTTATGCGGGGTGAGTCTGCCGGTAAGATGTAGTTTTCACAAGTTTGGGCCGGTAAATAAATAAGATGTAGTTTTTCACAAGTTTGGGCCGGTAATTCGTATATGCATCAAAATATTGTTTTTTTTCGTTGCTTTTGAGATGCATGCACTTTGATTTTGTATATATACTGTTGAGAACACTAGTCTGCCAGCCCAGGGTCATGTCCCAACATATACCTAATAGTAATATAAAGTATGAAAATGTGTTATTCTCTGCTCCTCGGTCGTCAAACCACCGTCATTTGCATGACTCTTCTTCCGTCACTTATTCGATCCTTCTTGCTCACACCTCTCTTTCTTGTGTCACTTGGTTGGTTCATGACTCATATAGTTTAGAGTTGTCAACTGATGTAGACAGTGGGCACCTACTTTATCAGAGTCAAATCTCCCCGGTGAATTTCTCATATAAGATTATTTTATTGCGTCTAGCATTTGGCATAAAAACAAGGGAATTAAACACACTTTTTCTATGAATGTCACTTTACCCGCGCGATTTGGGCCGGCATAAATATTGCTTTTGGTCTTCCTCAATCTCGTAAAATTCCTCATATGTTTGGGAGTTGGTGTAAGCAGCAGCTAGGTAGAGAGGAGAAGGAATTGGGGAACGAGAAGGAACAGAGCAACACTACTACAAAAGGCAACTAAGGGAGCGCCTGCCATTTTGATTAGGGGCGGCTCATATTTTGAGCCGCCGCCCTATAGTATCTTGAAAATCCTAGCTGTTGACAAACCGCCTCTATTGACGACACATTAGAGGCGGCTCGTGTCGCCGCCGCCCCTATTTGTTATCAGGGCGGTTCAATCACCGCCGCCCCATCGTGATCTACAATAGGGGCGGCTCTATATTAAGGCGCCCCTATAGTGGGTTGCCGAAGTTTAAAATGAGGCACTAAAATTAAAATTTAAGTAAACGACCTTATATGGAAAAACTTCCTAAATAACAATTATAGATCTCGAAAAGTCATGAATCTTTGTTGTTGACCACTTTTTTCATTTGCATTTATTTGGTGCCTCAAAAAGTGGGTTTGAATGTGTAAATTTTGAAATTTGAATTTTTAAACGACCTCGGATGGAAAAACTTCCTAAATAACAATTGTAGATCTCGAAAAGTTATGAAACTTTATAGTTGACCACTTTTAGTTTGAAATCATAGTCATACAAAAGTCTGTGTTCAAATGTATCAAATTTGAAATTCAAATTTAAATAAACGGCCTTGGACGGAAAAACTTCCTAAATATGAAATGTAGATCTTGAAAAGTTATGAAATTTTGTAGTTGACCACTTTTTTAGTTTGAATCTGTTTAGGGCCTCAAATAGTCAATTTACACTCGGATTTGTATAATATATGGGGATGCGGAATGAGAAATGGACACATGCAAGTGTGTAGCGAGTGGAGGGGAGGGTCGCACGTGAGCTCAAGGTCGCGGGTTCGAATCCTGGCGACCGCAACATTTACAAAAAGCCTGAAAAAATCACCATGTGTAGGGGATGTGGGTGGCTAGCCGGTGGGGTCCTACCCGATTAAAACAAATCTGTTGCTCTCTTTTTAAAATTTTGAAAAATGCGAAATCTGGGATTCACAATAGGGGCGGCTGGTACACATTAGGAGCGCATGTTTAGGGGCGGCTAAGAAAAACCGCCCTTGAAAATGCGAAATCTGGGATTCACATTAGGGGCGGCTGGTACACATTAGGAGCGCATGTTTAGGGACGGCTAAAAAACCGCCCCTATAGTTGATCATTGTAGTAGTGCAAGTAGGAGGAATGATTAACTGAATTAACTTGTTTGTTTTGAATTTTCGATACCGCTCTCCGAGCGCTCAACTGGTTCTTATACCATACGGGTTACATAGGCCAAGCCCCTCTCACGCACACAGGCGTATTCCACAGCCATTCACGTGGCCCATTTACTTCCTGCATACTTCGGGTTTGCCTTCTTGGGCCTTGGGTCGTCGTCCCGAGTCGATCGGTCCACCTGGTCATCCTGACATCCCCCCTCTCTTGAGGCGCTGCTTGCCCCCAAGAAGCAGATTTGGGAAACTCCTGATGAACAGCTTCGTAATCCTCCCATATCACCAATTTAGGTGGTAAGTTGTTCCACTTCACCAGTACCTAAGGGACGTGCACACCATCGCGAAGAACTGACTTGCTCTGTAATATTTTCTCAGGCGACAGATGAAACTCTAAGTCAATTGGTAAGATTGGAACCGCCCAGTGATTAGCTCCAACAGCTTTCTTCAACTGGAAGACGTGGAACACTGGATGAATAGCCGAGTGCGCAGGCAACTCCAATTTATAAGCCACCGAACCAATGTGATCAATGATACAATATGGTCCGAAGAACCTAATTAAATGCCAGTTATTGATGTGCACGAGGAGACAAGTCTGAACATACGGTTGAAGTTTGAGATATACCATATGTTTGGGAGTTGGCTACAAGGTTTTGGGAGGATTTTAAAACATTTGATTCTGTTGAGAGCGGCTACATGTTGGTCGCTTTGGTTAGCTTTATATATGGTCTTTCCTCCAGAAGGTTTTGTAGAACTGGTCAAACCTGTTTTTTTCATTAAGATGGCAGGAATTTTAAAGTTACATGACACCGACAACTTCTAGTTGTTCCACACCCGTTGCCAAGATGCTAGCGTGCACGACCAACAAAAAAAACGTTGACAAGCTAAGACTAAGAGTCTAGCAATTACTCCCACAGATCTCATTAAAAAGTGTCGTTTTAGACTTTTCAGACTATGTTTCACCGCTCGTCTCATTCAAAATGTTTAAACAAATAATAAGATAAATAAAGCATAACTAAAGTACCTTTAATTTAATGATAAAATAAGCTATAATAAAATAAATAATATTTATATAAATTTTTAAATAAGGCGAATAGTCAACAAGAAAGTCTAAAAATATAAAACGACACTTTCAGCCCGGACGGACGGAGTAGAACATAGTCTAAGAACTATATGGCACTAAATTTTGTATATGCTTTCCTCCAGAAGCATATTTCACAAGCTTTGGTTGTGATGGCGTCGCAACAATTAGCACAAATGGTCGCGGTGTTTTTCTCCTTGACATATCTTTTTTTTTTTTTTTGACATGGACCTGGGCATATCTTTAAATTGATAGTCATTAGAATCCATGGCAATTTTTTCTAGGCTGTATGCTTTTAAAAAGGCCGGTAATGGAATTGCAGTGGAATGACTGTTAATTACGCGACTATAGGTAGCAAACGATGATGATGCATCGCGTGTTGCATTCAAGGAGATTCTGCAAGCGAATCAGACCCGGCCCGGCCGGCCATCATGGCAGCCGGGAACGGACGACCGGCTGATCGATGGATCCATGGATGGCATCTCCATCGATGGCGTACTTGTGGTCATCATATCATATATACCCCTGCACTGCACGCATGGGCAGAAGCAGAACGAACAAAAACGACGAGACGCGTTCCGCACGTCAGATGACGAACCGACAAGAAGCTAGGAGTAGATTCATTGGAGTACTGTACTAGGTCGGGGTCGGGCCGTCGTCTCGTCACTGCTTGTCAGTGTTGGTGCGACGCAATTTTTTCAGAAACCTCCATAGCCTTAAGCTGCCACGTTAGATTGCCAGCTGAGTTTTTTTTTTTTTTTTTTTTGAAAGAAATTGCCAGCTGAGTTTTGGATTGGCACAATCTCTCTTTCTTTCTCTTTATTATTATTAGAGAGAAGGCCGCAATCTTGTTTGGACTAATCCGGCCCATGCAGCACTAGCCCAACACAGAGCCGGTGGGGCCTCACGAGCGAGCATTTCTTGTCGCCGAGCAGCTAGCGGTTTCGGGAGCCCCTTAAAAAAAATAGCGGTTTACGGGAGGAACGATGTTAGCAGAGTTTACAGTTTTTTCTCTCTCCCTTTTTTCTTTTTATTAGGAACACGCCGTTGCTTTTGTTTATCATTAAGCAGAATAAAGTTCAAACAAACAAGGTGCTGCAATAACCAAACAATTACCGAAGCAAGAACTAAGAACTTTGGATACACTTGTTGGGGCTACATCTTGACAAATGTGCGACAAACCTCCCCGAAAGCTGGGTTAGACGGCCTCCTCATCAAGACCCACAGTGTTGAGGTCAAAGGAGGAGGTGTCAATAACACCATCTAGAAAAGTCTCAAAACGGCGGCGCTTGGCGGACGGCATGCCTTCTCTGAAGATGGTCTTCACCTTGTCCGCTACGGCTCGCCGGAGCCTCCCCGTCCGTCCACTTCTGTGCCCAACTTCCGGGCAGGAGCATCCGGGCTGCAAAGTCGCCCCCCGCCCTAGGTCGTGTCGCGATACGACCGCGCTGCGTCGGCGCAAGGCGTGGAGGCTGGAGCGCGCTCGCCGACGACGCGGCCCCGACTTGATGAGTGGCGGCGACAACGGCACACATACCACGTCTTCAATCTCCCCGCTGCCGGGTCCCCCGGCCCGCGAGGCGGAGGTGAGAACCTCGTCCTCTCGAAGACACCGGAGGAGGCTCCGAGGGAGCAAATGGCTCCTCCCGCATTGAAGGACCCCCACGAGCGACGGGCGCCGAAGGGGCAGGGCGAACCGCCGCCACTAGATCCGCCCACCGGTCGGCGCACCGGTGGTGGTGCCGAAAAAGCGGACGCACGCGGGAGCGCGGCGGCAAGCCCCGTGCCACGAACTCATCAAGCATTGGGTCCTCCCGGCGGGAGGCTCGCGAGCCATGCGCGGCATGGTCGCCAAAGGATCCACGTGAACCCGCGAGGCTCGCGGCGGTGGCGACCTTTGGCGCGCCCTTGTGTCAACGGCAACGCTGTCGGCGGTGAAGGTGGCAATCCTCGGAGACTTGCACCGGCGCCGCCGGCGACGACGACGATGACGACGACGACGGGCGCAGCTGGCCTCCCCCACAGGTGTCTGCAGCGCCCCCATAGGCATCAGCGTCGATGCTGAGGGAGCCGGACAGAGAATCTGTCCAACACGGATCGAGGGCCGCGTGCACACTCGGCACGTCAGTTTTTTCTCTTTTATGCTTACAGTTAGAGAAGTACGCCATGCTAATGTGCCTTGACAAAAAAGGGTAAAAGTTCTCGTAACGGTCAGCCAAAGTAAATATCGCCTTCACTTCACATTGCCATCATTCGGCCTGACCAGACCTGCAGCATGGCGGGATTTTTTTTTAAAAAAATGCCTCTCATCGAGGTACTACTTGCTTATACACACGCACACCCACTCCACACACGCACGACGCACACAACATCCGTGTATAAACAGACCTACTATTACACCTAGACCGAAGATCGTGTTCTTCTCAAGATCACCGTAATCATCGATTCCATAGGCGATGGACCGTCGCATTCCCCTCGTGGCACCACGCGTGAGAGACAGACGACGGGAAACAATCCAGCGGAGACTCTTCATTATTTGGGAGTAAACCTCATGCGACACTCGAGTTGCGCCCACTACGGATCGAACTCGGGTGGGTGACGCTCCAACCAAGCGGCCTCACCACCGCGTGAGCCGGCAATTGTTCCTTTGGCTGATGCTCCGGATTGATACGAGCGGAGGAGGGGTAAAGATTGTTCTTCTCTTTCGGCGCAGTTCCTCTGCGTACTCATGCTTTCCTAGGCATTGGCCTAGCCACCAAAGCTACTACAAGCTAGTATGACGAGCTGCCAGTGTGTACTGCTCCCTATGTCCCTTTAAAAGTATCGTTTTTTAGCTTTTTGGCTATCGTGTTTGATCATTCGTTTTACTAAAAATTCTGCAAATAATAAAATAAATAAATAATTCTTAAAGAATCTCTAATGATAAAATAAATCATAACAAAATAAATAATATTATAGAAAATAAATTTGAATAAGACGAAGTGATCAAATAAGATGACATGGAAACCAAAGTGATTTGAAAGGGACGGAGGGAGTACACGCGTACGTACACGTATAGCTAGCTAGAAGCTGCAATGCCTGAATGCCATGACTACCTCCTCCCGTGTGCCACAGCGGTTGTCTTCACTCCCTCTTCGTCCCACCCTATCTGTACACAGTGATGCATGGTCAAGAGTTTCACGTAGTACGTTTGTAGAAATAAATAAAATGTTTGAAAGCATTATTCAACGGTGAAGATAGAACGTGTTAAAATCTTAAGTGATCCGTAGTTCCCTTGTCCAAACCCAAAAGTAAGTGAATGGCATATCAAGACATAGGTGAAGCACTGAATGAATAAAAATTAAAAGAAGACATCAGCGTCATCAGAGCGGCGGCAGTGTCACCAGCGAAAAAAGCATCCAGATGAAAACGCTTACTTTTGAAGCACAGACATGATGATGAAGCGCTCAACTGCACGGTGCCAACTTCCAACCTAAATACCAAATAATCAAGCTTTACAAACGCTTATGATAACTTATAAAATGAAGTCCGGACCTATGAATGATCCTGTCGCTATCGGCCATCTAATCGCCCAAGTTGAGGTGGTTTTGTCGATCAGCATGGGCGGGGCGGCGGGGGCGGGAGAGCTGAGCAGCGACAGCACGAGCCCCAGATCGAGCAGCTCAGACGTTGGTGTCACGGGGGCACCATCACCTCGTGCTTATCCCAAACCTTTCCATCCATCGGTTGACCCACCCACCGGACCCAATGTCAGTCTGATAGATACGTCACCAGTTTTTTTTTTTTTTTTAACGAGTCAACAGTTGTGGAGCTCCTGAAAGTCTGAAAGAAAGATGGGTTAGATGAGAGACGAAGCGGTCCAATTCCAAGGCATTCGAAAAGAAGAAACCGAGCACCCACGCTATCTCGCGGGAACAAACTTGAAATCTGCTCTAGAACTCGTTCTGGAGACGCTATCTCGCGGGAACAAACTTGAAATCTGCTCTAGAACTCGTTCTGGAGCACGTTTCGGGTCAAATTAAAGGAATATATCATGTAGTAAAATTTTCTGAAACCGATGAGTTTGGTTTTCCATTTGAATTTTTCGTTCAATCAACGGCCAGCGATTTCACCGCCAGCTTATACGCGATCGAACCGAGCATGGGTTACAATTACAACAATCGCAGAGTACACGGGATGGAGTACGTAGTTGGTACAATCCGTTCCGGCCGTCGTTCGTCCCTCCTCCGATCCTCTTCCGGAGCCCCGCCGCCGGGCTGGCCGTCGTCCCCTTCCGTCCTCAGATCTTGTCCTTGAGCTTGTCGCCCTTGACGACGGGGTTGGCGCGCGCGATGGCGTCGCGGCCGGCGGCGCGGAAGTCGAAGGCGCACGCGTGCCGCTCCGGGTACCGGTGCACGCCGCAGAAGGTGGCGCCGCAGCGGCACGCGAACGCCGTCAGGCCCACGCGCTTCCGGCAGCTGGCGCACCTGCCGGCCTTACTGGCGCCCGCAGCAGAAGCCGCCGCCGTCGCTGGAGGCTCGGGCTCGGGGAGACGGCGGCGGCAGCCGAGGAGGAAGGCTGGAAGGCCGACGCGGCGGGAGCGGCAGAGGGGCCCGCCAGCGCCGCAGCTGCCGGTGCCGGCTGCTGCTGCTGTTGGTTCAGGTCGCGGTAGCACTTGGAGCAGAGGTCCAGCGTCGCGGGGCTACCGAAGAAGCCGCAGTTGTTGGCGCACAGGCGGTGGCCTTCCTGCCACCTCTGCTGCTGCTGCTCCTCCGCCATGGCCGCCGGACGGAACCGAGGAAACGAATGGGAACAAGGCTATGGGTGGGGGGGGATGGGAAGCGGAGGGCGGAAGGGATTAAAAAGGCGTAGCGTAAAGTGGCCGAAAGGTTGGGGGTGTGGGATCGAATTGGCTTTCGTTTCAAGCGACGGGAAGGGATAGCGACCACCGTACGACAAGTCGACCGCGGAGTGACGGCGATGCCGATGGCGATGGCGACGGTTGGCTGGCTGCTACGGCGGGGTGAGCGGTGACGGCAAGGTCGGAGCACGGCACGAGGAACGGAACGGAACGGGTGTCTGTTACGTGCGCGCCTGTTTGTTCGGACTTCAGAGAGCTGCCGAGTGCCGACCTACCGTGCCTGCCGTCCGGTACATGTTTCGACAGACGTACAGGATCCCACTTCTGGTTCTACACTAATATATGTCCATATTTTACGGATAAATAACAATCGTATATATATATATGTATATATAGACGATATATATAAATTCAAATAATTACGTTCGAATCAAATTGCATAATACGAGTAATGTGCGTGTATATGACACAAAATGCCATCTTTAAAAGTGTCTTTGTTGTTTAGCTTCAAACAAATCAATTTGTTTGCTCATACTATACAAAGTTGAACATGTATACTTAGCGCACGTACAACACGTGCTCCTCCTCTATGACCTTACTCACCTTTAGGACTCGTTCGGCACCCCGTATTGGTGCCGGGCCAAAATCAGACTTCGGGACAGATCGAGTGGAACCGGGTGTGTCTTTGGAATCGCTTTGTCGCCCGTCTCCATTCCGGGCATCGGAGGGTCTGTCTCCATTTCGGACCAAATTGGGAGGGAAAGAGGCACGGATCACCGGTTTTACTTCGAATTTGAATCTAACTCGGACGATCATTTTTGGACCTGGACCGACTTGGAATCGGGCCTTTCCAATCTAGCCGGAACAGGCCGCGTTCCGGGCCAATCCGCTGGAACCGAACAAGACCTTAGTCGTAGCTGCTCGCGCTCACGATCGAGGTGGTGCGATTCGTCACCAAGGCTTCATTCATGTGTGAGGCGTCAGCGAGCCACCATACTGGAGTTGCCCCATGGTCGTGCGCGAGGTACCACTACGCCGCACTTCTTCAAGCGTTGTGCACATGCGCACAAGGACCACCGAGCACCCGAGTTGCCCTTCTTGCCGCCCATTAATTATCCTGTATAAGCAACCTCCGGTCCGCTCTGAGTTGGTCTCACAAGTGAGAACGTCAACACCAACGGGGCCGTGCCCCTCCTCCGTGAAGGTAAACACAACCACCATCAACAGACCTTATGGAAATGGAACATGGTCATGTCAAGTTGCCCTTGATGTAGCAGGAATTGAGAATAAGTGATTTTTAGGAATTGAGAATAAGTCATTAAACTATAGGGTAAATGTAGTTGCAACATCATACATTTGGGAAAAACTTCGGATACAAATTGTGATTGTGCTATGAAGTTTGTTGCTGTGGACACGGTTGCTATGCTCAACTTTTGCAAACATATAGCATGTATTCTTTCTTATGCAACCAAAGAATATTCTGGTTTTAGCACTAACAAATTGCACAATTACCGTGGTCGGTGTAATCCTTTTTCAAAGTGACAGTATTAATCATTCTTTGTTTAACACTTTAACTTGTTATATGTTTTTCTTGAGCATCCCTTTGGTTTTTATTTATAGTTCTAGAAATACACATTGTGTGTTTATTGGTCGAAGTAGGGAAAGGGAGGAATTCTGTCTGGTACCTCTATCCGTGACAGCTACCCGGCTACAACCACTATCTTGGCTCTAACTTCAACGATTTAGGTTGAATTTTGTTGTTCACAGGCTGATTGTGCTAATATAATTGGGTTGAACAAAAGTGTCGGGGCCAAATATTTCGGAACCCATGAAAAGTGGCCCACACCACTTTACGACCTCCTGGAGAAGGCACATAGCCCAGGCCCAGCTAAGACCTAGTCGTTCATGTCTCTTTTAAGAGTTTCGCCTCGTTCGGCTGGCTGGTTGAGCCAGCAAAGAAACAACAGTGTTTTCCTCTCACGTAAAAACCAAAGACCAAGCCTTAAGCCAGCCAACTAGTTAGTTACAAGATTTTTTTTCTCACAACAAATCAGCACCGAAACCAACCAAAGACCCACCAAATTTAACAAGGCCTTTATTTTCGTTTCTTGCTAAATACCTTTGATAAAATATACATAAAATATTTCAAATGCAAAGAAGTCCGTCAGATCTGGAGACAAGTGCAGTTAGAAGAAGTGAGACAGAAACTCGCCACTACGCAACCAGCAAGGGAGGCACTGGAGCTGATCATTAAGCTAAATCCCAATATTCAAAGTCGAGTCATTACTTTGATCTACCTATGGTGATCTGAAAGATGCTCAAGAAGGGAAGGAGGGAAACAACGCAGTGTGAATCACCTAGCATGGCTCATCAAGCGGGCGTGTTAGCTGCCGACCAGGCAGGCCCATGTAACGGCCCAAGGCCTGCGCGGCCAGCGCCGTCTTCCTCGCCCGAGCACCAGCACCCGCCGACGCGACTCGCCGTCCCCGACCCCGCCGCTTCCCGCCCCGCCCGCGGCCGCCCTAGGGTTGGCGGGAGCCCGCGAGCGGGGCGGCCCCCGCTCGCGGAGCTCCGGCCAACCCTAGGGCGCCGCGGCGCCCATTCATCCACTCCCCTTCTTCTCGCGCCCTTTGCCGCGCCACCAACGCCCCGCCGCCTACCCGTGCCCGGCCGGATGAGGCCGGCCGGCCCGAGGCTTCGGCGCCCCGCCCGCCCGAGCTCACGCCGGCGAGGCGCGCTGCCGCCCGGCCGTGTGTCGGCGTGGCAGCGGCGGCCGGGCCAAATTTTTCTATGGACGGGGAGGCATGGAGGGGAGGGAGGTCGACGGCGGCGGCGGAGGTCGACGGCGATGGCGCAGCTCCAACCCTAAAGCTACGGCCAAGGAGTCGCAACCCTAAATCGTCGCTTTTTCGCCGTCGGCTCGCATCCGTGCGTGTGCTGCTCCGCCATCGCCGCAAGGTGGAAGACGATGACTCCACCTTGCTCCACCATCGTCTTTGGGCGCGACCCTGGTGGGCGCTGACGCGTTAGCGCCGACCGGTCGGTTAACATCGGCGCTCATCAACTCGTATCTTCGATGAATGGTCGCCGTTTAGGCGTAACCAAGAACGAGCTCATCAGGTGAAGCCCCGAAGGTGCCGGAAACCACCCCCAGAGAATGTAATAAAAATCAACTGTGATGGTTCTTTTTCTGCTATAAATCATAATGGTGGCTGGGGCTATGTACTCAGAGAATGGGATGGAGGAGCCCTAGTGGCTGGTTATGGGAAGCTGGAAACGGTGAATGAAGCTTTCCATGCCGAAGTGGTGGCCTGTATGCAGGGCGTCCAACTGCTGATTTGGGTATCCAGAGAATTATCCTGGAAACTGATGCCTCCATGGTGGTGACAGCATTGAAGTCTCCCAATTTTGATCGCTCCACTGCTAGTGGTCCTATCTGGGAACTGAAGTATCTGTTAGCAGCAAACTTTGCTTTTTATGAGGTTAATCATATCCCCGGTCATGTAATATGGTAGCTGATAACCTAGCTGATCTAGGTGCAAGTCTGAGTTCGGGAGCGCTGTACGGTTGTGGACAGCGTTCCGTATTGTATGCGTAAGTTGGTTGCTGACGATTTCGTAGCAAGTTATGAGTAATGGAAGAATCTTCCTTCAAAAAAAAAAAAAAAAAGTATTAATACTTATATCACATAATTAATATTATTAGATACTCCCTCCATATTGAAAAGGAAGTCGTTTTTGGAAAAGGCTTCGGTCAAACATTGGGAACATAAATCATTAATAACTTTTAAGTCATTGAATTTTAAAATGTGAAAATCATATCAATAGATTTGTCTTGAAAAATACTTTCATAAAAGTATACATATATAATTTTTAATAAATATTTTGATAGAAAAGAGAAGTCAAAGTTGCACTTTGGAGACCGTGTCGATGTCCTAAACGACTTCCTTTTCAATATGGAGGGAGTAGATAATTGAATCCACTTTTATAATAAATTTCTTTAGAGAACAAATGTTACTATTTTTCATAAATATAGTATCAGTACGCAATCTTTGAGATATTAATTGTAAAACAGAGGGAGTAAGACGTAGCTGCTACACTTTTATTTACTATCTACATTATAGGTAGGCCTCACAACGGTTGACCATCGGAAACAACTGCCGCCAGCTAATGATCGATGGCTCGCTCTGCAGCTCGTTCGAGGTCAATGTCCATCAGTGAAGCAAACCACCATCTTGATAGTAGCAAGTTGTGCACGTCGTCGGTTGGAATGGGTGCAGCCAACTTTCCTATATATTTCTCGTACGGTTAATTATATATATATCAACGTGTCTTTGAATTTATTCCATTTATTTAAGGTTTATGATCAGCCCAATTAAATCCCACAAAAATTGCTATATAGCCCATTATCTTGACACAAGGAGATTATTATTAGCCGCAGAGCTCCCAAAACGAGGGCTAGCCAAACGCGCGCGTTATTAACCTTTAGGTTGTTCGGGGAGCTTATATAATGGGCCCTCATCCTCATGGTCAATCTGTAGCTCCCACCAAGATCGCACTGGCACTGACAAGACGACGAAGAAAAAAAAAAGCACTGCGTTGCGTTTGAGGGTGAGTGAGGATGGGCGAAGGGAGGGCCAAGGCTCAAGCTCTGCTGCTCGCGGCTCTCCTCATGATGATGATGAGCTGCTCGGCGACCGCCTCCCCCTCCAACTGCAGTACGTACACGTTCCCCGTTTGAACTGGTGATTATATCGCCTGCATCTACTACTAACTACGATATGAGTACGTATATTGTTCTTTTGTTACACTTGCATCTCTGTGTTCGTTTGAACTAGTCACAGCTTCTCTCTCGCAGAATCGATCAGGCAAAACATATATGAGCTGAACTAATATAGGAAGTTAGGAACCGAAGTTTCATTTTGCAAAGTTGATTAGTAAGCCAGGAAATGCTGATACACATTGTCATTCCGGGACGTTGATTAACTAGCAAGGAACTGAATCGTACTATTCCCAACATCATTCGTTGCAGTTCCGAGAAGGCTGCTAATGGCTTCATGGTCCTACAACCAGCGAGCGCCGTGCAACGACGACCCGACACCGAGCAACAGCGACGACAGCCATTATCAGGCCAGTGCCAAAGGGTCCAGAACCCCGCGATGGGGACCGCCGGCTCCAACATGGAGAGCCGTCGCCCAGGAGGCCCGCCGCCCCGGCGCACCCCCGGGGAGCACCGACTAGAGCTCATGACACTTGCTCTTGCTTCAAAGAAACGATTCACCAATAATAAGGTTGCCCGCGTGTTGCTCTGTCACTCAAAATGAATTCTAATCTTGTCCCTTCACCGAAAAATATCGTGTATTATCTTGACCATGACAGATTGAGAGAAAAATATCGTGTATGTTACCTATACAGCAAACTCTACTCTGATGTCGCCGTCCAAGACACCGTTGCAGCCGTTCACTACTATAGCAACATTGGTATTTTTTTTTTTTTGAAACGCGGCAGGCAAACCCGGCATATATTAATAAGAAGAAGAGTATAGAATTACATGCGCAAGTGGCGCAAAACAACTTCCCAGGTTTGACAGATTGTCAAAACTGGGCGAGGAGTGCAACATTGGTATCTTGATGCTGACGTTATCACTTATCAGTAGAACAGATCTAAATTTTATACTCGTATGAATTTGCACGCATGGCATCGATATTACCATCACTAAGCAAAACGTTCTACGTCAATGACAAAAACATTACACTGTATGTGCATCAAAATGATCATTAGTACAGTGCAATGGAATCTATGGAGTGCTCAGTTCTGGTAAGTGCACAGAATGAGCTACACAACGGCAAAGTGGATATATAAAGTGATTCGTATATCGATAATCAAAAGGTATAAATTACGTACGTCAAGTAGTAGATTGATCCATGCTTGGTGTCTGCATGAGTAAAAACTCTGTTTTTTCCACTGCTACACAAAAGCCGACTCAACGAATCGGATGGGAGCATGGCATGACCGTGAAAGAGTCTAGACGAAGCTCCCACCATCCCCTTCATTATAACACCGTACCTTTGACCAGATTTTAATTAATTCGTATATGACACTAAAACATTATTGTATTGTACTAAGACTTAAATATGGAGTATATGCTGATGTTAATAAGTGGTTTATTCATGGCCTATTTGGGTCACTGCACTAAATTTTAGGTGGCTAAAGATAGTGCTCGACTACCTAAATGGATGGATTAATGCTTAATCCAGTCCAATTAGTTGTCCATGCACCCAACACATGATTAATTAGTCACTTAAACTTACATTAATCAGATTAGAGTCATTAGACTAGCTAGACTAGTTCATGAGCAATTCATTTATGTTGATGGTCAATATGTATGTCTTCTAAGATAATAGTCCCTGCATACAATTTAAATAAATAATAAGATGTAGTTTTCACAAGTTTGGGCCGGTAATTCGTATATGCATCAAAATATTGTTCTTTTTCGTTGCTTTTGGGATGCATGCACTGTGATTTTGTATACATACCTAATAGTAATATAAAGTATGAAAATGTGTTATTCTCTGCTCCTCGGTCGTCAAACCACCTTCACTTGCATGACTCTTCTTCCGTCACTTATTCGATCCTTCTTGCTCTCACCTCTCTTTCTTGTGTCACTTGGTTGGTTCATCATTCATATAGTTTAGAGTTGTGAAAACCTTACTGAGTTTTTCGATATGAAGAACACTTTTTTTCGATATGAAGCCACACGAAAATGACAACACCGACTTCACCCCAAAAAAAACGCTCAGTCTGAGAATCAATGCAGACACCCTACTGTTTTTTTTGATGAAAACCAACACGTTAACACTGAGTTGGCCCAAAATCATCTGGGAAAGATTTTGAAGGAAAAACAAATTAGTGTCCTGGGCCAGTGCCCGCCGCTGCTGCTTTGCCTCTGGCGCTGGTTGGGCCGGCAGCAGCCCAGCCCAGCGGCCAGTAACCCTAGCTCCCCCACGCCGCATTCGCTCGCCTCCTCCACGCCTGAGGCGTGCTAGGCGCCGCCCAGGTCGGGCGCGGATCCGTCCGCCGACCAGGGGCGCGGCCCAGCTCCGACATCCAGCAGCACGCAGCCCAGCCCACTGTGCGGGCGCAGCAAACGCGCAGTGCGCGCAGCAGGTGGCGCGCGGCCCAGCCCACCGTGTGCGCGCAGCCCAACTATAAAGTCGCTACAGAAATTAAAAAACGAAAAACGAGTGCAAAATTGAGCAAGGACACGAATTGAACCCAGATCCCTTGGTTTGTGAAAGTAGTTCCAGACCACCACACTAATCATATATTTGTGTTTTTTTATAAAATATAATAACTGAAATATATTATAAAAGATGTCAAAGAAAGAATGAAATAAAAATATAATAATCAAAATTTACATCGCAGCACGTTGACGTTGGACCAACAGTACGTATACGTACTCGTATTGGTATTGGTCTCATGCCGTGCTCGAGTCTCAGTCAGTTGTACAGTAGTTACTGAGCTTCAACAGAACATGTTGCATCTGCTCTTACTGGGTCATGATGAACCCCGTCGCAAGCTCATGCCTCTAGAGATTAACAAGAAATGATGGGCATGTGGTGGTATGCCTGCAGAGTGGAGAGCCACTGTATTCACGTACTCCCTCCGTTTCAAATTGTAGTTTCTTTTAGTATGTATCTAGACATAGTGTATAACTAGATGCATAACAAAATCAATGTATCTAGAAAAGCTAAAGTGAACTGCAATTTGGAACGGAGGAAATACTAAATAAACAAATACAAAGATGAAAAGGTTTCTAGTTTACAGTAGTTCTTGTTCTTGCCTACAAGCAGGCCGGCCATGAGAGGAATGATGATATCGACGTCCACATGAATCGTTTCCTCGTGCTGGAATCTTCTCTTTACAGCTCTGTATCGATCACAGCATGATAACAGAGGGACGGACGTCAAGCAGTTGCTGTGTTACTAAACATCATAGAACATCGCAAAATATATCGTATAACATTATAAAATGGGGATACAGAGTACTACTTATATAATTGTTGTCACTAGTATTATTGTGCAAGTCAACAATCAAGTACCAATGGCTTAATCGATCTCGGCCATCCAATGAACCCACACGCACACCACCACCACCTGCGTCAGCTCCAAGCTGTCCTCCTCCGCCGCGGCCACCCAATCCCCCCACCGCCGGCGACCCACCCAGACCCCGACCGAGCCCACCTCGCCACCATCCGTGCAGCCGCCGCCTCCACCCCACGCCTCGTGCTCGCTGCCTGCGCCTGCCTCCGCCGCGCCGGCCTGCCCCGCCGGGGCCCCGAGCGCTTCCGGCGCTGCTCCGCTGCGCTGCTTGCTGCGAGGGTGCTGGCGCGTACGTCAGGGCGCGCACGCGCTGGCCGTCAGGGATGGGTCACTGGAGGATAGGTTCGTTGGAACTGCGCTGGTTGGAGTGTATGCGGCGTGCGGATGCGTGGGGACGCGCGGAAAGTGTTTGATGGAATGGCTGTGCGGGACGTCGTCTCCTGGGGCGTCATGCTTGACAGGTATACTCGCCTGAGCCAACATGTTTCTTTCTGTGATTGTGTTTGAAAACTGGAACAAGTTTTAAACAGGGTTTCTTGTCAAATTTCTCCATTTTGTTAACATAACATGGTAGTTTGCAAGCTGATGGAATCATGGGGCCCTTAAGAAGTAGAATATACTCTGCATTGTCCATGATTCCTATACTTTACAAAAGGCATAGTGATAACTAATATTTAGATTCAAACATCTCTGTTTACAATGCTGAAAGTCTATGAATAGCAAAATTCCGTCTAATACAGCCATCTTTACAAATAATTTGTTTGATGCTAGTCTGTATTCTCCATTCTACATGCTACTTAGCAGTTTCATTTTTCATACAGAATGTTATAGACCTTTTTTATATCAATTGGCAGTTATTGTCAGACTCGGAACTATAAAGAAGCTTTGCTTCTATTTGCTAAGATGAAGAATTCTGGAGTTCTTCCAGACCAATTGATCCTTGCTACTGTTCTATCAGCCTGTGGCCACATAAGACATTTGAGAACTGGGAGAGCCATCCACTGCGTACATGTTGGTGTCAGACATTCTTATCGGCACCCACCTCAGTAGTGCTCTCATTAACTTGTATGCTAGTTGTGCAAACATGGAGATGGCAGAAAAGTTATATTATGGACTGCCAAGGAAGGACTTGATATCATCAACTGCCATGGTTTCTGGGTATGCCAGGAACAGAAAAGTTGAGATTGCTCGCTCTATATTTGATGGAATGCCAGAGAAGGATGTAGTATCTTGGAGTGCTATGATATCAGGATATGTCGATAGTAACCTGCCTACCGAAGCATTGAGTCTGTTCAATGATATGCAAGAGTGTGGTGTCAGGCCCGATGAAGTTACCATGTTAAGTGTCATATCTGCATGTTCTAATTTAGGTTGCCTTGATAAAGCGAAATGGATCCATGCCTTTATTAAGAATAATGGGTTGAATAAGATATTGCACATTGGCAATGCTCTTATTGATATGTTTGCCAAATGTGGGGGTATTAACCTTGCATTAAATATCTTCAATGAAATGCCTCAAAAGAATGTCATCACCTGGACAAGTATGATTACTGCCTTTGCTATGCACGGTGATGGAAAATCTGCCTTATGTCTGTTTGAGCAGATGAGAAATGAAGGCATTGAACCCAATGAAGTGACATTTCTTAATTTACTTTATGCTTGTTGTCATGCTGGTCTAGTTCATGAAGGTCGTTCATTGTTTAGCTCTATGGTTCAAGAATACAGGATTGAACCCAAGCATGAGCACTATGGTTGTATGGTGGATCTTCTAGGCAGAGCTAAACTTATGCAAGAAGCAGTTAATCTAATAGAGTCAATGCACTTAGGGCCTAATGTGCCTGTCTGGGGATCTCTATTAGCTGCATGCTGGATGCATGGTGATCTCAAGCTCGGCGCATTTGCTGCCAAGAAAATTTTGCAGTTGGATCCTAATCATGATGGAGCATCCGTGCTTTTATCGAAGATACACATGAAATCTGATAACTTGAACGATGCTCAGGAGGCGAGGGAAGTAATGAAACTCCACGGGTCTCAAAAGAAACAGGATTGAGTTGGATGAGCTGAATGAGCGTTTTCATGAGTTTGCAGCTGGAGGTGAAAAATATCCACAAAGTGACAAGATCTTTCAAAAGTTGTGTGAACTAAAGATGCAAGGCTGCCCTCAATGTTGAGACTGTTTAAGTAGACATGTGAAACGAGGGTTTTTGAGAATCTGTTCTGCTGCATAGTGGGAAACTTGTTATTTCTTCTGCCTATTAATTTAAGGTAGGGGTAGGAGATACCACATCTTGCTAAAGATTAGCTAAATTTTTGAGAATCGCCACATGCATGGTGTAAATGCAGGTCTTTCTCAGTTTTTATTTTGCTATTGAACAATTTTTCTTTGCTCTCCACTTAACAGAGCATCCTGTTATTAGTTTTGAGTCTGACAATAACTTGTTTACTGCAATGGGATGACCCTCATTTATCAGTTTAGAAATTGTTTGGCATTTGTTTTGACAAACACATGATTGCTTATCTGATGGACTTGTTGGCTTGTAGCAAAGTTTTTTATGTGCTGCTATATAACTCTTTTGAGCCACATCTTAGTGAAATAATTCAGTGGCAAAAACAATTGGAGATTTATCTTGGACTTGTGATTTAGTTTTCTATAGAAACTGACACAAGAAGTTTATTAGATTGCCTACTGTGATGAAATTTTAGAAAAATAAAAACAATGACTTTTGGTGCCTTGTGACTACAAAGAAATCAAGGTAATGGGAATTTTCATGTGAGATGAATATCAACTAAATCAGTATGGGTACAGCTTTGTTCAAATAGCCAAATAAATTTGACCATTCCTGTATTTATGCAATTGACATTTTTTTTTTTGTTTGCGTACTTCACATGTTATGTTTATATATGTGTTCTGAACCTGCCATGCTTCACATGTCATAGCCGCCGTACATCATGCAGCGCCGCCACTACCTCACCCCGACCTGCATCCAACCAACCCGCGCGCAGCAGCCACCGCTGACTCCGCTTGCTAGTTATGAGCGGTCACGGTGCCGGGACGAAGACGAAGGTGCAGCAACGGTGCGCCAACCAACAGCCACGGTGAGAAATCTCTCTCTCTCTCTTCCAACCTCTTTTCTCAGATCTAATCTGTCTCTGTCCTTCAATTAGTAGAGGACTCATCACTTGGTCGCTGGGAACAGGATCTGGTGGCCACGGTTCCACTACCTGATGAGCAATCTAGGCTTGCCTGCCTTAGGAAGTCCCCTGTGGCTTAACGTTAGTTGGTACTCTACAAATTTGTTCTCTTCTGAATTCCAAGCTGTCATCATTCCTAATCATAAACTAAAAATAAAAAAGGTGCCATAAGTTAGTTTAATTTTCACTCCAATCCACCACGGCACGTGGATTGATGTAGGTTGAGTACAGCTAAACAAGCCCTTGGGTTATCAGAAATTACCACAAATTGCTTTTTTTATCTGTTTGGATTTACAAGTAGTTTTGTCTTGGCAGATACGCATTTTTATTTTTACAAATGTTCATGATTTTGATGTTTCAGTATGAAGCAGAAGTGACATTCAGATAGCTACATGTACTCCTTCCAGTCACGAATAAGTTATCTACCATAATTTGGGATGAACTTAGACCCACAGACTGTAATAATCAGCTTAAAGGGTTTTTCAGGATTACAATGCTTTTTGGTTTACAAAACATTTTTCCTATTTGTTAGCATTTCGTTTACACTAGAAACCACGCGGCGTTGCCGCCGCGCTCCCTGTGTCGAACCAGAGCACGTGATGTTTGAGTTCATTGTCCTTTGTCCATATGAAGATGATCAGTGTGAGGCTCGCATCCTTTGCTCCCTTGTTGAGCAAACCAACGCATGAAACCAAGCCTAGAAAATAATAAATTAAATGTGCAAAACAAGTTATGAGATAACAATTGAATTAGCTTATAAGTTACTTTGCACAATAATAATAATTAATTATCAGTATTCATATTCAGATTTGGATTTTCAAAAGTATGGACGAGAGATATAAAATAATAGATCATCTTTATCAAATGTACACGCGCCAGGCCACCTTTTGTGCGATTTGAAGACCATGGTACCTCCATTGCTGCTAGCTGTGGGGGCAAGTTGAATTGTAAATTGATGGTCACTCAATCAAGCCAAGAAAAGAATTGAAGCAAATTAAAGACTTGTCGAACCCGTCATCCACCTCTAGTTTGCTGCAACTGCACACATGATTTGGAGAACAATCATTTTGTAAACAAAGGAAAGTGCAAATACATGACACATTCACATTTAGACAAATGAATCTTATTCATCTCTGGCTTTCCATCAGACCACTAAATATACTTGTCCACCTCTAGCTTTCTATTAGAACATTAAATATACGCATGATTTGGAACTCACCATTTCATAAATAAAGACCGAACCGAATACAGTAGGACTACACATAATAGGAATAGGACTGAAGTATGAGACAACATCGATTAAAACCAAGCATGACAAATCTGTCAGTAGTAATTTACAGGCCACCCTGTAGCATATGGATATAATTTTAGATAAATTAAATTTGGCACTAAAAAATGTTGCTATGCAAAGAGTGGAAGCCTAAAATATGCATCAGTATCAGTATTCATGTTATAGGAGGAAATAAAGGTGATTCGTATACAATGAGATGTGAAGATTTAGCAATTGCTTTTATATGCCGCAAAACAAAAATAAACATGAGATTGTAGCTAGTAGAAAGATAAGATATTGTCGCTAAGAGCAAGGCACGGATAGTTCTATACCCATCATTAATAGATAAGTCTCTGGATGAGCTTGGGAAATTCATTGCTCATTATCTATAAAAGTTTTAACCAGTACATGTCTGTGGTGGTGCTAGATTGCAGCCCTTAGCCGTTATGAATGTAATCAATAAAATGCATGTAGAGGACACTTAAATAAAAGCCACTCGCTGAGACCAACGCCATTGTTTCATGCACTTGAAGAATGTATGGAAGAATTATCTTCGTATTTAATAAATGATTTATTTATAGTAAAGGCTAGTAGTTCAGAAATCTAATAGCACTGCCCATGCTGTTGGAAAGAGGCAGTAACTCAAAAACAAATGATAAACTATTGATGTTTGAAGTACGATATCTGTAGAGAATTTTATCTAGAGGTGTGCTGTACTTTTCACAACTTCTATACAGAAATTCAATGGAGTATAGCTATTTGTAGTTTTAAATTCCATTTTTTCCCCATAACTACACGTAATGGTAGTCGAAATGTAAAACTTCGACTACTGCTAATTCAAACATATGGTTATTCAGATTTATTATGGATCAGTTTTTTTTTGTATGGATGTAGTTAGAAATAGCTGATACATATGTAGTTAAGGCGATATATTCTTACCTTTTTATGAGTGCAAGAAGAATATATGAGGATTGCCACCACATATTCAACCTGAAGTACAGTAAAGCCCAGGTGTTTAAATGAGTCATCCATAAATAGCCAAAATAGAAATAATAAGTATAGCTATTTTTGGTAGCTATATTTTTTTCCAATATCTAAGCAATCAATAATCAATAATAATAAAAAGGTGTCTGTTGTAGTTTACTTATGTTGTGAGCTTGTTGATCACTCCTAAATGGTATTAATAATATTATTAGATTAGTAAAATGGATATCTAACCAGCTTCGCTTTTTGTCCCTAGTCCCATCATCATCATCATCATAGGAACGAATTTGGGAATTAAGTTGTAAAGTATCATTGAGGAGAGGTGTGAAGCAAGAGGAGGATGAACCGAATCCTGATTGGATTTCTAGAGTACCAAGGCACCATGAGGATCTACGCGTAGAGAGGCGTGCATCAGTTTTAATTGAACTTCGATGTCCAGGCACATGGCTGCCAGCAGCTTGCAGGAGAGTTGATGCACCAATCAAAGAACAGAGCAGATCTTGGGTGTAGTCCCCATCCCATCAATTGAGCTGAAAATCACTGAGCTCATGTCAATCTCCTAGCAAACACAACCTATAGAGATGGGGACAGTAAAAAATCAGCAACCAAATATTGAAAAGAAAGAAATGCAACTTTATGCCCATTTCATCGAACATACTGAGGGCATCATCGATGGAAGCACTGACCAACCAATGACAGTGGGCAACAAGGATCACAGAGGAGGAGGGGCACACAGGCTGGAGACGTCCTTGCCATGTCCTTCCTAGACTCGGCAGGCACGGGCGGCGGGGAAGTTGAGAGGAAGGTGGGAGGCGAGAGTGCAATGGGGGAGGTGCCTAGCGAGCGGAAGAACGGCGGCGGCAAGCGCTCAAGCCCGGCCATGCCGCTTGCTGGCACGACGAACAGAGAGAGAGAGAGAGGGCAGGGCAGCTAAGCAGAGAGCGAGCAAGGGCGAGGGAGGAGCCGCGGCGCAGAGTTACGGACCGTGCTCGGCGAGGAGCCAGCCACGCGAGGCCTCCGCCCGCCCGCCGCGGGTAGCCGGGGAGGGTGAGCTCGGAGCCATCCAGAAAGTCGTGGAGAGGCAAGCTGCTAATGGAATGTCAGCTGTCCGATCCAATTTTTGGCAACGTGGCCCAATCTGGACCCTCTAAATCGACCCGAATCGTAAGGAGAGATAACATTTGGCTTCCCTACTTATTTAACATCTGTGCTCATAGCAGTGGAACAATATTATTTTAGGAAATGAAAGACTGAGATGCCTTAATTTACCATTACCACATCAAGTGTTACTGCTAAAAAGGAAAAACAAATGCTCATTCTTTCCTCTCTATCATCATCTTCCCAGAATTGGGAGTTCACTTTTGTTAATTCCAGATAGAGCAACATTCTTGGATAGCACTACCATAGTTTTAGTACTATTATCTTAGTGAGTTCTATTCATGGCTGCATCAGATGAAGGATTATTTCCCATTGATATAAAATCTGACGAGGTGAAAAAGTTAATTGACAATGATGAAAATGATGTCTTCAATGTTCTTCCCTATATGACCTTCTATGCTCCAGGTATAACATTGGTAGGCTCTTCATGGTTTGCTAATTTTTAAACTTAATAAATATGGACAACATCAAGATGACTTCTATAAACTCAAATATATATTATCTTGATGTTGTCAATATTTATTACAAATTCAAAAATTGGCAAACCAATATATACCTGCAGTGTAGAAGCTCATGTAGGTAAGAACATTCAAGACATCATTGTCAAGATGAATTTCACCTCGTCAGATTTTATATCAATGGTAAATAGCCCAGCATCTCCATGTATGATTCCAATACCACGGGCCAAAGTAGTACAAGTACAAAGAGATGGGCAAGACATTGACTGGGAGTAGCTTCTCAATGTCTCTGATTTATGCCCACCCTATGTCTCTTTAGCTCCTGTTTTTGAACAAACAGTAGTCCACTTGATTTAAGTTATCTATTTCTCTATACATTTTTGCTATTATCTGAAGAAAAAAAAAAACTCAGATTCCTCCGTGTTTTTAGATTTAAGTGCATGAATTTAACCCACTTGATTTAAGAGTTGGGGATGTTCTTCTGTGCATATAAGCAAAAATTTATAGTCAAAAGGAAGTATTAACCTAGTTACATTCTGATCTGAAAAAACACAACGTTTCAGTCCCTGGGCAACGTGTTTAGTCAGTAGACATGCTGACAAGGAATTTTGGCATTTCCAGGAAGTTTTGACAGTGCTTGAAGGTAGTTCTGATTTGCGGCAATCATGTGAACTACCTACCGGTGCGTGTCTGCATACTTTTTGTTCAAGAATATTTTCACTTATCACTATTATCTGTTTCACTGGTCTATAAAAGAAATGTTGAAACAAATGTGCAGATGTGGAACACTAACAATTAGTGTTGCAGGGTCTAGATGTGCATTAGCATGGCAGGTTGGTTGGCAGCTCCTAGATGTGCTGCAGCAGCATGGCAGCTTCAAAGGATCTGGTGTGGCAGCACGGAGGCTCTGTACTGATAGCGCGTGGTGCAGCAAGGGTGGTGAGTATTATCCTATACCCTCCCATCCCCGCTTTTCTAGTCTTCTTGCTTGTATCTGCAAGTTATTATAGAAACTCTGATTATGTGCAAGGTCTTATTATTGTTGAATTAGTACTATCAAATCTGTCAGCATATATACAGGGGAGAACCTATTTCATTCAGACCACAGGGGGCATTATAGGTTGTTTGTCCTGTGATGGTGGCCCTGTGTCTTGGGATGAGAAGAGATAGTTAAGGCTTAAGAAGACAGTTGGGCAGCTTTTCTTCTTCCAAGTAGCACCTAGCCTTTTAGTTGCTTGTAATATCACTCATTATACCTTTGAGTTGCTTGTAATATCACTTATTATATGTTACAGTGATAACAAATTTTTAACTGAATGGTTGTAGTAATTAATACATATTATTCTTATAATTTCATATTTCTAAATTCTAATCATCTTTGTATGATAGCTAGCATGTTCGATGTCTGTACTGTGAGGCTGCAGGAGCAAAGGATTGTGCATCCAACTTGAACAGAGTTCCATGATGGTGATGGTGGTGATGGTGGAAGACGAGAACACTCCCTCGCCATGTGTGGCTTATCTGCAAGAATAACTTCGCTATTGAGCGAATGCGTGCAGTAGAAGAGGATTTCATGTATGTTGATGTCAATTAGATTGATCGAAATCATCGTGTAAATCTGGTAACATGTTACAATAGTAGTACACTACTTAGGTTGAGTTTAGACTTTAGATAGCAAATGCATGCCTAATTGTTAGCCCAATTTATGGCACGATAAATAAATCGTCGAAACTGAATTTTTGTTAGCCTTGGGGAGATCTTCCATCTCAACTCTAATGGAGAACACTACTTTCGATATGAAGCCACACGAAGAAAGACAACACCGACTTCATCCCAAAAAAAAAAAAAAAAAAAAAAAAAAAACGCTCAGTCTGAGAACCAGTGCAGACACCCTACTGTTTTTATGAAAACCAACACGTTAACGAGTTGGCCCAAAATCATCTGGGAAAGATTTTGCAAAAACAAATAAGTTTTTTTTTTTTTTTTTGAGAATGACTGAAGACGACGCAGACGCCACAACACGCACGCACACTCACCCCTATGAACACACGCGACGCAAACCCTTTCACATGAAGCACCTCCAAGGACCGAAAGACCGGCGGATATGGAGATTCTCGAAGTCACCATTGGGCGCCTCGTCGTCGACGGAACGTTCTTACCACTTAATGCATAACGCCAGGAAATCGTGGGAAAATCCCGAAAAGGTCGGCCACCAGGGATTTGAACCCGGTGGGTGGCGGCCCCACGGATTTGTCCTACCATTGGACTTTGGACTACAAGCCAATGGGCCAGTGCCCTCCGCTGCTATACTGCTCCTTAACAGCGGCCCAGCAGGAAAGAAGGCCCGGAATCCGTCCAACCCAGGTACACCCGGAATGTACAAAACGTCTTATAGCTGGAGTCAACGGTTGACCATCGGAAACAACTGCCGCCAGCTAATGATCGATGGCTCGCTCTGCAGCTCGTTCGAGGTCAATGTCCATCACTGAAGCAAACCACCATCTTGATAGTAGTAGCAAGTTGGAATGGGAGCAGCGAACTTTCCTATATATGTCTCATACGGGTTAATTATTGATTGCATTAGTCCTTATCAACGTGTCTTTGAATTTATTTATTTGACTTAAGATTTTTTTGCAACCATATTTGATCTAAGATTTTTGTCAAGCCTAACTAAATCCTACAAAAATAGCTACCTTATTATCTTGACACAAGCATCATGAAATAAATTGTGATAGAGTGATTAATTCCTTTTTTAGAACCACGCAGTAAAACGCAGACACACGTACACTCACCACTATTAACACACGCATGCGAACGAACTCAAGAGTGAATAATTGTTAATGCACATGACTAACGTATGCGTGCTCATATGTGATCGTGGTTAGAATATATGAAGACTATAAATATACTATGATAATGGATTCATTTAATATCTAGATGTAAATATATTTCTTACGAAACTTGACCAAAGTTAATTAAGTTTAATTTAGGCTAAATTTATAATAAGCTAGTCCCTCCATTCCAAACTGTAAGTCATTTCATAAATCTTGGAGAGTCAAAATATCTTATGTTTGACCAAAATTATACTGAGAATTACAAAAATTGTAACACCAAATAATTATACTACTATGAAAATATAATTAATGAAAAATCCTATAAAACTTGGCATCCTAAATGATATTATAAATATTTTAATTTTCAAATATTTTAGGAGCGACTTACAATTTGTGATGGAGGGTGTAACTTAGAATTTAAAACATAATAGCTGAATATTAGCCGTGGCTATCACTATATCAGAAGCTCCCCAAAACGAGCTCCAGTCTAACACAAGCCAGTCGTTGACCTTTAGGTTGCTCGGGGAGCTTATATAATGGGCCCTCATGGTCAATCTGTAGCTCCCACCAAGATCGCACTGACAAGACGACGCAGCAAAAAAGCACACGTCGTTGCGTTTGAGAGGGTGAGTGAGGATGGGCGAAGGGAGGGCCAAGGCTGAAGCTCTGCTGCTTGCGGCTCTCCTCCTCATGATGACGAGCTGCTCGGCGACCGCCTCTCCCTACAACTACAAGTACAATACCCATTGCAGTACGTACTTGCTAGCCTAGGTCCACCTTTGAACGGATTATATTGCCTGCTGCATCTACTAATTCACAACGACATCGTTTGTTGCAGTTCCGAGGAGGCTGCTAATGGGGTCAGGGTCGTCTTACCCAGGCCAGCGAGGGCCGTGCAATGACGACTCGATCCATCGGCCGACACCGAGCGGCCACGGGGCAAGCAGCGGGTACAGAGTGCCGCCGCCGCCGCCGCCACCGGGGCCGCCGCCTCTAACGGGAGGAGACACAGGGGCGGCCGAGCCCGACACTCCCATCAACGACCGGGTTTAGAGAATTAATTCCTTCTAATAAGTTGACGCATTATGAGTCCATTCACCAAAATTGAGTAACTTACTTTATCTCTCACACTAGTAGGGACTGCTCTCTCTATTCCAAATTATGAGATGTTTTTGTTTTTACAGACACAATGTTTTTACTATACATCATGACACAATGTATATCTAAGTGCATAGTAACAACTGTGAATCTAGAAAAGCCGATGTCTTATAATTGGGAGTTGAGAGAGTATTAGTTTATAAGAAAAAAGAATTATGATGGATCAACTCATTCTATACACAAACCAAACAAAAAAAACTAAAGATGTCGGACCATTTTATTCTACAAACCAAACACCCTCTTAATTAAGTCAACAAGATTGCTACTTGTTGTAACTCCATTTTCATAAGAAATTGTAATCTTAGTTGGTTCTCTATGTGTGCCGAAATATACACATGTAAGAGCTCTATATTGCATTGTAATAATCAATGTTTCGAGAATAAAAATTAGTTTTTCTACTTTTATATTATACATGTAAGTTTCTCTACTTTCATCTATAATATCTTAAAGAAGAGAGACAAAAAGAGACTAACGGTTGGCGACGCGTTTGCGCGACATGTTACTACCGCAACAAACTAAACGCATCATGTTACCACCACAACAAAATCCACGTCGGCACCATCGAAGCCACCACTGGCATCACCGTTGATGCTTTTTTTTCGCCAACATAACGTGACTAGGTGTTTAAGAGGGAAGGAAAGCAAATTACAACGCCTCACCACAATCTGTATACTACAAAAAGCCCCAAAGCAAATCGTCGTCGGCGGCAGGCGAAAACCGCCCGCTCACTCCTCCCTTCGCCCTCGCCTACAAGACGCCGCTCGCGTTCGGCTCCCACCTGGCGGTTCCCACACGCGCTAGCATAGGAGGCCGCAGGCCGCGGCTTCCGCCCGCCCGTCCGTGTAGTAGGCCCGGCACCGTGGAATCGCCACAATCACCGCGCTGAGCCCCTCGGCATAGACGCGGCTCCTTAGCTCCATGGCTCCACGGACCGCGGCTCGCTTGCCGCCAAAGCTGGTCACCGTCTTGTGCTCCCCAGCCTCGAGCTCCCTCGAATCCCCAAAATCCGGTGCACATGGTCGCCGCCGTGGAGAGCAACTCCACACCCCGCTCCCGGCCTCCCGGAGGGCGCCCTCTGTTGGAGCACGATCGTCCCTAACGAGCTAGAACGCGGCGTTGTACCGCGCGTGGAGATCACGGCGGCGTCGAGGACACTTGATGGTGTTTCGTCGAGATAGAGTCTAATAGATGGAAACACGTTGTGTTCAAGATCTTGGAATATGATCTTTGCCCAACCTAGCAGCTTTTGGATTTTATTCATGGTTGTTTATATAGGGACCGGGTACCGCCCCTCGCCGTGTCGAGCCCAAACGGTTTTCTGGACGGACTCCGTTACATGCGCAAACGCGACACGGCGTGAACAACCTAGACTCTCTAGGATTAGTCATGGTCGCACGCCTCTAACCATGCTATCCAGGACTCGCTAATCGACCGTCTAATCCTTATTACATTAGGACTCTTAGTGCAATAGATTTAGCTAACAATTCTCCCCTAAACTCTCCGCACCTTGAAGACGCCTAGTGCACTCCGATGCTCCACGAACTTCACTTTCGCCCAAGAGCTTTTGTAAAGATGTCGACCCACTGTTCGCCAGTGCCAACGTGATCCACCTTTACTTTGCCCTCTTCAATACACTCACGAAGAAAGTGATACCGTATCTATATGCTTGCCCGGTCGTGGTGAACGGGATTCTTGCCGAGTGCAATCGCGGACATGTTGTCCATGAGTAGTCTCACCGGCTCCTCCTTCTCTCCCATCAAATCTGCAATCGGTCGACTTAGCCAAATACCTTGACACGCGGCTGGCTGGCTGCTTTGCTACATATTACCGCCGCAACTTGATAAAGCAACTATCCTTTGCTTCTGCGATGCCCACGTGGCGACATTGTCACCAAGAAAATACACAACACACGTCGTGCTCTTCCCGTCTTCGATGTCACCGGCGAAATCGCATCCATTGAAACCGTGTAGGATGATCTTGAGACGATTGCCTCGCCCATAGCCGCGACCATACCCAATGGTACCTCTTAGATACCGAAGTATCCTCTTCACAGCATGCCAATGTTCCTTCCCGGGTGCCTCCATATGACGACTGACAACCCCAACCGCATAAGCCAAATCAGGTCGAGTGTTGACAATGTATCTGAGACTCCCAATAATGCTTCCGTATGATGTACAGTCAACGGCCGATCCTTCTCTTGTTTCTTCGGTTTGAGTCTCTCTTCCATGGGTGTGTCACAAGGATTGCGGTCTTGCAACCCTGCCGACTTCGAGGACCTTACATTGCATACCCTCCTTGGCTCAGTGATGCCCTTGGCTCCTTGCTTCACCTCGATTCCCGGGTAATAGCTAAGTAGGCCGAGGTCACTCATCTTGAACCTCTTTTTCATCTCGATCTTGAAGCGCACAATGCGCAACTCTTGGACCTGAAATGATTAGATCATCCACATAGACTCCCACAATGAGAAAGGACTGTTGGTTTGCTCTTCGTACCTTTGCATTGTCCAACTTGCTCTGGTAAAACCCATTGCCGGTAGCTCTTTGTCAAGCTTCGCGTTCCACGCTCGGTGCTTGTTTGAGCCCGCACAAGGCCTTCCGAAGTTTCAACATCTTTTCTCCTGTGCCAATGATAAACCACGGTGGGCTGTTTGACATAAACATCTTCAGTGAGATCTCCATTTAAAAGGCCGACTTCACATCCATGTGATGTACCTCCCAACCTCCCGAGCCGCAAGTGCCAACAACACCCGAACGGTTTCAATTCTTGCCTTGGTGCGAAAAACCGTCATAATCCACGCCTTCTTTGTTGGGCATAGCCCTTTGCAACGAGCCTCGCTTTATGCTTGATTATCTTGCCTTACGGATCCTTTTTAACTTTGAAAACCCACTTGAGCCCTATCGCTTCTGCCGAAGGGTGGCAAGTCACGCGGACATCCCAAGTCCTATTATCTTCTATGGACTTCATCTCAACCGCATTGCCTGTCTCCAGCAATGTTGTTTCAATGCATCTTCAAGCGATCTTGGCTCCTCGGCGACAACTAGGCATAGACCATTTGTATTCTAACTTTCGGCGGATCACATTTGAATCAAGCAAATCCGTCACCGTCCCGAACCGTAGTGGTTGCCCGTCGGAGAAGTCGGATGCCGCTCCCGTCGGTGGTGTAGCCCAATGGATGGGGATAGGCTGGCTGGTGTGGATCCCGAAAGCCGCTTCGGAGATGCTTTCGACGACACGCTTGACGGTGTGTGAGGAGCTTGGATTGAATCTGCGGTCGAGCCAGGAACTGAATCTTCGGTGTCGTCGATTGCGCCAATGTACGAACCTCGATACGACAACGGGCTGTTTGTCGGATTTCCGTCGAGTCATCATCGAGTATTGAACAAAAAACTAGGTGCACCATTGACAACTTGGTCATTTGCCGCTTCTCTCCCCAATCCCAAGCCTTTTTTCATCAAAGATTACATCTCGGGAGATGATCAACTTGCCTGCAATTTGGATCATACACCCGAAACCCCTTTGATCCGGGTTCATAGCCAAAGAAAACTCCTCGCGACCGACACGTCGGCTAAGCTTGGTGACTCGGGCCCAACCAATTTTGCAAGCGCCAATGCATCCAAACGTCGCGTAGATGTCGGACTCGTGTCTCCTCCCATACCGGGCCTCATATGGTGTCTTCCCACTTAAGCTTTTAGTGGGAGATCGATTCGAGAAGATAGGCGGCCGTCGAGCGACTTCTCCCCAAAAACGTCCCGGCACCGACATGCTTTTCATCAAGCACCGTCTTTGTCTCCACCACCATCCGGTTTCTCCTCTCTCGACGCCGTTTTGTTGGGGAGTATAGGGCGTGGTGGTATTGTGCTTGATCCACGATTCATCACGTAAAAAGCACAAACATCTTCGAGTTAAACTCTCCACCCCTATCTGTCCGAATTGCCTTGAGTTTTTCTTCGACTCCACCTCGGTTTTGCATTCTTAATTCTCTTGATTGCCATTAGAGCCCGATCTTTGGAGATTAACAGTTCTATCCACATGAACCTTGAATGATCATCTACCACAAGTAGGAAGTAAGACTTCTTTCGGTGTGGCCGGAATTTGGATTGGTCCCACACGGATCAGCGTGTACTAACTCCAAAGCTTGAGTTGCTCTATACGCTGATGCTTGAGGGAAAAGGCTTTTACGTCTTTGTTTACCGAGAGCACATCCATCACATACTTGCTCGGCTTTCTTGATCGGTGGCATACCTTCTACCATCCGCCTCGAGCTCAACTCACGAGCGATCCGAAATTGAGGATGCCCATATCGAGCATGCCACAACCATGCTTGATCATCCGGCTTGGTCAATAGACAGACCGGTGAGGTTATGTTCACTTTCATGATGTAGAGCCCTGTGTTGTCTCTACGCGCGAATCAGCACACGGCGGCTCCTGTTTGCCTCCATCACCGCTTCCTCTCGAACACCCGCATGACACCATGATCGATCTCGACCACGGCATCCACCTTCCTCTAGCTGCCCAAGACTAACGATATTGCATTTCGAGAGGCGGTATGTAGTACACTTCTGTCGGTACATGGTGGTCTTCGTTCTTCCGGCGATCGTCGCGGCTCCAACTCCTTGAATCGTGACTCTTGATCCATCACCGAAACGCACCGCCCCCTTCACCGACTCATCAATGCTTGCCAATGCTTCTCGACGACCGATCATGTGGTTTGTCGCCCACGTGTCAAGCACCCACGCTCCCGTGCGTATTCTGCGGGAATACCCCGCCTTGGTTCAAGAACACACGGTGAGGATCATCAATCTTAGTGCGAGCGAGATTCTGGACTGTGCCATCATCGGTGCTCCATTTTCATTTTCTTGATTAACATGATGTGCCACCTCCGGCGTTCTCCCTTCTGCTCCGTCTTACACTCTTTTGCAAAGTGCCCGTATATGTTGCACTTATTGCAACGCCCTTTACGCCGTGGAGTCCCCATGGAGGTGAGCTTCCTGCCGGAGTTTCGAGTTTCGCCTCGCGCCCCAGCATCCTTCTTGCCCCCCTTCTGAAACTTCTTGCCGCCCTTGTTGTCGGACGATTGTTGTCCGTCCGGCAACGGCCGCTCTTGTTCCTTGAGAGCCATTCTTCTTGGTCAAGAGAGTCGCCCGGCCTTCTCGGCGCTTCTTCCTCCTTCGGATCAAAACGATCTTTCCGAGAGCGAATCACGACCGACAAGATCCTCCACGGTCAATTTCTTCATGTGCGCAAACATCTCGATCGATCTGAGCAATTTGATTGTAGCGCGATGGCGGGACCCCGAGGAACTTTTCGGCGACACGAGTATCCTCGATCGTCTCTCCAAGACCTTTCGCTCTCCGTCACCAACTTGGTGATCCTCACAAATAAGTCATCGACTAGCTCTCCCGCCTTGAAAGAGATTGTCTCGAACTCGCCATGAGCTTTTTGTCGCGGTAACCTCCTTGTGGCGTTCGGCCCCGAGTCGCATCGTTTTGATCGCTTCAGGCCTCTTTCGCTCTTCTTGTTCAACGGCATTGAGTGGAACTCGGACGCACGCCCGCGCATCGGTGCCCCTAGGGCCAACCGATCCTTGCGTCTCTCCACCTTATCCGACTCCATTGCATCCCACAAGCACATCCCTTCGAGGTTGCATTGCACCGGGCCGACCACTCACGGTAATTCGTGCGTGGCATGCAACGGCCACGAGATTGGCGGCCGCCAAGTTCATCGACGCTCCTCCCTATCCTTGTGCGCCATGGTGCTAGATCCGTTCCGTCAACTTCTTGACTCAACCGGTGATCTCGATTCACCCTGTCTCCTCTACTTCTCTCCTTCTCCTCGAACGCTTCCTCGCCCGTCAAACCTCGACTCGATACCGGTTGTTGGAGCACGATCGTCCTAACGAGCTAGAACGCGGCGTTATGCGGCGTGGAGATCGAAGGTGGCGTCGAGGACACTTGATGGTGTTCTCGTCGAGATAGAGTCTAGTAGATGGAAACACGTTGTGTTCAAGATTTGGAATATGATCTTTGCCCAACCTAGCAGCTTTTTGGATTTTATTCATGGTTGTTTATATAGGGCCGGGTACACGTCCCTTGCCGTGTCGAGCGAGCGGTTTCTGGGCGGACTCCGTTATGCGCAAACGCGACACGGCGTGAACAACCTAGACTCTCTAGGATTAGTCATGGTGGGCACGCCTCTAACCATGCTATCCGGACTCGCTAATCGACCGTCTAATCCTTATTACATTAGGACTCTTAGTGCAATAGATTTAGCTAACATCCTCCGCCTCGGCTCGAAGAGCGCCTCGGCGCCCCCGCTCCCGCCCCTCGTCGCGCTGGCCGGTGCCCTCCGCCGAACACTACATCCATGGTCAAGCTTCCGATTTGTCAAATTGTTTTCGCCACCTCCTTCCTTATCGCCGTCCGGGAGCCACCGCCTGGAGAGAGGCGCGCCGCCGTGTCTTGTGGCTGCCGTGGTCAAGTGAGGCTCCGCCCTACACGCCGGTCGGGAGCCACCGCTGGAGAGGAGCGTGCCCGTGCCCCACGTTTTCGCTCACCACCACTCCCTCCGTGGCGCGGCAATCCGAAGCCCCACTGCCAGAGCGCAGCTGCACGCCCTCCTCCTCCAAGTTGGCCTGCGGGCGCTGCTCCCTGTGGGCAACGCACTCATGGCCTTGCACAGAAACTGTTTGACGAAATGCCCAACAGAAGTAATGTCGCCTGTAAAATGTTGCTTATGAAGTATTCATGCAGCGGTAAATCGGTAATTCTACCCAATGTTTGCTTCTCTTCAACAAGATGTGGACGGCGGGGCGGACCTCTGATGATGCAACACTCTCCACTCTTGTTGATACTTGCACCGAGCTCCCCGCGCATCTACTGGATACGCAATTCAAAAGATTGTAGTGCAGAGTGGATGCAATGCAATGGCCTAGGTCAGTAACTCCCTGATTTCCCTGTATATTAAACTCAATCTTCTTGATGCTAAGGCGTGGATATTTGAATCCATGGCGGTGCAGACCATTGTATACTGGAATCCACTGATGCATTTTGATGTGGCCATATAGGTCACCATAATGTCCTTTTCTTTGTTGCACCTGCAGGCTCACCTAGGTTACAGGAGGCTCCTGCTTTCATGTGTGCCGCCGCCCACGAGGTCATCCTCTCGGTTGCCCGCACGTCACCCACCGCACCCCCGCAGCCCACCGCCGATCCGTCCAGAAGAAGGCACGTCATGCCTCACGCTTGCCTTTGTTTATCGCCATGGTTGGTTTCAATGCTTACAGCTTGGTGGATTAAGGAGGTCTTTTTCTCGCTGCTCCTTTCATATGTGCAGTCCTGCGTTGGTGAGTGAGGTACTGATTTATGGTGGTTTGCTAGGACTTAGTAGCATGATGGATGGGCAGGTATCCGGTTAGTGTTGAACAGAGCAAATCATGTCGCATAACTGGCTTGCATCAGGATCAACGCTCCTCCAAGGTAGTACATCTGACATGTCTGACATGTGCTTGACAAAATGCACAAGAGGGAGTGTTGTGAACACCTGATAAGTTGACTGAAGCATTTGCAGCATCCTTTGGCATATTTCTTTTTCTTAGCAATGATCTTAAAAAAATGGTCACTGCATGAACTGTTTTTTGTTTAGACATCTTGTTTCATCTTGAGTTTTTGACAAAAATGTTATTATTTTTTTGGCTTTATGTGGCAGAGATTAAATTCCTCCTGAGTAATCGTTGTTGGTTGATGTTTGCTTTTCTTAGAAAAGTTAGAGTCGATGCCCCTCATGCTTATGTGGCAGAGGAAAAGAGAGAAGATGCTTGTGGTGGAATGCAAGGGCCATGATGCAGCTTCATTGCATGAGTAAGTATTGCTCATTAGAGTTCAATAGCTCAATTTAGTGTTTAGTGCTATTGAATTTACCTTTTCTCATACAATGTAGGAAACTTTTGCGCTGATACAGGAGGATATGAATAAATTCCTGTCAGAATACATGAATTGGGAGGAACTGCATAAATTCCCAGTCCCACCATCTATTAATCTGCATTGGAGAAGGAGGCCTCACTGGACTAGGAGAAGTACATGAAGGTGAACAGCAACATTCTCGGAGGTACAGATCTCAGTTTTCACTTGTGATTATGTAAAGTTACATGATTGTTGTGATAATCTGATGGTCCTTTCACCACTCTTGATTTTTAGACAATACACTGTAAGGAATTTTGTTAGATGATCTTGCTCCATTTTTTTATGATATTAGCAAAGTAAAACATGGCATGCTGTCTGTGAAGTTTGTTGCATCCTAGAGTTAGAGCTTTAGGCTGGAAAGAAATTCTAAAATACTAATTGATGCTCCATTCTTGGTGATTTTTATATATGACTAAATCTAAGGAAATCTTATCGCAAAACAGGCTAAATCTAGGAAATTTTTATAGTTCAGTAGATTATATGCCAATTGCTTAGGAGTGCAAAAAAGAATGCTAGATAGGTCCCATGTTCCTTCTGATTATAAAATACGAGGGGTCTACATGTACTCTTTGCCCTCTCAGTTCTTTGTTGATATTTGGTTCATTACTCAGTCACTAAGGCACTAACTAAACGAAATATTACTGACTTTATTTGGTACTTCTGTATTTTTGTTAGATCACCACCAAGAGTTTGTTTTAAGGACTTCACCCAGGAGAAGGCTCTGCAGAATGTCATGAATTAATGTTTGATGGAGTAGTGTAATATGTCTGGCGATTCCAACTATTAGCTTGGCGTTTAAAAACACCAAGATCGCACTTTGAACTCTGTTTAGGGGTGATGACTTGATGGCATTGAGTTGCACTTAGCCGCTTACCATTACGTTTGCCATGCCAGTTAGAGACTACTGTAATTATGGTCCTTTGGATTTCCAATGTTGGAGCGTGTTCGCATGAGCTCATAGGCCCTGCTTTTCAGCCATGGAACAGTGTTATTCTCACAGCAGCTCAACATTAACCATTGATGTTTGTGAGTACCTTGATTCACATGTGTTTTCATGTAATATTGACTAATGACTACAAATGGAATGACGAGAATATCATGTTTAAAGTATCTTTTGACTTGGTAAAGTATGACACGCTTAAACTCAAATTATTAGGGCATTATCTTAGCCGCATCACGGAAAGTTCTATACGAACCGATGACACCGCACTCTTGATTAGAGTGTTAAATTCATGAACTTTGTTTTTGGATTAAATGTCATTTTAATACCAGTATTTAATTTCATAATATTGTTATCTTATCATATGATGTGTGCATTTTTAGTAAAAAATGTACAAAAGTTTATATTCGTGAGTAACGCACGGGTATGCTACCTAGTATACTATGAAAGCGTGACATGCACGATAGCGGCGACATTGGAGCATGGAGCTCTTACATAATTAGGAGAATAGGATATCGTTACTTAGCACATAGTTGGTGATTGAACTCCACTTCTGTGGTACGAAGCTTCTAATGTCTTTCATTGATGAGGTGTAGATCATCTTCTCCATTTGTCCATTTAGGTCCAGGTCCGTTTTGCACCCTATTGCGCTATATCAAAATACTTTCAAATAATATTAGTCTAACTTGATCTTGTTGACCGTGAAATGAAACAACAAAATCCAAATTAAATAGCCAATGACTCTATGAGGTCTATTTTTCCTTACAAATAGCAAACATCAACAAGCGAGCATGGCGAGCAATACATGGGCTTCTCTCCCCATGTGTAAAAAAAAATACTAAGAGAGGTACAATAAGCCATGTCGGCACGGCTTATAGCCAAGCACAACTTCAGCAACATGTCGAGGTGGAAGAGAGAAGAGGGATCGACAGGCAGCTCGGCGACTCATCGTCGCCCGGCTCCTCACATATTCCATGATGCTTAGGTCAAGCTATACAACAACTACAATCTGTGACCAAAATTCCGAAGCCACGCGTGGCGGATAGTAATTGGTCCACGGGGCTACGTAAAAACAAAGCGCGAAAGCTGCCACGTCACGTGCCACGCCAATCGTCACGCCACGCCGCCATGTCGGCATGCACAAACGCCGTTAACGGCGCTGGCGACGCAGAATTTTGACGAAAATAGGGGCATAGCCATGACCAAAGCCAATGGTCATAGAAGGAGAGCATTTCTATGACCGTAAATGTTTGGTCATGGATTGGAAGCACATCTCGTGACTAAAAATGTCACCGTCACGCATTGCCAAATGTGGCGACCTCGATGGCGATGTCGGTTTCGTCACAAAATTGTCACTGGATGTATTTGGGTGGCGAATTTAGCACCTTCAGTGACGAATGACGAACGTCATCAATGAGCACATCCCTAGTAGTGACGAAGAGAACAAGCAAAGGTCTAGGCCCCACATGAATAGAAAAGAGTATTTCCTAATTGGAGAAGAGTTAGCTTATTGTATCTCTTGGTTATTAGACTTGTCTCATACTTAGAGCGGGGTACAATAAAGCCACGTCACTTGGCTTATAGCCAAGACATATCAGCATATTCCTAGTTGCAAGAGAGAGAAAGGAAAGAAAAACATCACCTTGGCGCCGCATGCAGCGCCCTTGCATGGCTGCCCAGATTGTAGGTCACGCCACTACCGTGTGTTCTCAATACCTTGGCTTGGTCCTTCATTTCGTACATGCTGGCTAAGAGCAAGTACGGCAGTTGGCGAAACACCCGCCACATGTTGCAGCGTCCGAGGTGGAGGAGAGATGAATATGTGCTTGGCAACGCTGCCGACGCCGAGCTGATCACACAAACCGAGGTATCTTTGCATGCGCTGAACCATACCAGTCTCTTTCTCTCTCTCATTCCAACGTTCTCTCTCTTCCTATAAATATATATAAAACTGTTCTAGGAACATGAGCGAGGGATCAACTATTGTATACATCGCTGTAAGTTGGACTCTAGTTTGAGTTGGCTTGGCTTATAGCCAAGCATTATTGGCCTTGCTCTAATGGATGTGGTGGTGGGACCCGTATACTAATAAAATATATGAGTTAGAACAAGTGAAAAATACCAATTGTTGTATGAATAGGCTATTGCTTGGCTCCAAATGACATGGCTTGGCTTATAGCCAAGTTTATTGGCCTTGCTCTTACATGACTTGGCCTATAGCCAAGCTTATTGGCCTAAGATCTAGCTAAGCCAGCTGAAGCTGCTAGACTGGAGTACTATTTCCATCATAGGCTCATAGCTAGGCCTCACAATGGTTGACCATTGAAGTACTAATATTAGTTCGCCAGCTAATGATCAACGACTCGCTCTGCAGCACTTTCGAGGTCAATGTTCATCACTGAAGCAAACCACCATCTTGATAGTAGCAAGTTGTGCACATTGTCGCTTGGAATGGGCGCAGCAAACATGATTATTGAACTTTTATATGTGGCATGAAACATTTGTTTATATTCTGGCACCATTAACTTTCCTATATACTCCGTATTTCTCATACGCGTCTTGGAATTTATTTGATTTAAGGTTTACGTTAATCCCAATTAAATCCCATAAAAATAGCTACTAGCTTATTATCTTGACACAAGCATCTTGAAAGAAATTGTAAATCTCATATATGTGTGCTCAGTCTTATGTGATCGTGGTTGGAATATCTGCAAGACTGAATACTTTGGTATTGGATTCATCATTTAATAATAGCATAGATGCAAATATGTCTTTCCTATAAACTTGACCAAAGTTCACTAAGTTTAGTTTAGGATAAACACACTATACTAACCTACAATTTGAAACACTAGCAGAATATTAGCCGTGGCAGTCAGAAGCTCCCAAAACGAGCGCCAGCCTAACGCAAGCCTGTCATTGACTTTTAGGTTGTTCTGTATACACTGCTTATATAGTGGGCCTCATGGTCAATCTGTAGCTCCCACCAAGCCCCAAGATCGCACTGACAAGACGACAAAGCAAAAAAGCAGGGTCGCAGCGTTTGAGAGAGTGAGGATGGGCGAAGGGAGGACCAAGGCTCAAGCTCTGCTGCTCGCGGCTCTCCTCCTTACGATGATGAGCTCCTCGGCGACCGCCTCTCCCTACAATACCAATTGCAGTACGTACTAGCTAGTTCCACATTTGAACGGATTATGGTTATATTGCCTGCTGCATCTACTAATTCGCAACATCGTTTGTTGCAGTTCCGAGGAGGCTGCTAATGGCGTCAGGATCATACTACCAGAGAGGGCCATGCAATGACGACCCGATCGATCGACCCACACCGAGCGGCAGCAACGATGGCCACAGGGAAAGCAGCGGGTACAGGGTGCCGCAGGGGCCGCCGTCTCCAACGGGAGGTAACAAAAGGGCGGCCGCCGCTCCCCCGGGGAACAACTACTAGAGCTGATGACACTTACGGAGTGTTTGGTTTAGAGAATTAATTCGTTTTAATAAGTTGATGCAACGTGAGTCCGTTCACCAAGATGTAGTAACTTACTTTTATCTCTCACACTAGTAGGAGTACTAACTACTCACTCTACATGTTTTAGTTTTTTTTCAGATACATTGTTTTTTTACTATGCATCTTGACATAATGTATATGTAAATGCATCACAAAAACTATGAATCTGAAAAGGCCAAGATGTCTTATAATTGAGAGTTGATAGAGTATTAATTTCTAAGAAAATGAATTGTGATGGATTAACTCATGGGCAATGCTCAGGTACTCCGTTCACCTCCTAATAGGTAAGATCTCAAATCGATCTAGACCGTTGAATTTTTACAATTATCTGAATTACTCTATGAATTAATAAATGTAATATCCCGCATCCGCATGCAGAGGAGAGCTCCGCTCCCGCCGCCGCTGACCAAGGCTCTCCCTGGCCTCCCCCGCAAGTTACGGGATTTTATCCCG
This sequence comes from Hyparrhenia diplandra, assembly GCA_015847255.1. Lineage (NCBI taxonomy): Eukaryota > Viridiplantae > Streptophyta > Magnoliopsida > Poales > Poaceae > Hyparrhenia > Hyparrhenia diplandra. Next base: position 70,506 of record JADLZK010001025.1, read on the forward strand.
CATGCACACATGCACCGAGCATACGGATTTAAAACTTTCCTTATTTAAAAGATTTTCCATATCATACGGATTACACATGCATAAAAATAACTAAAAAAATTTTTTTATTTAAAACTTTCCTTATTTACCCTATTTTGTAAAATAAGAAATCAATAAATACTATTACCTCCAGGGAGGTAATAGATGTCGATCAGTCCGTCCGATCGAAAAGAATGGGACGGTCCACAATCATTTTGGAGATCAGTAGCAAACAAAAACTAAAGATGCCAGACCACTTTTTTATTCTACAAACCAAACACCCTCTTGAGTCATCAAGGTTGATACTTGTTGTTACTTCATTTTCATAAGAAAATTGTAATCCTAGTCGGTTCTCTATGTGTACCGAACTATCCACACGTAAGAGCTCTATATTGCATTGTAATAATCAAGGTTTGGAGAATAAAAAATAGTTTTCCTACTTTATACCTAAGTTTTTCTACTTCATCTAATAATATCTTAAAGAGAGACGAAAAGAGAAATGTCCAGTTGGTGACACATTTCACAATATATTACTACTGCAACAAACTCTGCTTCGGCACCTTCAAGCCACCACTGACATCACTATTGATGCTTTTTTCACCAACATAACGCGACTAGGTGTTTAAGAGGTAGGGAAAGCAAATTACAATGCCTCGCCACAATACTATGAAGGCGGTGACATACACGATAGTGAGCGACGTTGGAGCTCTTACATAATTAGGAGATTGTTACTATATAGCACATAGTTCGTGATTAAAGGACACCGCGTAACGACTACTAACAATGAATGACGACATGAGGTGCCAAAGCCTAGGTGACCGATGCCACCGCCGCCCCATGGCGGCTTCGGCTCTTGGGAAAAAATCCACAACATTTCCTGGTTAGGGCGTCCCTAACAATTGTAAGTCGTCGACTACTTTGTTAGCTAGAAACAATAAGGAAAAAGAAACAAGTTGAGACTCTAGAGAAACGTGCGAGCTTGGTATAGACAGCCATGTAGCACGGCCCGCCGGCAATCGTCCATGGCACGACAATTTGGCCGGCACGGTGACGCAGTTGCACGTGCAAGCCCGGCCCCGTCGCGGTTCGGGCTACCGGCCTGGCCGCGGGCACGGCACGCGACACGATGGCGGCAACGGACACGCTCTTAAGCGGTTTGTCTAACGGGCTAACTACCCCATCGGTCCGCCCAACATTCCAAACCCTAACTCCCTCTCCAACCCTCCACTCCAACCGCCAGCGGCGCCACGCCGGCGAGCGGCGATAGCGCTTCCACGCAACGCGACCGAGCCTCCACGCCGAGCGCCAAGCCTCCACGTCGGCAAGCGCGCCGCGACGGCGAGTCACGCCGACCGGGACCTCCACGCCGGCACGCCGCGCGACCGCCAGCCTCCATGCCGCGGCGACTCCTCCGATCCCTCCACGGATCGGCGGCGCGGGTGGCGCCACCGGCAGCCGCTTCCCTCGCGCGGCTGGCGCGGCACGGCTGTCTCCCTCCGTGCCTCTACTCCCCCTTCCTCCGATGGTCTGGGCGGTCTCCATGCGGGCGGCGTGGCGCGGCTCGGGCCTCGGGCCAGCCGGCTCGCGCGCCAAGACGAGCGACACGACACGCCAAAAGCGACTCGCGGCCCATGCCATGGGTCGTAGGCTAGGCACGAGCACGGCGGCGGCCGCGACACGACATGGCCGGGCCACGGGCGGGCCGGCGCGCGACCCGTTGGACATCTATAGAGCTTGGTCCTTACTTGGTCGCCAGCACTTTGTAAACCTTGTTAACCCCTCTTATTTTGATTGATAGGTCGGCCTTCCTAGCTAATAGGTTGTCAACCGTTGGGGACACCCTCGGGCTTCATTTGGTTGTGCGTGTGTTTCATACACTGTCTCCTAACACGTAAGTGGATTGTGTTAGACCATCTCACGCATCCACGTCTTAAAACCATGGGAGATGCCTATGCGACATTCATCTAAAGCCACAAGAGAAGGACAACCAGGACCTGGATGCCCACCACAAGAGATGCAGAGCAGCCAGAGGTCACAACTCACAAGTCCCTCCGAGGCCTCTGTTTTTCAAGAATCGGTAGTAGCTTGGCAGTGCCGTAGTACTTTTCCCCTTCTCCTCCCGTCGCCGCCCCTCCTCTAGCCATTTCGCCAGCCCCCCGCCCCCATCTCCGGGCGTCCTCTCGGCGGCAACAGGTAGGGGGGATCGATCTGTTCACCCTCCATCCCCTCTTCCTCCTCCTTGTAAAATCCCCAACCAAATAAGAGATATGAAGATCCTTTTATTTTTCTTCTTTCTTTGCTTGAAGAAGGCCGGTCGGGCCATGGAAGATGCTTGCGGGGTGGTGGTGGCGGGAGGTGGAATCGCGTTTGAGGCTAGGGGCCGCGCGTTGTGTGGTCATTGCCTTTCGGAGATGCGCCATCACCTGCCTCGCGGGAGCCTGGACAAACAAACGCTCTGGCCGCGCACTACTAGAAGCAGAGGATGTGCGCTATGGCCGCGTGGGAGTCCCGGGATGACCGCCACCGTCGGCGGCGGAGAGCTACCGCAGGGAAGCGTCCAGATGACTTTTGGCGAGGCCGAGACCTCGCCGACGGCCTCCCTCCGGTGAAAGGTCCTAAATGGCTAGAGGGGGGTGAATAGCCCAATAAAAATTTCTACAAAACACTAGAGCAACTTGTTAGACAATAACAAAGCGATAATAGCGGTTGCACTAGCTCTACTTGTCGGCAAGCCTCCTAATAACAAATCTAGTCAATTATGTCTCTATATCACTCAAAAGACTGTGTCTCTACTTCTCTACCTAGGTGATCAAGCTAGTTTGTTCTAAACAAGTCTAAGAGGCTAAACAATCTAGACAAGTCTACACAAGCACAATATGTATATCAAAGTAAATGCAAGGTAGAGAGGAGGTTTTATACCAATGTGTCGAGGTAAGTCAACTAATCACCGTAGGATTAATATCAATATGAACAATGAAGCCAATCCCCAAAGGATGACAAGAGACAAATGGAGACACAATGATTTAACCCGAAGTTCACTTGAGCACCCTCAAGCTAGTCTCCGTTGTGCCGACCTTCTCACGTGTGGGGCAAGGTGGAGCTCACTCCTAGCCAAGTGCCTTTAGGCTACTTGCACCCAAAGCAAATGAGAGGTACCCAAGACACGAGCAATGTATTACTTGCAATTCGTCGTCCTGACGAGGATGCACGGTCCTCTTCACAAATCAACCGGGAGGTGGCCAAGAACAATCTCCTTCTCTTGCCAACGCCTCCACCAATCACCAAGCCCGGCTAGGAGTGGTGCTCTCCAAGAGCAATAGGAAATCCAGGCTCACAACGATCCTCAAGTGCCACTAGATGCAAAGATCAAAGCAAAAGTGCACTTGAATCACCTCAACTCACTAGAATGATGCTCACAAGCAAAGGGGTGAAGAGGAGGGAGTGTGCTCAGACTCTCTAGAGGTGTTAGGATTGATTTCAAATGACCAAGAGGCCTCACAAAGCTGGCCAAACACAAATATATAGCCCCCACCACGAAAGCCAACCGTTGGGGTGCAAAACACGCCTCTCTATAGGTCGGCCGGACGCGCTGGCCCGGACTCGCCCGGTGAGTCCGTCGATGAGTCCGGTCGGGGTCCCGGCCACACCAGACGGTAGCCCGCCCACGGCCCGACCCCGACTCGTCGCGTCCGTCGATAGTTCCGGTGCATGCATCCGGTCAAACTCCAGCCATGACCGAAAAACATGCTTCATCGGAAGTTTGATCGAAGCACCGACGGACCGTCCGGTCGGATCTCGCGGCGTCCGGCCGAGTCCGGTCACCACCGAAGTCGCGAATTTTCGTCGTTTCTCCGTCGCCTTTGCCGACATGCTATCCAACAAGTATACCAACTTGAGCACGAGGAATAACATGTTTTTCACCACCACGATGCATCGGCGCAATAGAAAATAGACGTTTCATTTTCTCAAAAGCGGTACCGGACCCATCTCAACCCACGCCAAAACAACACCGCCGCAAATGTGCCAACACCACCACGTGTACATCACATGTGCTCGTGTGTTAGCATTTTCACAATCAATTTTAAAGGTTGGGTTAGCTCTCTAGGTTAGAATGCATGCAAATGATTTTGAACCTAAAGGCACTTTGGAGGAACGATATGTACGATAGTTTTCCCCTCTTTATACTACGGCTTATTGATCCTAAATCACTCACACCCTCTATGGTGTCTTGAGTGCAAAATCAAAATGGCCCTATGGATATACCTTTGCCTTGAGCCCATTTTGATCCACGAACCACTCAAGTTGCGCACTTGATCATCATTTGGATCACCTCGACCCATCCACCATGACCACCATGCACCAACCTTGGCTTGACCAATCTCTAACTAAAACAAACACTTAGCATAGAGATATTAGTCCTAGGATGTCATCAATTAGCAAAAACCAATCTAGAGATCTTCATCTGGCCGCGCCAGCTGAGAAGGGCGGGAGCTGGATCCCGTCGGTGTTGGTCTTGTACCGGCCGACGGGGATGCCCCGACCCATCGCCACGATCTTTGGAGGCGTATGAGCGGGCCATCCTCCGCTCGGATCTCCTCCACTCCTTGTCGTTCGCAGGCGCTACTACGACAAAAGGCTGGGGCTCGGGCGGGTGCTCAGGGCAACAAGAAGGATTAGTTGTACCACCCGTATCCGCCGCCGGCGATGGAGCATTGCCCAGATCCAGTTCTTTCCGAAGCTCGCGAAGATTTTTTTTGTGCAAGCAATGCCCCACATGGTGGGTCCCACATGCTGCGACGTGGGGCCTGCAGTTCATACGTGTGGTTCATGCGTCTTTGCGCATTCCTCTCCCCGATCCCCTCAGGCGGACGCGTGGGCTGCTGCCCATCCTCACCCATTCGGCTCCCAATGGTCCTTATCCTTTGTTCTTTCTCTTTTTTATTTTTTTAATGCTCTACCAAGCAGCACATGATATATCTGCATCAAGACCTCGCCAGTTCCTTCGTCATTGGGAATGAGCCACCCACCAAGACCGGTGAAGATCTCTAGATTGGTTTTGGCTAATTGATGACATCCTTAGGACTAATCTCTCTATGCTAAGTGTTGTTTTAGTTGGAGATTGGTCAAGCCGGGACGGTGTGTGGTGGTCATGGTTGATGGGTCGAGATGATCCAGTTGATGATCAAGTGCGCGGTTTGGCGTGTTTCGAGGATCAAAATGGGCTCAAGGCAAAGGTATATCATAGGGCCATTTTGATTTTACACTCAAGACACCATAGAGGGTGTGAGTGATTATAGGATCGATAAGCCGTACTATAAAGAGGGGGAAAACTTTCATACATATCGATCCTCATGTGCCTCTAGGTTCAAAATCATTTGCATGCATTCTAACCTAGAGAGCTAACTCCGTTCTTGATGGAAAACGTTTTCAAAATGCTAACACATGGTGTCGGGGTGTTCTTCGACGTGTCGGCAACAAGAATCAAGTGGCGGAAGTCGGTTTGGAGCAAAAGCGAAGGAATGACGATTTAAACGACGAAATTTTCGCACTCGAGGCGGCTGCCGGTGGCCGGACCCGCGACCGGAAGCATATGCGAGATCGGCCAGGACTGCCGGTGTGTGGTTCCGGTCAAAGCTTGAAGCAGCATGTTTTTCGTGGTTGCTCTCGGGGAGTGGCCGGACGCATGCCGGAAGCATGGCCGGACGCATGATTCCACGGCCGGATGCATGCGAAGGGGTTCTATTTTTGGCTGGTTGGGTTTATCGGTTTGGACCGGACTCATCGGCCGGACTCATGCATGAGTGCGGTCGGCGCGTCGATCGGCCGCCAGGAATTGCATGTTCCTCCCCAACGGCTCCATTTTTAGGTGGAGCCTATTTATACCCCTTTGGCCGGCCATGGGAGATCTCTTGGTCATTTGAAATCATTCCTAACACCTCTAGAGCTGAGCACTCATCCTCCTCCTCACTCCTTTGCTTGAGAGCATCCATTCTAGTGAGTTGAGGTGATTCAAGTGCACTTTGCTTTGATCTTTGCATCTAGTGGCTTTTGAGGATCGTTGTGAGCCGGTGGTTTTCTTGTTGCTCTTGGAGAGCACCACTCCTAACCGGGCTTGGTGATTGGTGGAGGCGTTGTCAAGAGAAGGTGTATGTTCTTGGCCACCTCAGGTGATTTGTGAGAGGATCACACACTCCTCGTCGGGAAGACAAAGTGTGAGTAATCTATTGCTCGTGTCTTGGGTACCTCTCATTTGCATTGGGTGCAAGAAGCCCTAAAGGCAATTGGCTTGAGTGAGCTCCACCTTGACCCACGTGAGAAGGTCGGCACAAACGGAGATTAGCTTGAGGGTGCTCAAGTGAACTTCGGGTTAAATCTCGTGTCTCCATTTGTCTCTCGGTGATTGGCTTCAATTTGGTAATCATATTGTTTCATCCTTGGTGATTGGATTGACTAGCCTCGACATTGTGGTATATCACCTCTACACTCTTGCATTACTTTCATATATCTTGTGCTAGTGTAGTTTGAGTAGACTTGCTTAGTTGCTAGAGTAATTAGCTTGTTCACCTAGTGGTAAAGTAGTGACTTAGCTCTTGTGTGTGAATTAGAGACTATAGCAACTAGAATTGTCAATAGGAGGCTTGTCGACAAGTAGAGCTAGAGCAAACGCATTTAACGCTTTGTTATTTACTAACAAGTTGCTCTAGTGTTTTTGTAGAAATTTTATTAGGCTATTCACCCCCCTCTAGCCTTTTAGGACCTTTCAAGTGGTATCAAAGCCGTGGTCACCGTTTTAGCAAGGAGTAACACCCTTCGGTGCAAGATATGGCTACTATAGTGTTGAACCATGTTGGGGAAAGCCACCTCACTTTGATGGTGAGAGTTCTTTTGATCATTTGGAAGAGGAAGATGACCATGTACCTCGGTTCCATACATGAGAGAGTATTGGAGGTGACGGAGAGTGATTATGTCATTCTTGATCCTACCAAGCTCACCGGTGAGGAAAGAGCAAATCGGACTTGCAATCGAATGACACTCAACACAATATACAATGCCATCGATGCAAAGATATTTGAGGGCATCAAGGACTTGGACCGTGCAAGTGAGGTGTGGACAAGATTGAGTGAAACATATGAGGGCACCAAGGTTGTCAAGAGTGCCAAGCTATATGGCCTCAAGAGTGAGTTCGAGACCTTCAAGATGAAGGATGGTGAAACAATTCTTGAGATGTTTCATCGTCTTCAAGTCATTGTGAATGACCTCAAGACATTGGGCTACAAGACACAAGATCAAGACTTTTGCCATAAATTCTTGATTAGCCTACCCTCAAGGTTCAAGATGTTGATCCTCATGCTACAAAGAGATGGGCTTGATTCAAAGAAGCCAAATGATCTACTTAGAGAGGTGTTGACATTTGACAAGTATGATCATGATGTTGATGCCAAGGAGAAGAAGGAAGACAAGAAGGTTGAGGAGAAGAAGGCCGTTTGCATTCAAGGCATCCCTCTACCTCAAACAAGGGCAAGGCAAAGGCACAAGAAGAAGAGTGTGATGTATCAAGCCTAGAAGAGGTTGATAAAGCTCTTGCCTTGGTTGTCAAGAAATTTGGCACCATGCTCAAGTACAAGAGAAGATTTGGGAACTATAAGAAGAAGAACACTCCAAAGGGTAATGAGGAAAATAGGCTATGTTGGAAGTGTGTGTTGACATTTCTTAGCGCAATCAAAGGAAACGGTATAAAACCCATCCCCAATAGAAATGCGCGTGACATTCCTGAGTAAAACCACCATGTCGGTGATCCGAGCAGGATTGTCAACGGGGACGATCTTGCCATCTTAGATATTTCATCATGGCAAGCGCACGGATCTATCATTGTAGCATTTCACCCGAAAAGTATTGAGGGTATCGTTATTTATATTTTCCCAAAAGGAAGGCATGTGATTAATAAGCTAGCATGGCATCTCGAATAGAGGAACATGTGTTTGCTTAGACCAAATTGTTCATAACAGGGGTAAGCAATAACGGTTTTATGGATAGTGTGACACACTTAAGAATCCACCGGCAAAAGGATAAAGAAAATAGATAAAGAATAAATGAATAACCTAATGGAGTAATTCTAATGTATCTAGTCATGGCCATACAAATGAATAGTTAGGATCATATGCAAACCGATTTAATCGTGGTTAGGTCTAGGATCTGGGAGAGACCCCACCAGAAGTCCGCTTCCCACCAAGGCATTTACGAACTCCCTACAAAGACATACGAACGTGGGGGATTTCAAGGGACGGTCAAGGCTTGTCACGACCAAGCCACCTACCCCCTCAACCGTGGCATGCACTCATATTCGCAGGTGTCGTAATACGGGCACCATGCCCGCATATCGAAAGCACTACTCTTGTCCCTCCGGGATCCCCCACTCGTCGAATGGACGGACTAGAACAAGAGCAAACCCGAAGGAACAACGAACCGATATCCCACCTCTAATCAAGTTAGGCATATGATGATCGATGAAGAAGCCGAGAGATGAACATGTCAAGATTATGATATGTAAACTATATGCTAGTTCATATACCAACACAAGAACTTGAACAAGACTATGCTCTAGTTCATAAGTTAGGCCAAGAACATAGATGTAAGACTTGTAAATAGAAGAATGCTCCATAGAGAAGATGTATTACCAAGGCACTTTCTTCTAGGAGACAAGCCCTCCTTGTAGCTCTTCTACTCCAAGTGCTAACCAAGAACTAAGAAGAAGAAGAAAAAAAGAAGTAGAAGAAGAGAGAGAGGTAGAGGTGGTAGAGAGAGGAAGATTACTTGGTTTCTTTGGACTCCAAGTGGTGTGTGTTGAGAGAGGAGGAGAGGGGTCTACTTATACACTTGGAGGAGGGGCCTAAGTGCTAAATTACACCAAAACCGACACTGGTAAACCTTCCTAATCTGAGCAAACCGACCATCCCAGCGGGGAATCCCCATTTGGCGGGTGCACGAACCGCCTCCCGAGGTTGGGCGAAACCGCCTCCCGAGGGGGTGGGTGCTGGTGGTGCGCGCACCCCAAGGCCGGCCCTACCGGCGGGTCTTGGTGGGGTGTCGCCCTTCGTCTTGAAAAAGTTGTGGGCCGGGCTTGGCTCCCCGCCCAATTTTGATGTTTTGGGTCGATTTGCTCCGGGCTTGTGTTTTGCAATAATACGCTTTCAGGGGATGGCGTACTTTGGTCGATTTTTCACTTGCTTTTATTATAAATCTGCAAAATAAAATACTAGACACTACAAGTGGAATTTATTAGTGATAAATACATATGAGTATAAAAGGTATAGTTTTACTCCCTTTATGGTAGTAAGTTGACGGAAAAAAATATGTCGTTGGTGACCGTCAACAGTGTGATAGTCCGGATCATCTCTTTGAGGAATGTCCTCATAGGAAGGACAAGAAGAACATCAAGGACCATAGAAGGGGCAAGAACAAGGCTACCTCCAAGCAAGGTAAAGATGGTGCATTTATTGTGACATGGGATAGTGATGAGTCTCGAAGAAGAAGAAGAGGGCAAGGCTATGATGGCTCTAGTTGATCATGACAAGCCTTCGCTATTTGACTCATCCTCCGGTTCATGCTTCATGGCTAAGGCCACTGAGGTATATGATGAATCATCCTCTAATGAAGTAAAATATGATAGTGAGGAAGAATATGATGAATCAAATGAACCCACTAAAGATGAGATATTTGAGGCAATGGAGCAAGCTAACATTGTTCTCATAGCTAAGACAAAGGAATGTATGGCCTTGGAAAAGAGAGTTGCCTCTCTTGAAAAAGAGCCTTAGGGAGCAAGAAGCCTCTTATGAGTGTCTAAAGGAAGAACATGAGGAGCTACAACTTGCTCATACAAAGCTTGAAAAAGCTCATTCCTTGCTAGTAGCTAAGAGTGACAAGGTTGTCTTGGTATCCAAGAGGAATGTTGGTTCAACATGTGACATTATAGATGAACCATTCATGGTTGATGTTGAAGAACCACACATACCCTCCACATCCACACCAACCCACTCTACCTCCACTAGTAGTGATGAAAAGGTTTTAGATTCATCATTATTAGTTGAGAATGAGACTCTCAAGAGAGGGTGGATGAGCTCACCCCACGCCTTGGGTAAGGCATATGGTGGGGATGCCAAGTTGCTAAAGTGCTTGGGTAGCCAAAGATTTTCTCTTAACAAGGAAGGTCTAGGGTATATCCCTAAGAAGGGCAAGAAGGCTTTTATGACTCCAAAGCCTAGCTTTGTGAAGAGCAACGGTTCTTATTGCCAAAGATACAAGCAAGTTGGGCATCAAGAGCAAAAATGCACTAAAATGAACACCAACAAGAAAGCAAACAAAGTGCATTCTATTTGTTTTGATTCATGCTATTTGCTTACCAAGAGGGAGAATGGTGTGAAGGTAAAAGTTCATTGGTACACCAATTGTGGGACCAAAGAAGAAGTCCATTTGGATGCCAAAGGCTTTGGTAACTAACCTTCAAGGACCCAAACAAGGATGGGTACCTAAATCTCATTGATTTGATTTATAAGTGGATTACAAGTCCGGAGGGAGGCATTGGATTCTTGATAGTGGGTGCACTCAACACATGACCGGTGATGCTAGAATGTTCAACTCTTTTGATACAAGTTCAAGTGGTGGTAGTATCACATTTGGTGATAATGGTAGAGGCAAGATCAAAGGTCATGGCAAGATTGAGATTACAAGTGACTTGAGCATATCCAATGTGGCACATGTTGACAAGGTGAACTTCAACTTGCTCTCGGTAGCACAATTATGTGATCTTGGTTTCAAGTGCATATTTGGGGTTGATGACATTGAGGTTGTTAGCATGAAAGACTCAAAATTGGTATTCAAAGGCTTTAGGCATGACAACCTCTATCTAGTTGATTTTGGCACAAGTGAAGCAAAATTGAGTACATGCTTGCTCTCCAAATCAAGCATGGGTTGGCTTTAGCATAGAAGGCTAGGACATGTTGGTATGAAACAATTGAACAAGCTTGTGAAGCACAATCTAGTGAGAGGCTTGGATGAAGTTGAGTTTGAAAAGGACAAGCTATGTGGTGCATGTCAAGCCCAAGCAAGAAAGTGGGCAACACTCATCCTAAGAAGAATTTCATGAGCACTTGCAAGCCATTTGAGTTGATGCATATGGATTTGTTTGGTCCAACCACATACACTAGCATTGGAGGCAACAAGTATTGATTTGTGATTGTGGATGACTTCACTAGATATACTTGGGTATTCTTTCTCAATGACAAGAGTGACACATATTCCATCTTCAAGACATTTCTCAAGCAAGTGTGCAATGAATATGATGTTACCATCAAGAAAGTGAGAAGTGACAATGGTAGTGAATTCAAGAATACAAGAATTGAAGAGCTATGCAATGACTATGGCATTAAGAATGAATTCTCACCTACCTACACACCACAATCCAATGGCCTAGTTGAGAGGAAGAATAGGACTCTCATGGATATGGCAAGGTCAATGCTTAGTGAATATGATGTGAGTCAATCATTTTGGGCGAAGCAATCAACACCGCATGCTACTACATCAACCGATTGTATTGTCATCCAATGATGGGCATGACACCCTATGAGCTCTTAAATGGAAGAAAGCCAAGCATTGCTTACTTTAGAGTCTTTGGTTGCAAATGCTACATATTGAAGAAAGGCACTAGATTGGGCAAGTTTGATAAGAAATGTGATGAGGGATTCTTGCTTGGTTATTCCACTACAAGCAAAGCATATAGAGTGTGGAATAGCACTAGTGGTCAACTTGAAGAAGTGCATGATGTTGAGTTTGATGAAACCAATGGGTCTCAAGATGAAGAAGAAAATCACAATGATGTTGGTGGAACTCAATTGGTAGATGCAATGAAGAACATGAACATTGGACACATCAAGCCAACTCAAGTGATTGATGTTGATGATGACAAAGATCAAGTGCTCTCATCTCCAATGGGTCAAGCTAGTGGTTCTCAAGTGCAAGATCAACAAGCTAGTACATCTTCTCAAGTGCAAGGCACATCAAGTGATCAACCAAGTTCAAGCAATCAACTACCAATACTCCAAAATACAAGTGTTGCTAGAGATCACCCAATTGATCAAATTGTTGGTGACATTGCAAGTGGAGTACAAACAAGAGGAAGACTTACGGCATTTTGTGAGCATTTTGCATTTGTGTCACAAGAAGAGCCGAGAAGATTGATGATGCCATGAAAGATGAAGAATGGGTGTTGGCAATGCAAGAGGAGCTCAACAACTTCGAAAGGAATGAAGTATGGGAGTTGGTGAAAAGGCCAACCAACTATAATGTCATTGGAACCAAGTGGGCGTTCAAGAATAAGCAAGATCAAGATGGCATTGTGGTTAGAAACAAAGCAAGACTAGTTGCACAAGGCTACACTCAAGTTGAGGGTCTTGACTTTGGTGAAACATATATATGCTCGGTGGCACGATTAGAGGCAATATAGAATTCTACTAGCCTATGCATGTGCCCATGACATCAAGCTATACCAAATGAATGTGAAGAGTGCATTTCTCAATGGCTTCATCAATGAGCTTGTATATGTTGAGCAACCTCCCGGCTTTAAAGATTATCACAAGCCTAATCATGTGTACAAGTTGAAGAAGGCATTGTATGGCTTGAAGCAAGCACCTAGAGCTTGGTATGAGAGGTTGAGAGACTTCTTACTCAAGAAAGGCTTCAAGATGGGAAAGGCCGACACTACTCTCTTCACCAAGAAGATTGGCAAGGATTTGTTCATCTTGCAAATATATGTGGATGATATCATATTTGGGTTAACAAATCAAGCATATTGTAAAGTGTTTGCTAAAATGATGGCCAAAGAGTTTGAAATGTCTATGCTTGAGAGCTCACTTATTTCCTTGGACTTCAAATCAAGCAACTCAAGAATGGTACATTCATTAGCCAAGGCAAGTACATAAGGGACATGATCAAGAAGTTTAACATGCAAGATGCAAAGGGCATTACCACACCAATGGGTACAAGTGGCACATTAGATCAAGATCTCAAAGGCAACATGGTTGATCAAAAGCTCTTTCGGTCATTGATTTGTAGTCTACTCTATGTGACCGCATCAAGACCGGATGTCATGTTTAGTGTGTGCTTGTGTGCAAGATTCCAATCCTCACCAAGAGAGAGTCATTACAAGGCCACAAAGAGAATATTGAGATACTTGAAGCATACACAAGATGTTGGCTTATGGTATCCTAAGGGGTCTAGCTTTGAGCTTATTGGATATATTGGACTCGACTATGGTGGTTGCAAGATCAATAGAAGAAGCACTAGTGGGACATGTCAATTCCTTGGAAGATCTCTTGTGTCATGGTCCTCAAAGAAGCAAACAAGTGTGACACTCTCTACCACCGAAGCCGAATATGTTAGTGCGAGGGAGTTGTTGTTGTCAACTACTTTAGATGAGGTTTACATTGAAGGATTATGGATTTGACTTCAACAAAGTACCCTTGTATTGTGACAATGAGAGTGCTTGCAAGATGACTCAAAATCCGGTACAACATACAAGAACCAAGCACATTGATATAAGACACCATTTCATTAGAGAGCATCAACAACAAGGAGATATTGCAATCCATCCAATTGGTACCGAAGATCAACTTGCCGACATATTTACCAAGCCACTTGATGAGAAGAGATTTTGCAAGCTTAGAAATGAATTGAACATTCTTGATTTCTCCAATATGAGTTGAATGCACCCCACATATGTGACATGCCTCTCCACCGAGCCAAAGCAAAGGTGAAATTATTTGACATGTCATCATAATATCTAAGGACTTGCTAGATCATCTAGACATACAACTTGTCCTTTAGGTTGCATTCATGGAAAAGCAATGAATTTCAATGTATATGTGCCATCACTATTGTCTTATATGCTTGATTGATCTAGTGATGACATATGATATGCTTGTGGGCTTGAAATCTCAAGTGTTGAATTTGTATATATTGTCAAATATGTGGTTCAACATAGACATGATAACCCTCACTTGAGGTGTGAAGAAGCTTGTCTTTGGTTCAAACCGAATTACATGTATGGCAAGCTATCCAAATTTGACCAAATTTGAAAACTAATCTTTCAATATCAAAAGAACCGATCAATCCTTTTTTATGTCAATTATTGACAAAGGGGAGAGATTAGTGCATAAAGATGATTAGAAGGGGATCAAAATTTTTGGAAGCACACAAGTAGGGGAGCAAGCTCATAAGCCCTTTGTTGTATTTGTTTGTGCACTAACATATGACTTGCTCTTGCACATGTATTTAAATTCCCTATATACATGCTTGTGTGATGAATGCTAGTGGTACATTGATTGATGATTGATCAACTAGCATGCTTAGGTGGTATCTAGATATTTTAATTTCCGCTCTAAATTCAAGTACCTATGCTTATAATATGATCTCACGGGGTACCTTGAGTTTTTGATGAAATATCTAGTTATCCATGATGCTTGTATGGTGAGAAAGGCGCAACTTCGATTGGTATCACGCTTCAAAGGTCCATTCTTTCACCTTAAGCATCATTTTGGTAACATGGCTCACTCCCTAATTTCAATATTCATACATGTATGCAAAGCCTATACCAAACTCTAGGCATACATGTAGGGGAGCTCATGCTACCAAAACTGAATTTATTATGTTTGTCCAATCCTATGATTGTAAGCAAAATGCTTGGACAACCATGATAGGTTCAATAACCCTTAATCATAAAATCTTTATGCGGGTTGTCACCATTACCAAAAAGGGGGAGATTGAAGATCTCTAGATTGGTTTTGGCTAATTGATGACATCCTTAGGACTAATCTCTCTATGCTAAGTGTTGTTTTAGTTGGAGATTGGTCAAGCCAAGGACGGTGCATGGTGGTCATGGTTGATGGGTCGAGGTGATCCAGTTGATGATCAAGTGCGCGGTTTGGCGTGTTTCGAGGATCAAAATGGGCTCAAGGCAAAGGTATATCATAGGGCCATTTTGATTTTACACTCAAGACACCATAGAGGGGGTGTGAGTGATTATAAGATCGATAAGCCGTACTATAAAGAGGGAAAACTTTCGTACATATCGATTCTCATGTGCCTCTAGGTTCAAAATTATTTGCATGCATTCTAACCTAGAGAGCTAACTCCATTCTTGATGGAAAACGTTTTCAAAATGCTAACACATGGTGTCGGGGTGTTCTTCGACGTGTCGGCAACAAGAATCAAGTGACGGAAGTCGGTTTGGAGCAAAGGCGAAGGAACGGCGATGAAACGACGAAAATTCGCGGCTTCGAGGCGGCCGGACAGCGATGGCCGGACCGCGGCCGGGAAGCATGCGAGGATCGACCGGGACGCGCCCGGTGTGTGGTTCGGTCAAAGAAACAGAGAGCATGTTTTCATGGTTGCTCTCGGGGAGTGACGGGCGTATGCACCGGAAGCATGACCGGACGCATCATGAAGGGGTTCTATTTTTGGCTGGTTGGGTTTGTCGGTTCTCGGCCAGGACTCATCGGCCGGACTCATGCATGAGTCCGATTCGGCGCGTCGATCGGCCCGCAGAATTGCATGTTCCTCCCCCCAACGGCTCCATTTTTAGGTGGAGCCTATTTATACCCCTTTGGCCGGCCATGGGAGGTCTCTTGGTCATTTGAAATCATTCCTAACACCTCTAGAGCTGAGCACTCATCCTCCTCCTCACTCCTTTGCTTGAGGGCATCCATTCTAGTGAGTTGAGGTGATTCAAGTGCACTTTGCTTTGATCTTTGCATCTAGTGGGCTTGAGGATCGTTGTGAGCCGGTGGTTTTCTTGTTGCTCTTGGAGAGCACCACACCCTAGCCGGCTTGGTGATTGGTGGAGGCGTTGTCAAGAGAAGGTGTATGTTCTTGGCCACCTCCAGGTGATTTGTGAGAGGATCACACACTCCTCGTCGGGGAAGACAAAGTGTGAATAATCTATTGCTCGTGTCTTGGGTACCTCTCATTTGCATTGGGTGCAAGAAACCTAAAGGCAATTGGCTTGGAGTGAGCTCCACCTTGACCCACACGTGTGAAGGTCGGACAACGGAGATTAGCTTGAGGGTGCTCAAGTGAACTTCGGGTTAAATCTCGTGTC
This sequence comes from Hyparrhenia diplandra, assembly GCA_015847255.1. Lineage (NCBI taxonomy): Eukaryota > Viridiplantae > Streptophyta > Magnoliopsida > Poales > Poaceae > Hyparrhenia > Hyparrhenia diplandra. The sequence goes on from JADLZK010001025.1 coordinate 86,671, forward strand.
TCCATTTGTCTCTCGGTGATTGGCTTCAATTTGGTAATCATATTGTTTCATCCTTGGTGATTGGATTGACTAGCCTCGACATTGTGGTATATCACCTCTACACTCTTGCATTACTTTCATATATCTTGTGCTAGTGTAGTTTGAGTAGACTTGCTTAGTTGCTAGAGTAATTAGCTTGTTCACCTAGTGGTAAAGTAGTGACTTAGCCCTTATGTGTGAATTAGAGACTATAGCAACTAGAATTGTCAATAGGAGGCTTGCCGACAAGTAGAGCTAGAGCAAACGCATTTAACGCTTTGTTATTTACTAACAAGTTGCTCTAGTGTTTTTGTAGAAATTTTATTAGGCTATTCACCCCCCTCTAGCCATTTAGGACCTTTCAACGGGGATGGCGATCTTCTACCCGGCCGGGTGATTTCTTCAACAATACCTTTGATTCACACGTGAAGCAACTCAACGTCGTCGTCCTCAGCCAACTCAAGCCTACACTTCGCAAGGCCCTTCCGCACCAACGGTACCATGTGTTTTTGACGCCTCTGCAGCCGTCCGCCGGCGACCTGCGTTCCGTTGACGTATTTAGATTTGAGTCCTATAGGGACCTTGATGTAGTAGGCTCCTTTGTTAAGGGCCTTCTTATAAGAACGCTGCTTTAATATAATATATGTGTGGGTTTTCGTCAAAAAAAAGTCCCTGCGACGCCTTGAGCCCTAGCGTGCATGCAAGCGAGTTCAATTCCACGCCTCGGGTGGAGACTAGCCTCAGGTGGAGACTATTCTCTCACCTGTGGATCGGGCACATAGCAATACACGGACAATTGACAGGTCGGCCGGACGTGGGAATTGTCCTAAGGGTGGGCTGCTTTCCATGGGTGTTGCATAGTTCTGATCTACTAAGGCATCGACGCCTAGAAGCAGATGAAACACGTTTTGAAACAAACCCTTAAGACCCACGTTTTAAATAGCGGGCTATGAAAAATAGTGTCAGCCTTTTCTAGACGCTATTGAGCACTATAGCGCCGGCGCTATAGCGGCAGCTTCTGTAGCGCATAGCGTTAGGCTGCTTTGCTACCGCTATAAGCGTGAATAGCGGCACGAATAGCTAGGCCATAGCGCGAATAAGCGGCGCTTATAAGCACGCTATAGTGCAAGTAAGCGCGAATAAGTGTGATAGTTTCACGTTAGTTGCTCAGCGCCCGCTATAGCGCTATTTAAAACGTGGCTCACAGCATATGCAACTTGGCTCGATCTACTTTTGCAACGTCCGAAATAGAACAATTACAACATACATCTAAAACGTCTGAACAATTGAAACAAACGTTTGTAATATAGGTTGAGCGGACGCCAGGCCGGTCGATTTCAGGCTTTTCAGCGGTTGGGGTCAAGCCGGCAACAAGCTGCGGCACGCGAGCACCGCCACCGCCCACACCGGGCTTGGCTCGGTTGGGTGCGCGTACTAGCATTTTTTGTGACTTTTAGGATCAAGGTGGCACACGACTATACAATTTGTTGCATGCTGGGTGGTGCAATTTACTCGGTATAACCTTTCTCCGTACATTAGCAGACGCAAATTAAATTCACACATACGCCATGCATCTTGGTATCGGCGAAGAAAGAAGGTCGATATACTGCTGGAGGGAAGAAACTAGAAACTGGATCAAAAGAGTTTATTACCTGTTCAACAGGACAACAGCGCCCGGCAGCGCTTTGAGATAAGAACACGGAAGAATCTGACGAGACAGAGAGACGGACAAATCAACAGGGCCGTAAAGCGAGGCGATGGATGGCCAGCAGGCTTGCCAGGCCAACGAAAACACCCGGGGGCCGGCGGCGTAACGCAATGCAAAAGTCGGCAAAGATGCCGCTGCTTGGTGCCTGCCAAGGCACCGGTAGCTGGGTACCACAAGTTCCAAATGTCTTCTGATACAAGACGCACAAAACCAAGCTTTAGGTGTAGTACTAGTACTACAGCTACTACCAGCAACCAAGCCAGCCTGAGTAGCCTTTGTACTGCACACGGGGGCGGTGTACTTCCGGTACTAGCGTACTAGTGGTACTACACCGCGAGCGATCGGCGCAACATGGCCGGCGCGGCGCAGGTCAGGTCAGGTCAGGTCAGGCATCTTGGGCAACAGCAACAACCGGGCCTGCTTTTTCTCTCTCATCCTTTGTGCGTGTTTGGTCACCGGCTTCTGCTTTCTTGCTACGCCACCGCCTCGTCTATTTATGCAGTCCCGCGATCCATGAAGCCGGGGCACGCCGAGGTCGAGTCTTCTCAACGACGTCTGCCAGTAGTGCTCCTGCTGCTCCTCCTTCCCGGCCGCCGCGTGAGCTTGGGTTGGTAGTCTCTTCTCCGTCGAGAGCCGTGAGCCATGGCCGCCGCTGAGGAGGTAACCAATCGTCGTGTTTTTATACCCTGACTCCTCGCTCACCCTTGGTTCTCAATCCGTAGAATTAATACTCTTTATTAATGGATTTAAATTAGAATTAGAGCAAAGCAAAGTACATAAGGAGAACACAACTGATCGCCTCACTTTCTGAAATTTTCAGATGTAGGATATATAGCACGTTCGAGTTTCTAATATAGTATAGGTACTATTGATTGTTGGTAACGAATAACGAGAGCTAGCCTGATGTTAATTTCACTGGTCTGACTATCTTCAATATTTTCTCTCAGTTCTTGATGTGCAAATGATTAGTTTTTTTTTTTTTTTTTTTTTTTGCAAAGATGGTACCATACAAGATATGAGAGCCAGCCTATTGATATTTTGCTGGTCTAATTATCTTCAATTGACAATGCAGACTGTTGTCCTCAAGGTTGCTATGTCATGCGAGGGTTGCGCCGGGGCGGTCAGAAGAGTGCTCTCCAAGATGGAAGGTTAATTATTTTATATTTACTGTAATTTTTATACAAAGTCTTAGTAACAATTAATAAAGCGATTGGTTCTAGTTGTGTGCGGCAAGCTTGAACCTGCACAATGAAAAGCTTACCAGAAAACTAATCATTTGATCAGAAAGGGGCCGGTAACAACCCTAATAAGAATCAATCATCAAAACGTTTAAAGGCTCATGCATGACCTGCTTACCAGCGGTGGATATGATCGAGTGACCTACCTGCCTCTTATATATATATATGCTTGTTCTTCTGGATTCAGGAATTGAGACCTTCGACATAGACCTCAAGGAGCAGAAGGTGACAGTCAAAGGCAATGTCAAGCCTGAGGATGTCTTCCAGACGGTTTCCAAGTCGGGGAAGAAGACCTCCTACTGGGAGGGCCAAGCCACAGCCCCGGACGCTTCGGCTCCAGCAGAAGCAGCTCCCAACACAGCGGCAGAAGCGCCTACGGATGCTGCTGCTGCTCCTGTGCCAGAGATTACCCCAGCCAAAGCTGACGCTTGATCGTCACACTATTGCTCACATGTGATGTTGTGTTCCTACACCTTAATATGGATAGAAATAGCTGGGGAAAACGAGTCTTGATGTTGATGGGGTTTGCATCATGTTGTTGCCGACAGGGTCCACGGTCTAGCAAAATAATGGAATAAATGACAACCCAGTGTGTTTGTATGATTTCCGTAATGATGAACACATCCTTTGCAGGATTATTGTTCAGTAGATTTTACTTCTACCATGGCTTTGGAGTTCTCCCAAAACACTTGTTCAAGAACTTCTTCTCTGACAGAAAATAACATGAGTGCAGTTCATGCTTTATCTTCTAGCTAAGTACGTGTTCCCTCTTAATAATTAATGAAAAATGTGCTTATTACGCAGGGTCCTGAAATTCTTTCCAGCTGAGATTTTATATTGAAATACAAACGTTAGATTGTGCAAATAGCTAGGGTCGAAGCCAGAAACTTGTGATATTGAAAGTTATAATGATGCATTAACTTGTTAGCAAAAACTATCATGTATGCTTACAGCTTACTTGACTTCATAATGCTGATGACGATCCACTCATTACTTGACGGCGGAAAATATCGAGAATAATACGCCGGAGAGCTGCGTATTTGCACTAAGAAATGCGCATTAATAAGATGAAAAAAATATAAAGAGCTTTTCGGCCCCTCTGAGCAGGCTGATTTTAATATTGACCCCAATTGTTGGGATGACAGTGAAAAGGTCATGCTCAGGAAAATGAAGAATTAGAGAAATGTTTTGGGGAGGAGGAAGTCAGGAGGGTGGTTTTTTCAATGGAGAAAAATACTGCCCCTGGGCCTGATCATTTCCCAATTGAGTTTTATCAACATTGCTGGGGTTTCATCAAAAATGATTTCTTAGCCTTGTTTGATGATTTCCATAACAGCAAGTTGGACATTGAGAGGTTTAACTATGGCATAATTTTTTTACTTCCAAAGATAAAGGAAGTTAATAATATCAAGCAATACAGACCTCTGTTAAATGTTGTGTATAAAATTTTCACCAAAGCTCTGACCATGAGAATGGAGTGTGTCATGGAAAGAATAATTAATAGAAGTCAATCTGGCTTCATTAAAAAAGAAATATCATGGATGGGATGTTTTACATGAAATTCTGCATGATAAAAAGGCCAAAAAGAAAAATGGTATAGTGCTTAAACTGGATTTTTTGAGAATTTCAAGTGTTTAGAACAGAGGGGTTTTGGTGATAAGTGGTGTAACTGGATTGAAACAGTGATGAGTTCTGGCACAATGAGTGTTAAGGTAAATAATACTGTGGGCAATTACTTTAAATCCAGAACGGGGTCAGACAGGGTGATCCTTTGTCCCCTTCCTTTTCAATATTGCAGCAGATACTTTGGCAAAAATGATTAATATGGCCCAAAAAAAAATAAGTTGTTGACAGGGTTAATTCTTGATTATATTGAACATGGAGTGGTGGTTTTTACAATACGCAGATGATACAATTTTATGGCTGCAGTATGATGCAAACCAAGCAACACACACTATGTAAAAAGGCTAATAACCACCCGGTGAGCCCAGAGACGTCGCTAATAACGGCGTCGTGTTGTGACATTACTTACATTACTTACGCCAAGGGCGGGCGTCGATGAGGCAAGCAGCGGATGGTCCCACAAGACCAATACGCTGGCGTCAATAATATGAGGTCATTACGCACCGTGTTCATGTAACGTGTCTGCATTTTCTTAATCGACAGCGTTTTTAGTTGGCTGGGCATAGACGCAGCGGCTCACGGCGGGCGCTTTTGAAACCAGTGTCTGCAGAATTCAGCATTATCTCGGACACGCGTTTCATCACAGCGCATTTTCGAGACCGATCGACTGTGGATGCAACCCTAATTGAGACGCGTTTTTGCTTACTGAGACACCTTTCGCCGTCGCCCGTGCGTACCCAGATTCACGAGTATTATAGGCGTCGCGTTGATTCCGCAGACTTCGCGTGGTCGAGAACCGTCCGTCGGCCGCTGACACGGCATGACAGCGTGCCGCGAATAACGACGCTTGGAACATACAGGGTGTCCCAGAACGGTCACTTAAATTAAAGTCGCGTTTATTTTCAGACGAGTTGTGTGTTAGGAGGTGTTCGTACATGTCGAAACCACTACCGAGCGCGTTTATTTTCGAGACGGTTGTGTTATCGGGTGTACGTACATGTCGCGACCACTACCGACGCTAGCGTTTATTTTCGGACATTTATGTTAGCGGTGTCACAGACATGTCGCAACTCCACTACCGTATAGTTTCAGACGGTTGTGTTATCATTTGTCCAGACATGTCTCACCACTACCGCCCGTTGGGTAGTTTCAGACGAGATGTGTTTTTCTTACATATCGCAGAACCGCTACCGACGCCACGGGGTCATTCTGACGTGTGTTGTCGCCCGGCTATGTCGCCTGGTATTGCGACACGTGATCGGTGAACGTGCAGCGGCCGCGTCAGTAACTCGCGATGTTACGGTCGCGTTCTTCGCCGTAGTCCCGCGGTGTGCGTGGTGTAATGAAAGAGTTGCAGACACATGTCGCTGAGCGACGCTCGGGGGTGCACGCGCGCTGTATTTGTCTCGAGTCTTACGATCGCCCGTCGTGCTAGAGGCGATGGATGTTGACAGCGTCTACCCGGACTAAATTTACCGGGCACGCATCCGGTTTTGAAGCGGGCCTCCCGGCTCGCTCAGAACCCGACCTTCCTTTGGGCCTGAATTTGGACCTGCATGTTAGGCCCGTTCTCTTGTGGTACAACAACGGTGGGCCATTTTCAGCTGCGTAGGTTATAACACTGCGGACATATTATTATATATATATATAATGCGTTGCTACACACTTCAACACCGCTCTCTCTCTCGGTGGTGGCCACACACCGCGAGGGTGGGGGGCTGGGGCAGCGGAGGAGCGCGACGCACGGGACGGCTATATACTTTGTTGATGATTGATTTGCTACGCTCATTTGCTATATAGTATTGTATTTGGATCGCCTCCTTGGTGTCAGGTGTCTTTGCCGGAACCTGCGGCCCGGGCGACGAGGCTCCAAGTTGGAAGTTGTTCCTCTGTTGGATGCGTATTTGGAGGATCTTACGCTTTCGAGCAGGTCCTCCGGCGTTTTGCAACGAAGCACGTCGTCCGCGGCATCCGGAGGCGGCATAGTTTCTCAATTGAATGGAGGCTAGGTTTTTTCCTTACCCCATACATGCTTCCCAAGAAGCAATCTCAACCGTTGAATCCAACCGAGATCAACGGTGCACAAGCTAATCGGCTTGTCATTTGGTTTTGAGCTGCTTTGTTGGGCTCCAAATTCATCCTCCATGTGGAAGGATAGCCCAACAAAATCTATTCCTAATCATACACAAACTCACAAAGGCGAGGCTTTTACGCCTTGCTTCATTTCATTGTAATCCAATCCACAAGCATCACGCAAATTCAGCATAGGTAGCCTCCGGTTTTGCGGTGCTTGTCCTCGAGTGTGGGAAAAAAAACCTTCGAATGACCCTTCCATTCCAGTCTTGCTTCTTTGCCATGAAAAAGCTCAATCTAGACACGCATGAGAATGCATTGACAACACTAGCCTTCACACAACCAAAGTAATCACTACGGATGTGTACATAAAGAAATCAGTTCCAAACCACAAGCAATCATCTTGACAACAAAGTTTCAATAAACCATAAAAGCGCACTATCAACCGATGCGGGCGAGTGCCCTGAGTAAACAAACAAGTTACGTCATTAGTCTTATGAAATCAGCATCTCAATTTTTAAAATATGACAAAAGAAAAAGATGACAAGCTAGGCGTTCATGAGTAGAAGTTCCATCCATTGTAAACTACGGACAATGTACAAAATACGACACAAAGAGTTTTTACAAGCCATGTGGGTCGGTAATGCTCGGTCACACACAACGCATGCTCATAAAGATCAACAATACTCTATCATGCATATCCACGATGTGCACAAAGTCAAGGAAGAGACCGGCACAAGGCAAAAATGTTACTTTTATGTCCTTGGAAGCGCTAAACATTAGTTTCGGTTTCGCTATTTGTCCATCCACATATTCACAATCGCATTTGGCGAGGCCCCTGTCCGAAATTCTATTTTCTCGAGAACTTTGGCGTTTTCAATAAAGAAGTTGACAAATTCCACATCTCTCTTCCTGCCCTTGTAATCTAACTTGATACCGGTTTCTTAAGGTGGCTTTGAAGACAATCAAGATGATCAAGGGCATAATGGTACTTCGCCCTTTTGACTGGCATTCAAAGAGACACGCAAATGAAACAAACAAAAAAATGTGCGGAGCTGAAACACGCAAAGCGTAGTGACAACGATTGCACAATTTGACTAAATGAACTTTTATTGAGACATATTCGGATTACACATAAACAAATTCAATTCATAAATATCAAGAAATATCGGCTACATTTGGCGTGTAAAAAAATCTCATCAAGCAATATAAGCTAGAAACTAAATGTGGAATGTAAGGTACATATAAATTTTTTTGTCCAAATGTTAGTTACCTTCACATAGAGCTTTTGTAGACGAGGGAAACAATTGAAGACTAACAATATCATTAATGTCGAGGAGATGGCATGCACACAACCAAAACTTTAATAGTTCCCATCAAACATGAAGGTATAGACATACGCAAAACAAAACTTTGGATATACGTATCTTGACATAATGTATAAATAATAAAGTAAATCAAGTATATGACATGGTGAACTTACAAACTACACACCTTACAAATACCAAACTCGAATGTCGTAGGGCGAATTCGAGGGGCCCCAAGAGCTGAAGCTTTGGAGCCATTTGGATGCGAACGTTCAGCCGAGGCGGGGCACAATATTAGAATGGGGCGAGTAATGGTGGCGTTCAATGAATAACTTTTCTAAAAAGAGGAGCATCCTCAATCACCACTTCTTCGAGAATTTGCTCGGACTCGGATAAATCTTCGTCGGAAAGACCAAAGCGACCTAAGTGTACAATTAGTTATCGCGGATGCAAGAAAGTCGACATTTCTAGACAATACCAAACTCGTAGTATAGGGCATTTGGAGAGAAGCGTATGGAGCATTTTGTCCCCGATAGCCATCATTTGGATGGTAAGCTCTTTCATATTGGCGAAATGTAAACTATCTAAATCAGCACAGGGAAACTTGGCGAACTCATGGTGTAGTCTAGGTCCAGGTCTATCATCCGCGATGGTGAGAGCGCAAAGGGAGGAGGATAACAGAAATTGGGCGGTGGCTCGGCACGGATATGTGAATGTGTTCCAAAGCTCGAGATGCTCAAGGCTATCGATTTAGGGGATTGAAGCGGACACAGTAGATCCGGATTGATGTCGTCTATTCTTTTGCCAACCAAGGGATAGCCGGCGGAAAGGACCCAAATGATCGGAGATGATCCGAGATACGATCCGCACGACGTCAAATATATTTGGCGCTGCGCTTGCGCTTGATGAGCTTGATGTCGCCCGTCGCGAGGTTGAGCGGAGAGTTCCGCCATAGGGGGCACCACCGGGTAGATAATACTTGCGTCCCGGCGCGTTGTCGATTGGTAGGAGGGAGTTGATGGTGGTGAGAATGGCGTGCGGGAGGTTGCCGATAAGATCGGAGCTAGCGGGCGGGGTTTAAAAGCGGGTTTTGAAGGATCCGGCGGATGACTCACCATTTTCGCGAACCTAGGTTTCTTCATACTTTGGATCTATCTATTTGCGAAAGCGTTCCGCTAAGGTCGTCGATTCTTAAGCAACGCAGCCTCAGGGCTAAGAATTCACAGCCAAGTTGGCCCGGGCACCGAATTGTTCACAACAGGCGTTCGGTATTGTTCGTCCACTCCCCCACGCGAGGCGGAGTGGAGTTGGGATCTGATTTCTGAGACAAGATGGTCCCACGGGCAACAAGTTTTATTTTGATCCTTTGTATCCCGGCACGGGCCTGAAGCATATGTATGTGTGGTCAACAATTTTATGCGAACAAGCTACTAGCATCATATATTTTATCAAATTGAGCAAGCGGTTATCGAGTTTGCATCGATCATCACATAGTTTTAATACTAGCTTAGCTAGATAGTACATCATCACCAAAAGTAAGTCAAGACAAAGCATAAGATCGATCACCAAAAAAAAACTTACGAATGACCCTTCCATTCCAATCTTGCTTCATTGCCATGATAAAGCTCAATCGAACACGCGAGAATGCATTGACAACACTAGCCTTCACACAACCAAAGTAATCACTACGGATGTGTACACAAAGAAATCAGTTCAAAACCACAAGCGGTCATCTTGACAACAAAGTTTCAATAAACCATAAAAGCGCATTATCAGCGTGCGGCGAGTGCCACGATAAACAAACAAGTTCTGTCATTAGTCTTATGGAGTCGAGCATCTCAATTTTTTAAATATGACAAAAGAAAAATATGACAAGCTAGGCGTTCACACAATCAAATTTGACACATGAGTAGAAGTTCCATCCATTGTAAACTCTCCACAATGTACAATTATATGACACGAGTTTACAAGCAACATAGGTCGTAATATGCTTGGTTACACACAATATGGATGCTCATAAAGATCAACAATACTCATATCATGGGATGCATATCCCTAATGTGCGCGTCAAGGTAGAGGCGCTACTATTCACTTGGAGCGCACCACACCTTGGGCCTAGAACGCAAGATTTATTATCTTCAAATTACTCAGCCGGCGTAGATGAGTAGGAGGACGCGGCTAAGGCCCAAAGATGAAGCTGAAATTGCGCATCAAAAGCGGGCAATTGCGGCGGCCAAGGCGCAACATGAGTTGTGCAACTCAAGCGATAGCCACGCTAAGCGATGAGCTCAAAAAGACAAAAGCAAAGGCGAGGCCGGCCGAGGAGCTGCGGATGGCAAAAGAGAGGTGGTTGCAAATATCAAAAAGGAGCATGCCGTTGTGGTTTGCCAATCTCGAGCAGGGAGCACGGCAACCGGGATGTGCTTTTCACGCCTCCCATCCTTTTATAATCTCCCACGTGGGTCTTTGGGTTTGTACCTAGGATCAATCGGAAAAAAGTATTTAAGACAACAAAATTATTGAGCAATGCTTTGTACAAGCTATAGCATGAGACACACAGATATGCGGGACAAAACAAAACCTTTTTAGAGCCATTCAAAAAAACCTTCAAAAAAGGAAGGATAATGCACTTTACAATCTAGATTTCGGTGCTCACCCAAGAAGATAGTACATAGTTGTTTACATGCATGAAGAAGTGCACCATTGAGTAGATATCAACGTCTTGCATACCTTCAATATCGTACAACATTCAGATATTGCTTTTTTTGTCATCTCTATTTGAGAAAGGCATTTCGAGATATTGCTTTGTTTGTTATCTCTTATTTGAGAAAGGCAATCTAGATCTTGCCTCCTCCCCATCCTTTTATAATCTCCCGCGTAAGTCTTTGTGTTTGTACCTCGGTGTCCTAGAATGAATCGGGAAAAGGTATAAGGCAATAAAATTATTGAGCAATGTTGTACAAGCTTATAGATAGCACGAGTCACACGAGATATGCGAGGACAAAACAAAACCTTTTTAGAGCCATTCAAAAAAACCTTCAAAAAAAAGGAAGGATAATGCACTTTACAATCTAGATTTCGGTGCTTGCAAGAAGATGTGCTTTCTTGACGGACCCCCCGATCTGCAACCATCAAAAAAGAAATGAAGATGTGCTTCCACGACGGACCCGGATCAACGCAACCACCAAAAAGAAAAGAAGATGTGCTTCCACGACGGACCCCGGATCTGCAACCACCAAAAAGAAAAAAAAAAACTTACGTATTTGTTGTTTCTAGAACCACATGAAAAAACATATCTAGCTGCATGGATGTGATAAAGAGGTGCACCTACCGGGATGGAGGCGAAGAAGGAGAAGGCGAGGCGGTCCCTTGTGTCGGACCGCTCTCTACTCTTGTTTGCTTGAGATGAGTTTGGAAAGTCGGGACGGAGAAGAGGTGAGAAGAGTACTACTAGTACAAAGTATGAGAAGAGGTGTATGGGAGAAGGAAGAGACGAGAGGCTCTGAGAAAAAAGCGCCTATAGTAGCACTATAAAGGAATCCGAGGTGGCAAGCTCAGAGTGTTCGATGCGGACACCATGGTCCCACGGTTAATGTAAAAGGGCGATCGTAACTTGTGTCTATTTCGAAATTTTCAAACATTGTTTGGAGGTACTAGGACTCAGATCTGCAACCACCAAAAAAAGAAAAGAAGATGTGCTTCCGCGGACGGACCCCGGATCTACAACCACCCCAGATCCGCAACCACCAAAAAAAAAAGAAAAACTTTTGTATTTGTTGCTTCAAAAACCACACGAAAAACCATATCTAGCTGCATGGATGTGATAAAGAGCACCACCGCCTGGGATGGAGACGAAGGCGAAGGCGATCCCCCTCATGTCGGACCGCTCTCGGTTGAGATGAGTTTGGAAAGTCAGGACGGAGAAGAGGTGAGAAGAGTACTACTAGTACAGTATGAGAAGAGGTGTACTATGGGAGAAGGAAGAGACGAGAGACTGCGAGAGAAAACTGCGTCCATAGTAGCACTATAAAGGAATCCGAGGTGGCTACTGTAGAGTATTCGATGCAGATACCATGGTCCCACGGTTAATGTAAAAGGGCGACTGTAACTTGTGTGCTATTTCAAAATTTCAAACATTATTTGGAGTATAATAGGACTATGGGAGAATTAGGAATTTGTCCATCGCGTCTGTAGACCATTGTGTTGCTCCATGTGGGGAAGAGAGAAAAGGGAGAGGTCGTGGGACCCACAAGTCTACATGCTAAGAGAAGGAAGAGGCCGTCCCAAGCGCAAACGAGGACCCGCGCATCACCGCTAGGTAAATGCTACGATGCACCCGTAAATCGTACATGGAGGAACGAAAACTACATTTTTCAAGCTTCGTAAAATTCCCAAAAAATATAAATAAACTATTACGGCAGCTAATGGAATCATCATGCAACACTTCTAGTGCTCGCATGAAGTGTTTCGCGCAGCTTTCACGTTCGAATCCGGCGTCGCCGCCCGCGCCGAGTCACGCTCGATCTCCATAACACCCCTGCCGCACGCTGTCGTCATCGGCGGCGGCGTTCCGCCTCTAGAGCGTAAGAGCGTGAACGTGCCGGGCCAGCGCTTGCCCGAAGTCGGCGGCTTGTTTTAGCTTGTCGAGGGCGGCGAGGCGGTCTTGCCTTCCACAACACCCAGACATGCTCTCTCGAGCACGCCCTCGGGTTCTTGGAGCCAGGGGCAAGCTGGCGATGAGACTCGCACGAGTAGTCTGACCCCGATCGTAGACCCGCGAGACACCGGTCTGGCCCGGATGCCGAATCCTACCGAGGGTCGCGTCACGCCGCTTTCATCTGCGCAACAATTGGCCACGCAGTTGAAGAGGTGCTCCATGGGATGCTTTGCGTGCATGGCGGCGTGCATCGCAAGCTCCACAAGCAAGTGCTCCAAAATGTTCTCCATGGCGCGGCGGCGCGCATAGTGGGGGGCTTTTTTGCTAGAAGCTAGTAGCTCTAAGCGCGGCGGGGAGGTGGGAGGTGAAACGGTGTGTGGTGGCTCGGTTGGAGAGTAGTAATAATAACTAGACATATTCCCGCAGCGTTGTCTTGGGTAGAAAGGGGTATTATATTGTTAAAGGATTGAATTGTGTAATCACTAAAATTATACGCAAAAAAGATTATTTAATCTTATGTTTAAACTCTAAGCTAAATCAATATTGAATATAAATATTTAGATATGTTGGACGGTGACAACACGGTAATGCAATAAAACATACATATAATAATTTATTTAAGGAAATCCTTGGTATGTTTTTAATCCCATTTAACTTTGTCCTTCACGCGTCATATCCCCGCGTGTTGACACGGGTATGAACGAGAAATCTAGTACGTATAAGTTAGAATATTACTATCACACCCTCCTATTCTTTTTTTTTTTTCTTTTTTTCGTTCTCTCTCTCTCTCTTTTACTTTACTATACTCTAGTATATACAAACTAGTATAGCATCGGTGGGGCAAGGAAATCACCGTATTTTGCTCTCCTCCCCTCACCCCCCGCTTTTCGCTCTTCACTTTTCTCTCTCCCTTTCTTTTCTCTCTGGCTACACTACACGGCAAGACGGCGTGGACCGACGGTTGAAGGCATCCAAGGCCACGTCTTTGTGGGCCTGTGGAAAAATGGTTGCACGCCATATTTCCCCAAGGGCCCACCGTCATTGAAACCTCTCACTTCTCCTTGCTAGCATGGACATGGTCCAAGAGGAATCTGCAGCAGAGGAGAAGAGACCATGAGATCGGTTCACAAAGACAGCCGGCCGGTCCCAATCGGGCAAGCACTAGACCCGCCGCGTCAAGTACATGCAACCCGAGAACGCATTATAATGAGGAGCGAAAACTACATTTTCCAAGCCGAGAAAATTCCCTAAAATTAATAAACAAACTATGTACACCCAATACCCTACAAATACATTTACACCCTCCTATTCTCTTTTTTTCCCCTTTTTTCATTATTTTTTTTACTTTACTCTATATTAACTACCATCAGTGGGACCCACCTATAATTTATCGAAATATAACCATATGACTTCTAGTTTTGAAAGATTTATTGAAAGGAATTCAATGGTGTAATCGGAATTTAAATTGGTTTTTGGTTTGTGAGTTATCATTTTTTAGTTAGTTCAAACGGTGGGGCCTCGCCACAAGATCTCATAGAATCCGAGGTGGCAAATCGTAGAGTGTTCGATCACGCACACCATGGTCCCACCGGTTAATGTGTGTTTAGACGGTCCACGATGTAGCGATGCTGAAAATTTTTGTCCATCGACATTGGCACCGATGCCTCAATTCCATCCAACACCACGATGCGGCACCGGTGCCCTGTGTGGACCCCACCAATCAATCCATCCCACATGCACCCTCGCACCCGGACCACACGTTTGTTTCGCATGCACGCGTGTGTTCCGCGGCGCGGCGTTCTCTTGCTCGGCCCACACGGAATGAAGCATCGGTGCTTCCTCTTGAGCCGGTGCCGAAAAATTTGTGGAACTTCAAAGACAGCCCACAATGGTGGGCACCGGTGCTTGATAGAGAGAGAACGTCCAAGCACCGCAAAAACATCCTGCTTGTGGGTAGTCTTAGTTGGTGAAATATTTTGGGTTCGCTCTTTGTAGCACTTTTGTTTGTATTTGGTAATTGTTATTCTATTATAGAGTAACTAGGTTCAAAAGATCTGATCTCGCACTTTTTGGGGCGGATCGTAACTTGTGTGCTAGTATTTTGAAATTTTAAACATTGTTTGGAGTAGTAATAGGACTATGGCCTATGGGAGAATTAGGAATTTGGCCCTGAAAAAAGTTTGTCCTACTCTATCCCAACTTCCATCGTGTGGGCCCACTTGTAATTTTATCTAAATATATCCATGTGATATCTTGTTTTGAAGAATTAATTGAAACAAATTTAATGGTGTAATCGGAATTTAATTTAGATTTTTGGTTTGTCAGTTAAAACATTTTTTAGGTATTTTAAATTGTGGGGCCCGCCGGTGGCCATTCTCTCTCTCTCTCTCGTCCATCCTCGCAGTGTCATCTGCACTCAACGCCGGTCTGTAGAATCGTAATCATGATGACATGCCCGAGGTGTACCGTCCATCGGGGGGTCACGTATGGAGTCATTTCACATTCTGTTCGATCGATCGAGAGAAAGAATGAGGTAGAGTGTTCGATGCCAAATTTGTTTCAATACAAGGCCAAAAATTTGCCTCTTCTGGACCAAATCAAGTTGAATTCGTTTGTTGAGCCACAATGCACAAACTAGCACAAACTAGCAATACAGGTTCGATACAGATTCGAGTAGGGAGCATCTGTTTAGAAGGCAACCTCCTCCTGTCCAGACTCGAGTAGAGATAACAGCACCGGCGAGACGGTTGCGGCCCTTGGCAGGATTATAATCTCGGGCGAGGTCTTTAGCTCTAGCCATGCGCATGATTAAGGCTCGAGACCTATCTAACCGCATCGCTTCTATTTATGCCACTGCAAAGAAGAGAGAAGTGCCTCGGAGGGAGACATCCATTTGAGGGAGGACACTTGGCGCAAGGAGGCATTGGCAAAACTACACAAAAGAAAATGTGTTTTTCTTGCCACATTTTCTTTCGACCACCTCCCCATCCTTTTATAATCTCCCGCGTAGGTCTTTGTGGCTAGCATGAATCACACAAATATAAAGACAAAACAAAACCTTTTTAGAGCCACTAAAAAAACTTCAAAAAAAGGAAATGCATTTTAGAGATCTCAGCGGTGTTTACCCAAGAAGGCGTGCTTCTTTTTGCGACATTTTCTTGGAAGGTCCCGGGTTCAAGCCCTAGCCTCCGCATATTGCACATGGTGCGGGTAAGGCTTAGCGCTTAAAATACCCTACCCCAGATCCCGCCGCAGTGCGGAGCCCCCCGATTTTCTGGGTACGCCATTTTTCGGCCCGACGAAGGTGCTTCGGTGATTTCCATCCAGCGGCTGACCATCAATGCATCATCGAGGCGGAAGAGATAGCGAGCACGGTGTCGCCTGAATTTTCGATCGCCTCGAGGAAAGGTGATAATTTTGTGCTCAGTTGATATATAGAGTTGTAGATATTGAACTTGGCCTTTGCTACTATAATGTTGTTATCTATGTGTTTTGTCATAGGAAGCTGCAACTAATCCGCTGTTTTTGTCATCTTGAAACGACACCGATTGCTACAATGTAAGTCAAGATGGGCATGGTTGGTCCATGGAGCGAACCGTAACCGAACCATTGATCCATCGGTTAATATAGGAGCACCGGTTGCTCCATTTCTGTTAGCTAATGACCCTTTGGGCCCGATGGATATTACGGGTCGCCCCCACGGCCGTATGCAAGTCAATGGGCGCCGGCAGCTAGCGAGCAAAGCTTTCTCTTCTGATCCACGGAGAGATCGGCGCCCGATAACTTTGAGCTCCACCTCGGGACCGCTGGGATGGCGGCGGCGGCGATGCCAGCGTAGCCCGGGGCGACACTAAGGCGGGCCTCGGCGGCGGTGGGCCGGACCACGCCACCGAGACCTCGACAACCCACGTCGACCACGCACGCCGCCGCTTCTCACCGGCCCCTCCGCCACATCCATCAGAAACGGTACTGCCCGTGCCCCCGTGCGTGTAGCATCATCAGCGGGGCGGCGGCGGCAACGATGGCGGCGGCGGCGGCGTAGCGGCCGGGAAAATTTGTCACCCTCGGGGGGCGCCAAGCAACCGCCGCCCAAGCGGGACCATAGCAAAGGTGAACGAAGACCGCCATGATGTGCTGTGCGACACCCGGGCTGGACGGGGGGGCAGCACGGGATCGGGGGCGGCGGCGTGGGGCTCGGAGGCACGCCGTGAAGGGAGAGGGGGTGGATCGAACCGCACTATCCTTAGGTTATGTGGCGTCGATCCATAGAACCTAGGCTGCGATTTGGGTAGGAAAAGGGGCCCATTTGGATAGAAATTATGGTTCGGATCGATGAACCGACAGGGGCGAACCGACCCACGCCCATTTTGAAATGTAAGTGAGGGAAGGTGGTACCTTTATCGAGATGGATATCTAGAGTTGTAGATCTTGAACAATACACCCGACCGCTACTATAACTATAATGTTGTTATCGTGTGTGTTTTTGTCATAGGAAAGCTGCAACTACTGGCACGCTTATTTTCTTTATAAAAAGTTCCTATTAAATGAAGCGTTTTGCTAAACTACGGTTTATATTCCTCTCTATTCCTCAACTACATATTTTTTTGCGATCACCATTGCCTCTTTGGTTTGTTTAGTCCTCATAGACTGTCTATTCTGAGAAATTGAGGCGTATAATTTTATCCTCGGATAGAAATATCGGTATGTAGGTCTTGAACTTGACACATTTTGCTACTGTGTGTTTTAGTCATAGGAAACTGCTACTCTTGCTGCATATTTTCTTTATAGATGAATATACATGCTCAAGAACAATGACTGCTCTGTCTTTGTAGAGTACTACTACTATCTTGGCTTACAAAAATGTGCCTATTTAATGGATTTGTTACTCTCAAGAAACACAAGTGCTCGTAGATTACTACTATCTTGGCTTACAAAAATTATACCTATTAAACGGATTTGTTACTCAACTACGAGTTTGTTTATATATTCATGTATTCTGAACTATATTTTTTGCGATCACATTGCCTCTCGGGTTTGTTTAGTCCTCATATTTTGCCTATTCTGAAATTGTCTTGTATAAAGATGAGGCATTCGACTACTTTAAAATCTTCAAAGTTTTTGGATTGTTAAGATATTAGGCAATTATATTTCTTCCTCGTTTTTAAAATTAAAGAAAAATGGCGCCACCGTGGGGTTCTCCCCCCGGTTTTTTGTTGTAAAAAAGAAAGATATTAGGCAATTTCCCAGATTAAATCCATAATATAAATCATGACGAACTGAACAACTAGATTAAGCAATAAGCATGTGCGGCAAACTTGCATGACTCAAAATCATATCACAGAGCATAGCAAGATTCAACGGCATATAGCATAGCATGATCATAGCAAAGCGGTTGTAAGCACAACTAGCACACCGGATAGATTGAGCAGATTGGACATGACTAACACCGAGATTAGATCTCGGAGTAATAGCCGCTAGACATGACTAACACCGAGATTAGATCTCGAAAGCGAAGCCGAGGTCTTCCGTGTCATTTGTCGCTGCCGCCGATCAACGGCGGCTGATAGAGCTCGACCTAAGCCGACGTTGAAGACACCAAGATGTAGCGCCTCGGGCCTTGAAGGTAGACGAGCCGTGGCGAAGATCGAGGAGCATTCCAAGAACGCTTCCCAAAAACCTTATTCACCTAGTATAATTTTTATCCTCGGAGGGATATATCGAGTTGTAGATACTAAACTTGACACCTCACTGCTACAATGTTGATATATTATTGTTTTTTGTGTTTTTGTCGTAGGAAACTGCACTCATCGGCCGCTGCTTTTTCATTATAGATGAATATATATGCGTTCTCAAGAATCACGAGTGCTTTGTAGAGTACTACTATCTTGGCTTACAAAAATGTGCCTATTAAATGGGTATTCTTGAACTTCTGGTTTGTTTATATTCATCTATTCCTCAACTACATTTTTGTTCTCTCGCCTCGGCCGGTTTTGTATAGTCCTCATAAAGCGCCTATTACATAATTGAACTGTGTATAATTTTATCCTCACATGGATATTTTGAGTTGTGGATACTTGCTGAACTTGAACATTTGCTACTATAATGTTGTTACCATACCCGTGTGTTTTTGTCATAGAAAACTGCAACTACTGTTTCATATTTTCTTTACAGATGAATTACATGCTGATGAAGATGAATGACTGCTTTGTAGAGTACTACAACTATCTTGTCTTAAAAAATGTGCATATTAAATGAACATGTTGTTAAACAACGGTTTGTTTATGTTCCTCCGTTCTGAACTACATTTTTTTGTGATATCTGTGCCTCTGAGATATATGAACCCTACTTATTGTTAGATTTTTGAGTGCTAGCTGTTGACTTCTCTGTGTAACTTATTTTTTTGATATAGGTGTCGGCGATTGGGCAGCTTTTGTTGCATAGATGGGAAGGGAAAGGTATGAGCTCCACAGAGGCCCTAGGCACCACAGAGCAGAGCACGGGGGCTTGGTCTTGAGAGAGAAGGTTTTAGAAGGCAACCCGTCCTTCCGAGGGCACCGGTGTAAGGGAAATAGATATGCTCCACGGGCGTCCCGGCATCTCGGAGCAGGCGGGGGCATGTGCGTGGGGTGTCTAGTTCGTCTCTCGTTGGAAGGCTTGGCTGGAGTGCGCCGACATGTCTGAGAAAAGAGGAAGCTCGGGGAGGCGATCGAAGGTCGAAGCACTTTAAGCGAGCTTGCAAGTTTTGCAATAGATGAGCTCGGGGCTGTCACACCCTAAAATTCGTATTTTAGGATGTGATGTAGAAAAACACTAAATAACAACAAATGATTTTATTATTTCCTAAAATTTATAAACTTTAGTTAAGTTGGTGATATTCTAGATAGTAGAAAATGTGGGTTTCTAAAATTTTTGCAATTCAACTTGGAGGTTTGTTGCATTCATCTTTGTTGCATAGAGTTTATGTTTGGCAAATGATTTTTAAATGTTTCCAAATGCGCCTAGGGTTTGATCTCACCTTCATCCATCACCTCAAATACCAAACTAATGTCAAAAACTCAATCAAGTCTTTTGCTTGTCATCCTTCAAAAAATCTAGCATAACTTGTTCCCTCTTTCTCTCCTTTCTTTTTTTCTTTCTTGAGCTCTTAGTCAATTTGATGTCCATGAATTATTTGGGCCAATATTTTCTCCTCTCTTATCTGATCATTACAAATGGATCGCAAATTGAGTTGAAACCGGAGTTTCAATTAGCTTGTCTTGGCCATATGCACTCCTCCTTTCTTTGTTTTTCTATCTCCCCTCTCATGCAAAAATTCACAATCTCAAACCACATCACAATCAGCTCGACACCTCCTCTTTTCACTAACAAATCAGAGGTAGGAACCCTTTCTTGCATTGGGCCAAGTCCAACCAGCCCAAACCGCCTCTCACCTCTCTCCCACACCTTGCTCCTTTTACTCAATTAGTTTCTCTATCACTCTTCAATCATGCAGAAAAACAACAATTGCATTATTTCTTTCCTCTCTCATTCATGTGGACTAGTCTCCTCTCTTCTCTCTATGACATGTTGTCCTATCCCCTTCATGCAAAGATAATTGCAGCAAATAAATTGTCCCTTCCTTAATTCTCTGGTCGACCTCTTCCATATTCCTATTGCCCACGCCCATTATCTCTTCCTCATGCAAAAATAGCAAACATCTAATGTCTACTCTTAATTCCCTGGCGTCACCTCCTTTTCATGCCTCTCTTCAATCTCTCCTTAATCCTCTCTTGATCACACACATTTTACTCCATCAGTTTATTTCTCCTTCACTTCGATTGCATGCAGCAGCCATATTATGTGAAGATGTTGCTGCTCTCCTCTCCTAGTGCCGACCTCCCCTTTTCCACATGCAAAACAGCAGCACTACATCCCTTGACACACCTCTCTTATGTGTGCACCTTTGTTCCATCTTTTCAATTGCATGCATGCACATAATACCCAGCCACATTTCCTCCTCCCTCTCTCACGCCTCCTCTTCCACCTGCTATTATTCCACAAAAACAGCAGCTCCACATCTCCTCCATCTCCCTCCATCACGCATAGCAGATGGACATCATCCCCCCTGGTCGCCATCCTGTCCCTATGCTGCCGCTTCCTTCCTTTCCCCCATGCAAAAATTGCAACAAATGTTTCTCCCTTAATTCCCTTTACAAGCCCCTCTTTATTCTCTTCTTCACCACTCTCTAACTGCAGGAATGAAATCCACATAACAGCCATGCATATTCATCCCCCTCCTACAGAACACATGCGCCTCCTCCTCTTCTCTCCTTCCCCATCTGCCATGGACGCCCGCACCTTCTCCTCCTCCTTCATCCCCTTGCCCTCCACAAAATCCCCTTGCCCTCCACAAAATGGAGCCCCATGGCAGCAGCCATTCCGATTCGTCGCTGCATGTTTCACCTCGTTGAAGGAATCCTTCACACCGTGCTGTGGTAAGGAGATTATCCTTTTATGTTCTTCATCCTGAGAATTGATCTTCAGCGCTTCAGCGACTCCTCTTTGTTGTGATGATGTCCAGCACTTCAACGATACATGGAGGCCGCCTTGGTGTGCATGACCGACGTCCCCGAACTTTCAGCACTACTCTGCCGCCATTGTTGTCACCGCTGCTGTACGGTGTGGTGAGGATGCCCATCCCTCTCTCTCCACTCTGATCTTCATGCCCTTTAATCTCTCATCCATCTCTTCAATCTCTCATATGGCGCAGATCAGCTCCGATGTGGAATTGGCGCTGTCCCGTTGATCGCAGGCCCTATTGCGTCGCCGTCGTCGATGCCGATTGGCATCACCTTCATCACCAACTGATGCCAACCACGATGTGAGGACCCCCATCATGATCTCCATCTTGTATACATGTTTCTTGCTGTAAATCATGAACCACCATTCATGTTGGGTCGAGTTTTGGTGAGGCTTGCTAGTGATACTCTATGCTGTCCATGTATGTCCAGAAATGCTGCTGTCAATGACAATGGCGTTCCCTGATGATCCATTGAATTCTAAGATGTATCCTTTGGATAGAAAATCACTCATATACTTGCACATCTATCCGCAAACTTTCATGTTAGGAGGATCCAAGACAAAAGATATATCACTGTTATTGTTCTTGCTGCCCCTGTTGTATCGCAGCAGTGCTGCTCCCAGTTAGCATTCGCGTTCCCAGTGATCTAGAGCTCCTATCATCAAACCCTTTTACCAAAGTGTGTATAGCATCCTTGCACATGCCTCTAAAAAATACCTTGGCCATAAGAGTTCCATTTCAAGAGATATTGTCAGTTTTGTGCTTGCTTTCCCTGCTGCCTCACAGCTGCACCGCTGCTGGTTGCCAAGCGCGTTCCCAGCAATCTACACCTTTGTTTCGCAATTACTTTGATACATGTGTGTATTATATACCTGCACACACCTCAGAGAAATCTTGTGTCCATAGGATCCAAGATCAAAGAGATATCTCCCATTTTTGTGCTCGCTGTTCCTGCTGTCATTGTCAGTTTGTATCTCTGAACGGCATTGACGTTCCCTGCTAATCCGAAGCCCAAATCACCAAGCCCTTCACTAAAAATGTTCATGATATCCTTGCACATGTCTCCACAAGTTGGGCTGTTCATAGGTGCCACAATGAATGAGAAAATGATGCCGTAGTATCTACTACTCCTGCTGTCCAGAAAACAGCAGACACCCTGTTTTTGTAATCGTGTTTCCCAGCTAATCGTTGGTGAAAACACTATGTCCTTTTGGCAGAACATACTACATACAGTACCTATTCACTCCACAAAATGCATCACCATTTGGTTTTGATATCACCATGCTCCTTGTGATCATAAACTCAGTTGTTTGCCACTTGGCATGTTCAACCAGTGCACCTAATCACCGTATCGTGTTTCCCTTTGATCTAGAGTTCACCTTAGTGCAGCCACTTATCAAAATATCTTCATTGTGTCCTATACACAAATCCATAGCCATCAACAATAATTCATCTATACATCCTTGTGCTCTTTAAATCTTCCAAGTTAGCCTGTATCCATCATGTTTTCTCCATTCCTATCATTCACCTAATCCTCCTTGCCTCTACCTTTGATCTTGCATATCTTTTAAAGTGTGTCTCATGCTTTAGTTGTTTTTGCGCTCAACGAACGTAGCTACAGCCCCACGTGTTTTAAACCTTTATGTCTTGTTCTATATATATTGATTGATGTATTGCTTCTAGGTTTATCTATGATGGTTGTGATGATTGTTGCGATCGTTAGAAGAGGCTATACAAGGATGATCCAGAAGGGAAGTTGGACAAGTTTGAGCACTATTTGAGGCAAGTGTAACATGAGTCCCCTTGTTTACCCAATAATCATTTAATCACCTTTCATGTGCATGTGTCTAATATGATGAAACACTAAGGATTTTACCTAGCATAATTGTACCCTGTATTCCTTGTTACCCTTGGGTTATGCATATGGGTAGTTCTGCTTAGCCTGCAATCACCAAAGTTAATGTTAATATTGATTAATGATATATGGAATCAATGTTAAAAGGATGCTTTTTAGCAACATGGATATCGGGGGCTAGAGCATTGGGCCTTTATGGGTGCTCTAGTGCGCCCTCCGTAAGGACCTGAATCTTAAAGCGGCAACCCGGGACTTACAAGTACAACCATGAGTGCTACATGGCAATCGGCTTTGGTCAAGTATGAGGACCTTTTCTAGCTTGTTAGTGGTTACCGAAAGGCGCAAAAAGGGGTGTGCCTTGGGGTGTATAGCGGCGCCCTACTTGGTGTGTCTGATGCCGTGACTACATGTGCCTCTCGAGGGTTGCACCTATACACACTTGCCACGGAAACCCAGCGGCCACTAACTTGTTAGACGAACCTTTGAAAGACTTCATAGTGAACCCCGCCGACCTTCCTTGGTAGCGGGTCAAGAGGCTGATCACCTCGGGCAAAAGGGTAAATCACGGCTCATGGTGAAAGTGTACACCTCTGCTTGCAGAGAGTTTGATCAAACCGATATATCATCCGTGCTCACGGTCACGAGCGGCCTAGATCCTTTTCGAGATAGATGGTTCTATGGATGGTTTGGGATGATGATTAATCTTGATAATAATAATTATACTTCTCACCTTGGGAGCTTAAGCATAACTTAGTTACTCAGGTTTAAAATAATAAAATATGACCAACTAAAAAATGCTTACCGCAGCTTGAGCCAAGTCTTGCCTTTTGAGCCTTGCATCCCCTCATGTTATACTTGCTGAGCATGGTGAGCTGATGCTTGTTGTATCACCAATGAAAATCCCGGATGGGTACCAGATGGTGGATCAAGTGAAGAGTTTCTTGTGGAGTCCATGAGTACTAGGCGAGTGCTTCCCCGACCAACCGCCCCCGTGGAGTATGGAGACCAAGAGTAGATATAGAATAGTTTCAGCTATGCTTTGTAATAGTTGTAAGTCTTGTTGTAACTATATTCGATATATAATAAAGCATTGTTCTTGATATTCTCCATATTTGTCTCTATATGTGTTGTGTAGACTTCCTGGGCACACATATAGTTAGCGCTTGGTATTCTTTGGAAAACCAGGTGTGACAAGGGCTGAGTTGGAGGCGATAAAATCGCAAGGACATTGTTCAACGCCTGCCAACACTTGTAGCCTTGTAGGTGGTCTGGATAGCGGATATGCCTTAGCCACGGATGTAGACGGACCGGATCTTTGCAGTTGAGATGGAATCGGACGCGGGGGACCGATCTTCGTGGTTGAGATGGAATCACAAGGACATTGTTCACCGCTTTCGCCAACACCCCTAGCCCCTCGTAGGTCGTGAGAATCGGGAGAGTGGCTCGCCCCATTTCACCGAGTGGCTTGAATGCCCTTCGGCCGCATAGGCCAACCCTAAGTACCAACATGGATCTCCAATACTATCACCCGAAGAGCTTCATAAGGCGGGGCCTTCTTGTGCTTTGCTCTTCAAGAGTGGTACATGCAAGCATTTGCAAACAGGCAATCGGTGGCGTTTATTGCATCGCTAGGGAAAGAGGCCTTTTGGCGTGACACGCACGAAGAGGCTATGATCAATGTGGGTTTCGACGACTTGTTTGACCTCATGGCCTTTGGATGTATTGGATATGGCCATCCTTATTTGCATGACACCTTTGTGAGTACAATTTCTTCTATTCGGACTCATTCGGGATGCCTCTTCATCTATTTGCTTGCTAAATTCGGAAGGCTTATTTGGTTGACTCTGCGCTCGGCTTAAAGTCAAATCTGGTGCGGTGAAAAGTGCAATAGACCGGTGAGTGTTTCCTAACGTACCCTTGTGTTTCATATGTTTGCGGTGCTCGCATAAGAACCGATGAAAAAAGACATGTGGGTTCTACACGGCCCACCACATGATGGCTGCGATGAAACAAGTTCATTTGGATTGTCCCGAGGTAACGAGAAGTGCAGCTCCATCTTGTGCCTACCTTTGTTTGGCAATAAAGATCATGTGTAGAGCAAACACTTATGCCTACCTTATTTTGTATTAGGAATTTAACTTGTCAGGAAATTCGATCAATTTGGAGGATATTAGAGAGAAGATCGCCAAGTTTCTTATGGAATCAGATCATCACCACGAAGGCAAGTATTTTGTTTAGTAAACCGTGAGTTTCTTTTGTTTCCCCTTGCCGCATGATGACCATTTGGATACATGCATGTGAACTGTATTCTTGTTAACGGAGAGTGCAATTTTTTGTATGTCTGTGCCTCGTGGATTGTGTAGTCCTCATAGACTTCCTATTACAGAATTGTATATTAAGGCCTTCCTAATATCCAAGTGATTTGAAATTTTCAAATCTGTTGAGGCGACGGCTACTTCGGTGATTTCCAACCAATAGCGGGGCATCAACGCGTCATCCGATTGTCGCCCGAGAATTTTTAGGTTGCCGGGGAAGTGAGGAAAGGTGATAATTTCTTTGCTTATTTTCTTCATAGATGAATACACAAGCTCAAGAACACTGACTGCTCTGGTCGAGTACTACTGCTATCTTGTCTTACAAAAAATTTCCTACTAAACGAACTGTTGCTAAACTACAGTTTGTTTATATTCCTCTATTCCTGAACTACTTCCTCCGTTTCAATTTGCTTGCTAAATTTCCTTGCATGCCTCTATTCCTAGATGCCTGTTCAGGGAAGCTAGGGCCATGTCTTTGTCAGTTGGCTTTCTTGATCCTGAACCATTGACCTTCGGCCGACCGGGCGGGCCTCGTAGCATGGGCATTACATATCTAGAAGGGCACATCATCATTGTTTTTCTTCTTCTCGGTGGTAGTTGTTAATTTGGCATTGGAAGATTTATTCCTTCCTTTGGTCTTGCCATGTGGGTTTTTCTGCACCAAATTCGTGCCGAATAATGGTTCCCCCTTCTCAATAGTGTTCTTTTGCCCGAATCTTTTCCTCAACATCAAGAGATGCTATCGGGTTTTCAACTTATATTTTCTAGCACTTCTATGAAGAAGGAAACTTAGCATTAATGCATACGGCTACAAACTCGTCGGGTATGACACACTTAAGGAGTTCAAGTTCTTTTGCCATGTTTGAACCTCATGAGCTTGCTTGACTATAGATCGGTTAGCAACCATCTTGTAGTCATGAAAGGTCTCCATAATCTACAACTTAGAATATATATCGATGGTTGCATTCAGTTGATAGTGTTGCCCCCTGGAATCTTCTCTCCAGAGATATTTCCCTCAGGCAAGCCAACAATAATGTCGTGAAATATCTCTTTCCACACACCATTCATCTCACATAGATCAGAATGTATGAGTTCTAGAGGTGCCAAGTGTCTTTCCTCCCCTTTGCCTTGTGAGGCTTTCGAGGTTGCTTAGATTGCACACAATTATGACCTAGAGAACCTTTGGTAATGGTGAAATCTAGAATTAGGCGCAAGCTAGATAGATGTGACACCAAAATTCACATGACATAAACGAGAATACCAAACACTCGAATTATCATTAATTGTGCCACATATCGATTCACGACTTGTTACAAAAATCTACCAAACTTAGGCGAAACAAACCTCCGCAACCATAGCCCGGCTTGAAGTCGATACGCTTTCCGTTGAAAAGCGCAATAAACAAAGTGAGTGTTTCCTAACCTACAACTTACCCATGCATTTTTTTCTTATCAAGATCATAGCATGATTCAACATCATATAGCATAACATGATCATAACAACTAGTCCAAACATGTGTATCATACTAGCATGACTTAGCATCATATAACAAAGCATAGCTGTATCCAAAGCGAGTAAGTTACGCCTCTACGGTTGATTTAGTCAAAATAGTTTGTTTACTAGACCTCCATGACACCGCACCACCCCCCAAGAAAAAAAAACATACCCGCTAGTGGCGTAGATTTGATCAATATCGAAATTCAGTTAAGCATCACTATATCCCTCTAGACACGGGTGGGTGCCCGAATAGTGAATCCCATAACTCATTGTACCTTTAAGATAGCACAAGGCCCTTTTCAGTGCAGGTTGCACTAGCTAGATACATGAGTGAACCAACAATTTCGAGTACGAACTTCAATTGATCTCTGGTACACTTCTTATTCTTTTGAATGTCACACTAGGATCATAAGGTCTTTGAGAAGACTTTCTATCCATATAGCCAAATCGGCTCGGGGACCTTCTCAACATAGTGAGATTGTGATAAAGTAATCCCACTCTCTTCCACACCTTTTGCTCTTCACCTTTTACTACAAACCCATCGGCTGATCCATGTAAATCTCCTCATCCAACTCTCCATTAAGAAAAATTTGTCTTCACATCCATTTGATGAATGATCGATCATATGAGGCACCCAAGGAGAGTAGTGTTCGAATAGTGGTCATTCTAGCAACTTGGTGAATCAGTATCAAAGAAACCCTCCTTTTGAGTATAACCCTTAGCCACAAGCCGAGCCTTGTACTTGTCAATAGCACCATCGGGTCTAAGCTTCTTCTTTAATCTCCACTTACATCCAATTGGTTTTACAACCACGATCGACCTTAGATGTTTAATCTTTCTTTCTAGTTAATTTTCAACTTCAGACCTTAAAGATTTTAAAGTAGTCTAATGCTAATGCCTCATCTTTAGTTTTCAGCAAGTAAATATAGCAAAATCTAGAAGCATCATGAATCAACGTCATCAAATATCTCTTTGCACACACCATTCATCTCACATAGATCAGAATGTATGAGTTCTAGAGGTGCCAAGAGTCTCTCCTCCCTTGCCTTGTGAGGCTTTGGAGGTTGCTTAGACTGCACACAATTATGACACTTAGAACCTTTGGTAATGGTGAAATCTAGAATGCTCGCTTTAGTTGCCTTATGTTGCAAAAAAAAGTGTAAATATTAGCTTTGCATTGTGTCATGTTAAATAGTTTGACAATAGCGAGACAAACTTAAAGAGGTACGTGTGATGCTAAACAACCTTGACCTTGTGTTAGTGGATCCGAACTGAAGAGCTTGCTTCACAGAATTTGGGCAATGTCTGTTCTGTTTGAAGTCTGTATCTTTGAGTTAAAAACAACAACGTTTGAGTAGATCAAGATCAACCCATTCATGTTTTGTAATTTTCCATATTGCTATAGCTTTGATTTGATTAGGACAAAGACGGATCTCATGATGGACGCATCCTAATCCAAGCGCTGCTTTTATAAAATGCAAACAAGTTTTAGTGCTTAGCTTTTTATCCTTTCTAACCAAGCTTCGTCGGGTAGATGGGGTACGTTTAGCAAAACCAAAGCAACATAAGCATGGTACAGTACAACCATTTTCGAGCTACCATTTCTTGAAAAAAGTTTGTGTTCAAAACAAAGTTTGGTTCACTTTTTTAAGAGACTACATATACTATTATTTTCCAACAAAAATTCATGGAATTAACTTGTCAACCACTGTGTAATTCAAAAGAAATTCTAGCTAAATGCAAATTCAAAGCATCAATCTCATATGGCCATTTGAATTGGCTTTTAGCGAATGGGGTGTGTAATTGGAAATAGTCACCAATTATAACTACTTTCGTCATTATATGTTGCTCACTTTGTCTTACCTTTTATTCACTTACAAATGCACTTTCGGGGACATTAGGTTTGCAATTGCTATTGAAGTTGTTGTCCCCACCTATGGAAATATCATCAACAAGCATTTCGATGTCTTATCGCAAAAAAAAAAGCATTTCGATGTCCGCTTTAGCTGCATGGAGATCTTACAAGTTACAATGCACCCTCTACCGTGTGTTGCATCCTATTAATTCAATGAAGCTAGAGTACCATGCTTCCTTACACTATTTTTTTCTTCAGAAATGTGATTCATGAACCTCGGGATATTTAATTAGGATCTTCCTATGTATAGTATCCCACTTTGAAATTTTCATTTATAAAAAAAGGCATAATTACCGATCATGAATCAACATCAATAATGACTTTTTAAGTTAGCCCAACTTTTACAAGAATAGATGGGTACTTAAGATAAACAACAAGATCGATATTCATTGTTAGCAATTTCTATGAATTCGGGTGGATTGCCAAACACACTATAAATATATCAATAAATTTGTGTTAGAGCTGGAATTATCAATGCATAGTTGTATTTGTTTATGTAAAACAAAAGATTGAACCTTAGATTTGAACTGTAGTCACCGATTTTGTTGTGATCAATTGAATGCATAGTATTAACCATCATATGCATTGATGATACAAGTCAAATGCACTTTTTAAAATATCTTATCCTCACATGGATACCTCAACGATACATGATTTCAGTTCTAAGCTTTAGTATCCGATTAATCATCAATTTTTTTAATAAATCTAGCTATGTACTTTGCTACTGTTGAGCTACTGAGCTTTTTCTAACAACTGGAAACACAGGTAACACATACAGATTATTACCTAAAAATAATAGTTTCTCAAGTAATAATCCTACAACTACCAATTTTACTTGTTGCTATCTTTTAAATTTGAAAGTGTTGCAAGATGCCCTATGAGTAAAATCAACTTAAAGGTTTCTTCCACCTATTGGTACTTGAGGTATCGTCCATATTAAATAGATTAATGTAACTTATGCATAAAGTTGTCGTTACTTGGTGGGTTTTCATAGTAAGTGTACAAAGTGGATGTTGAACATTTAAATTCTTGCGAGGTTGCATTGATTTCTCACTGAAGATTGTCATGATGACCGGGAAACAATATCATTTCGAAAATGTGCAATTTATGGTAGGGTAATTGGGGATGATAAATTAGAAGCGTATAAAACCGATCTATGTTATATATCTGCGTAATATGTTCAGGTTTCAAGCTTTGTATTGAGCACTCTAACACGCATTGAGAACTGCATATCCATCACAAGGTTTCAGCTAAGAATTAATAAGTGAAGAATACGTTTGCACATTCCATCACGTGGTGGCCAAATCTTGGCCCAAAATCATTTTTAGCGCGGCAAAGCCGCTATTTTCTAGTATAGACCATGTGTATAACAAACACTTACGCCTACCTTTCTTTGTATTAGGATTTTGACTTGACGGGAGATTCGATCAATTTGGAGGATATTAGAGAGAAGATGGCCAAGTTTCTTATGGAACATGTCATCAGCCACTGAAGGCGAGCATTTCGTTTAAATAAACCGTGAGTTGATTACGTTTCCCCTTTGCATGACGATCGGTGGATACATGCATGTGAACCGTATTCTTGTTTCCCTTACTACATGACGATCAAAGCTGGATACATGCATGTGAACTGTGTTATTTGTGTTGTGAACAATCTGCGGTCGTGCTCAAGAACCGGGTACATCTCGTGAACAATCGAGATACACCTGAATTTGCAATCTTTGCCGCCTTACGCCATTTGTTTGTGATCGGACTGTGCATCAGATATTTGTGTTTGCCGGTGTCTACCATTTTCAATTTACGCCGCATAGCTGAAACGGTCTGTTATCTATGTACGGACCACGGTTCTTGTCTTGCGCTTTTGTAGGTTCGTGCTAAATGTCCGCCGCGTCGAATCAAGAAACGTCTGAAAAACACGAACCGCAAGCGTCGAAAATGCGTAACGTTTACGATCGTCGGCGTAATCAAAAGCGGTCGTCTCGAAAAGCGACTAAATCCCCACAGGCGTGGTTACAAAAGAACGTCAGTAATAGCTGGAAAGGAACGTGAGACGAGCTTACTAAAACGCGCGTCACGTAGCTCGTGTGTTACTTCGACACGTGTTCTTGCGAACAACCGTCGTAACGCGGAGCACATTGCGAGCGATCGTTTTAAACATGCGATTGTAGCTCATGCAGTTACGGTCGAGCGACCTCGGAGCGTCTAAAGTGCATTAAATTTCACAGGCGGTAGTACAAAACAAGCGTCGTGAACTCGGCTATAGTTATAGTCGAGCAATCTAAGCGCGTCAGTAGCTCAGAGGTGACGGTACACGTGTACCACAGGGCGTCTGTAAGTGCGAAGATATCCGATTAAACCGTCCCACACGGGTGCACGTATTTGAATAACGGTTTTTGGATCCTTATAGTGATCGGGTGTCCGTGAGTGGATAACAGTTTAGGCGCGCGATGCATACAAGCGTCTCATCGGCGTGCGTTAGTGGCACGAGCGCCTTCTTGTACACGATGTGCATGCGTTGAAACCGTTACGATCGCATATTGGGTTCGTGCGTCGCTACTTTTGGGCCGCTGTACGATCGACGATGCCGCTGGTGCGTGACATTTTCCATAGGTACGATCGCATCTTAGACAATAATGTCGCAGAGATCTTGTAGACCGGTCGAGCAAAACCCCGGGACACGGGGAGGCGTTCCGGCGCGTGTGTAACAAGGGCTCACTACGAGGCGGGAAGTTTGCGACGCACTAAATCCGTCTACGTATTAAAGCTTTGTTGCGCTGGCGGCTCGCTACGGACAGTGCACGTAAAGTCGGACATTTAGAGACCCTAATGGGCGGAACACGCATCTTGTATTTGTAGAAGCCCTCAACGCGCAACTGTAGAAGCCTTTTTTTACATAGTGACACTTAAAACTGCTTCTTTACTTGTATGAAAATATGTCAGGTCTCAAGATTAACTTCTATAAAGTGAAATAATCATGATCACTGTTGCATTTCTTAAGCGCAATCACTAGAAACGGGTTTAGAACCCATCTCCAATAACGGCGCCGAGGAAATGCGCCGTTGACATTCTCTAAGTGAAACCACCGTGTCGGTGATAACACTAGGTACATCAACGGTGATAGATCTTTGCCAAATAAGATATTCATCCGCAAGCGCACGGATCTACCATTGTAGCATTTCACCGGAAATATTCGGGGTATCGTTATTTATATTTTCCCAAAGGAAGGCATGGTGGAAAAGGATCTAATAGAGACATGAACAAGATAACACGAATGTATAATGAACCGATGCTCATAATAGGGGTAATATAAGATAGGTAGTAGGATAACTTGACACACACACTCAAGCCAATCTCAAGGATAAAGGTAAAAGAATGAATAAAAGAATAAATCTAATATGGAGCGGGCATATCCTAAATAATCATGTCAAGATAGCGGATACACACATGTTTTCTTGTTAGAGATTCTAAGTTAAGAAAGCCAAGGTCTCGCTGAATTACCGGGCACCGCCCACGCCCAAAGGGACGGTGTCCAGGCAATTACGCCTGCGCCACACCCGAACGTGGGGGGATTACAAGGGACGGACAAGGCTGTCACAACCCAGCCGCCTACCCCCTCAACCGTGAGATACGCCACAAAAGATAGGCAACCCCTAGCCCAGACACCACGTCTACACTAGTGATTATCACTCTAGCGTGTTAACAAGGCTTACCCGTCCCCGGGGTCCTTCTACTAGAGCGCCGCCCCGAAGGAACGACTATCAATCCCGCAACCCAACATCAACTAAGTCGAACTCTGGGTAGACCTCATCATAACATTCTAGCTCTTGGTCTAAACATGTATGTATGAAAGATTAAGCACAATATTCTATATGACAAGATCATGATATAGAAACTATATACTAGTTCATCAATCAAGATTATATCAAAAGAACTTTGCTCTGATTCAAGAACACGACTATATTGATAAAGTAAGAGCAAGAACAAAATGGAACTCTTGATATTATTCATACCGAAAGATACAAGATGTCCAAGCTCTCCAAGTAAGCTCATGGCCTTCCTCCTTATTATTCTACTATACTAATCTATAAAGAAGAAAAGAAGAAGAAGAAGAAGAAGAAGAAGAAGAAGAAGAAGAAGAAGAAGAAGAAGAAGAAGAAGAAGAAGAAGAGGAGGAGGAGAGAGGCTCTATTGTGTGGTGTGTATTGAATGAGGGGGAGAGGGCCTCCTTTTATAGGTAGAGGAGAGGGGGCTCATTGGAAAATGTCCCTCCCCACATGGAAAGAGCCAAAACCGTCCTTGGACACCTTCCAAATCTGCTTGAACCGACCATCCAACGTCGGCACAGCCCTCCATGGAAGGTAATGCACCGCCTCGCCAAACCTGGGCCTGAACCGCCTCAGGATGGGTGCGGGCGCACCAGGTGGTGCGCGCGCACCTGTTTGGGCTCGGTTCGGGCCGGGCCTTGGCAGGCTGGCGTGTTTGGGCTTGAAAAGTTGTGTGGCGATGTTTGCTCGGCCCAGTTCTGCGTGTTTGGTCCATTTCTCCCTTGGGCTTGATGTTCTTCAGGAATGCGCTTTCTAGGGAGGCGCCTTTTGGTGCATTTTCCACTTGTATCTTATATAGATCTGCACAATAAAAATTTGGACACTACAAGTGGAAATATGTCAATAATAGATGTATATGTGTGTAGTAAGGTATAGTTTCACCCCCTTATTGGTAGAATGTTGACGTTAAAAAAAATATGTCGTTGGTGGACCGTCAACAAACTCCCCCAAGCTTACCCTTTGCGGCGTCCTCGAGCAAAGATAAATACTTGGTTGTTGATCGGGAGTTGCTACTATGCCGATTATGTTTCACAAGTGCCGGGGTTATAATAAGATTTTCTACTAGAGTTTGAATAAAATGGCATGCCTTTGCTCACCCTTTATTACATTTCATCGTAGCGGGGCTTTTAGCTTTTCTCAAAGCCTTGGGCGGTTGCGAGATAGAACGGTTATAATGAAATACTTTTCATTCATCCTTTTGATCAACTTTCTCATCAGGGATTTATTTATTTAAGTTCTATTTTGTTTTTGTTTTTTTAAGTATGGGCTTTATTGCTATATATATATATATATATATATATATATATATATATATATATATATATATATATATATATATATATTGGAGAGGTGGGCTCTGCTCGCCCTAGACTTTTGTCTTTTATTTTCTCTCTCTCTTTTTTTTTTTTTTTTGAGATGTGGGCTCTACTCGCCCTCGGACACATGTCCATTTTTCATCTCTTTTTCTTTCTTTTTTTTTTTAACATAGCCCATATCATTTCTTTTTTTTCCTTTCAAATTAGATTCCGGGATGTCAAGTTTCTCTTTTTGGACGAAATCATAGCAAATCCATTTGTACCATATCATACTTGGCAACAACTTAGACTAGATAGAGCCTATGCAACCCACATGAATCAGGTTTTTTTTCGGGATGAGTTTTTAGACATAGCCACTAAACCCAAACTTTAGAGAAATTCGAATTATAAACTAGGCAATGGCAAATCATAAGACAGAGCAACTATTCATCATTTCAACAGGGGGTAGAACTAAACATTTCTACAACACATATATATGGAGTGGAATAAATATCCTCTCTCTTTTTCTTCTTCCCCTCTTTTTATTATTATTATTATTATTTATTTATTCTCATACCTCATCATTCATATAAGATAAGAAAATAACCGAATGGGATGTGAGATCCGAGTTACCTTTGTGGGAGTCCTCCCCAAGCTAGCTTTTGACTTACCTTCGGTTTATGAGCGTTGCTAGGTTGTGAATGCTATGAATAGATCTTTGATTAACATCGTCTTTTTGAGCGTGCGGGGAGACTCCCCAAGCTTGTCTTGTGATGATCTTGGAAGAGCGGGACAACCATTCTTGGGGTTTCAAAAGTTTTATTATTATTATTATTATTATTATTATTATTATTATTATTATTATTATTATTATTATTATTATTATTATTATTATTATTATTATTATTATTATTATTATTGGTTCACCAAATAACTTCTTATCTCCATTGTCATCTCTTGGACTTACCCTCATGATGTTGATAAATTCACGCAACGGTTAGTCCATATGGTCGACCAAATTTTACACAAGCGACTCCGGTTCAATAATCAAACTCGACTCCATGTCTAATCGATTAGGGTAGACTTTTTGACCTAAGCACCATGCTCAATTCAAAACGCCTATGGAAGTATGATCAAAACTTCCAAACCAAAACATGCCAACATAGAAAAAGGACGCGTGAAATGAAAACAAGATTCATCCAATGAAGATGAAGACTTTGAAAGGTGAACAAAAAGATTATTTTTTTGGCAAGGTAATGAAAAAAAGACGTGAGTGAAAATTCACATTACCTTGGCTTGGTCCTCCCCAAGCTAGCTCAATGCCCATCGGATCGGGGTTGTACCCCTGTGCTTTTTGGTCTTTTCTGCATGGTTAGTATATGGTAGATTCACGAGTGGATTTACCATCCTTCGTGATTACCAAATTTTGAAACATATGCGGGAAGGAGCAAAAGAGCAGCTTGACTTTTTTTCAAAGATTTTTATTTTAGGATTTTTATTATCAAGGGAGAACATAAAAGCTTCACCAAACTTTTTTATACTCAAACAAGGCTAAGATAAAGATGCAATATAAGTCTAGCCTTGTTTTATCTCCATGATGAAATAATTTTATATATATATATATATATGGAGATAAGTATGAGTAAAAAGAATTGGTGAATTATTACCCTTGCGTACTGAAAGTGTATGTACCAACCACGCATGAAGGCAAGATGTTGAAACTCCCGCGGTGGTAGCTTGATGATCCATCTCGGGCGGGCCACAAGGCTTAGGTGATACACGGGTAGTGCATATGGACCATGGGCCTTAGTGGTCACAAAGATGTAAAAGAGGATGTTCCTCCTTTCCTTTACCTTTTTTTTTTTCTTTTTCTTTTATTGGACCTTTGCGCACTGAAGTGTACTTTGACCGGCGACTTGAGGATAGAGTTTATAATTGCTGCATCGGTAGGGTGATGATCTTGATTTGGTAATGACTTCCTCACACCGGAGTAGAGGGAGGCAGACCAAACTCACTCGTAAGTAAGCATCAAGGCTAAAGGCACACAAAGAACGTGCACGATCCATAGGCCTTGGTGCTTGCGACAAAGGCTTTGGGAGAGGTAGGTCCCTTCTTGGAAGCAATCTTTGGGTGGAGTCAGGTGCCTTCATTGTTTATTTTGACCATATGGGGCCAACTTTTGCTCCTCTCTCTCCTCTTATTTCTCTTTTTCTTTTTTTTTTCTTTTCCTTTATAGCAAGGGGAGGCTAATCTCTTATTCATCTCTCTTTATTATTATTTTTTTTTCACTTCTCTCCTTTTTTTATGATCCCCTTGTACGTGGAACTTGATATCATCACCATCCTCCCTCTCACACTTGGACTTTCGTGAAAAAGTCGAATGTGCAAGGTCGTGGTCTCCTTTTGAGTGCGTTCCCTCGCCCAAGAGCATCAATGTTTTCTTGTTGATGTAGCCCCCATGTTTTCAAGCGTCGCGTGCCCTTTGTTCTTCTTAGTCTTCACCTGAAATGGTTAGCGACAAGAATACCCGAAGGTGCATACTAACTTGATAACATGTCCTTGCTTTTTATTTATAAGATTTTTTTTTTTTATAAAAGATTTTTTTAGTTAATTTTTTTTTAGAAAAACCTGTTATGAACAAAGGTCACTACACATGCATATTATCATGACAAACATGTTCTAAAAAGATGCCTTATAAAAAACCAATGCCTTCCCCGACAACGGCGCGAAATGCTTGTTGCATTTCTTAAGCGCAATCACTAAAAAAAGGTTTAGAACCCATCTCCAATAACGGCGCTAGAAATGCACCGTTGACATTCCTAAGTGAAACCACCGTGTCGGTGATAACACTAGGTACATCAACGGTGATAGATCTTTGCCAAATAAGATATTCATCCGCAAGCGCACGGATCTATCATTGTAGCATTTCACCCGGAAGTATTCAGGGTATCGTTATTTATATTTTCCCAAAGGAAGGCATGGTGGAAAAGGATCTAATAGAGACATGAACAAGATAACACGAATGTATAATGAACCGATGCTCATAATAGGGGTAATATAAGATAGGTAGTAGGATAACTTGACACACACACTCAAGCCAATCTCAAGGATAAAGGTAAAAGAATGAATAAAAGAATAAATCTAATATGGAGCAGGCATATCCTAAATAATCATGTCAAGATAGCAGATACACACATGTTTTACTGTTAGAGATTCTAAGTTAAGAAAGCCAAGGTCTCTGCTGAATTACTTCGGGCACCGGCCCACGCCCAAAGGACAGTGTCAGGTAATTTTGCGCCGCGCCACACCCGAACGTGGGGGGGATTACAAGGGACGGACAAGGTTGTCACAACCCAGCCGCCTACCCCCTCAACCGTGAGATGCGCCACAAAAGATAGGCAACCCCTAGCCCGGACACCACGTCTACACTAGTGATTATCACTCTAGCGTGTTAACAAGGCTTACCCCGCCCCGGGGTCCTTCTACTAGAGAGCCGCCCGAAGGAACGACTATCAATCCCAGCAGACCCAACATCAACCAAGTCTAACTCGGGTAGACCTCATCATAACATTCTAGCTCTTGGTCTAAACATGTATGTATGAAAGATTAAGCACAATATTCTATATGACAAGATCATGATATAGAAACTATATACTAGTTCATCAATCAAGATTATATCAAAAGAACTTTGCTCGATTCAAGAACACGACTATATTGATAAAGTAAGAGCAAGAACAAAATGGAACTCTTGATATTATTCATGCCGAAAGATACAAGATGTCCAAGCTCTCCAAGTAAGCTCATGGCCTTCCTCCTTATTATTCTACTATACTAATCTATAAAGAAGAAAAGAAGAAAAGAAGAAGAAGAAGAAGAAGAAGAAGAAGAAGAGGAGGAGAGAGGCTCTATTGTGTGGTGTGTGTTGAATGAGGGGAGAGGGCCTCCTTTTATAGGTAGAGAGAGGGGGCTCATTGGAAAATGTCCCTCCCCACATGGAAAGAGCCAAAACCGTCCTTGGACACCTTCCAAATCTGCTTGAACCGACCATCCAACGTCGGCATAGCCCTCCATGGAAGGTAATGCACCGCCTCGCCAAACACGGTCCGAACCGCCTCGGGATGGGTGCGGGCGCACCGTGGTGGTGCGCGCGCACCTGTTTGGGCTCGATTCGGGCCGGGCCTTGGCGGCTGGCGTGTTTGGGCTTGAATAGTTGTGTGGCGATGTTTGCTCGGCCCGATTCGCGTGTTTGGTCCATTTCTCCCTTGGGCTTGATGTTCTTCGGGAATGCGCTTTCGTGGGGCGCCTTTTAGTGCATTTTCCACTTGTTTCTTATATAGATCTGCACAATAAAAATTTGCACACTACAAGTGAAAATATGTCAATAATAGATGTATATGTGTGTAATAAGGTATAGTTTCACCCCCTTATTGGTAGAATGTTGACGTTAAAAATATGTCGTTGGTGACCGTCAACAATCACACATGATGATGAGAGAAATGTGTTGTACTACGATATGTTCAACTGTGTAATTGGTGAATGGCCTATAAAGTATCCGGGAGTCCCCGTCTGCGGGTCCGGACTACATGTGGTGGACTGGATGCCCATTTATGAAAAGATTTTGAAAAGGTTAGATGGTTGGAAGGGTAGCTCTTTATCCTTGGGAGTCAGATTGACTCTTATTAATTCTTGTCTCAATAATCTACCAATCTACGCCATGTCTATGTTACGGTTGCCTGTGTGATCTTTGAATAAGTTGGATATTGCCAGAAAAAGATTCTTTTGGCAAGGAGGGAGCATTAAAAGAAAATATCATTTAGTAAAATGGGAAACCATTATGAAGACCAAAGACAAAGGAGGGTTGGGGATAAAGGATCTTAGGAAGATGAACATAGGCTTGCTCTGTAAATGGTGGTGAAAAGTAGAGACAGGGAGTGGAATCTGGAATGACATTATTAAAAAGAAATACATGAAGAAAGGCTTGTTAAACTTTTTAAAAAAAAATCCTAAGAATTCCCCTATGTGGAATGGTTTACTCAAAGTTATTCATATCTATCTTAAGAGTATATCAATGAGAGTAGGAGATGGGACTAATACCAGTTTCTGGCACGACAGATGGTGTGGTTAGGTTACTTTAGCTGAGAAATTCCCTTATCTATATGAAATTAATAATGAACAGCACGCCTCTGTTGCAGAGATGAAACAAAAAAAAAAAAAAACTGGAGGTTATCTTTTAGAAGATGGTTATATGAGGATTTACAAATCCAGTTAAGAAGACGGTAGGATATCACCTTTCGTTGTGATGTCAATAGTGAGAAACATAGACCAAAGTGGGATTTAGAGAAATTTGGGCACTTCACTGTGAAGTCAGTGTATAAATCCCTGTGCAGTAATGAGTATGGCCAAAAGCATAAGAAAATCTGGAAAGCTAAGATCCCTTGAAAGGTTAAAATCTTCATGTGGTTAGTTGAGCAAAATTCCATTTTAACAAAAAGATAATCTGCTAAGGAGGAAATGGAAAGGCTCCCCAATGTGTGTTTTCTGTTCTGAGAATGAAAGCATAGATCACATTTTCTTTGAGTGTGTCTCAGCCAAATACATTTGGAGTTTATTAGCTTTCACTTTGGGTGTAAAGTGCAGACCAGCAAATGTTGTGCAATTCTGGCCTTGGATCCAGAACATATTTCCTTCTCCCTAAAATGCACCTGTTTGGATTAGCTGCTGTTTTTGGTCTATTTAGCGCACAAGAAATTTGATATGCTTTTGAGAAAAAACAAAGAATACAGTCTCCTTCTAAGATTGTCTGTTTAATTTCTTCGTTTATCACCTACTGTTCAGGTCTACTCAACGAAGAACTGAAGGAGCAGGTCATCAAGGGCGCGGAGGTGATTCAAGCATCTGCATTGGCGTTTCACAAGCAGGAAGACCAAGCTCGTACTCAAGACAACCAGATCATTATTTTCACTGGATGAAGAATCAAGAAGACAGAAGGAGTACCGAGATCGAAGAGATGGATAATATAGCACTGTTTTCATGTTTTCTGTAACCTGTATGGTGAGGAGGGCCTTTTAGGTATCGTTTAGATGTTGTCGGTTGGTCTGATCTCCTCTCACCTGGTTCCTGGGTGAACAGTTGAGAGTGAGCGTAATTTTTAGTAGCCAACTGTTACGGTGATACTCTGAACTCTTGTAATTTCGTTACTCCAAGTAATGAAATTCGGTTTTACCGTTGTGGAAAAAAAAAAAAAAAATGTTACAATTAATGCTAGGAGTACAAGCACTCACAACACTAAGGGAGTGTTTAGTTGGTGAAATATTTTGGGTTAAATTTCTTGTAACACTTTTTTTTTTTTTGTATTTGTTAATTATTGTTTATTATGGACTAACTAGGATCAAAAGATTTGTCTCGCACTTTTCAGCCAAACTGTGCGATTATTTTTTTTGCTTACCTACATTAAATGCTTTATATATGTGTTACAAGATTCGATGTGACAGGGAAGGCGTAACACTTTTTGGATTCTTGCATGCCAACTAAACAAGGCCTAAACGTTGTAGACTGTGACTTATTAGATCATCAGTAGTGTGTTGCACCGGGGTTGATCCCATCCCGGGCTTCGCAAAGGATGTGACGGCTACTGCCACCAATGGCACAATGCCAGTGTGAGTCCATAAACGGAACCCACCATATTTTTAAGAAAAAAAATTCAGCCCCAACTTCCTCTGCTCCGTCCTCCTCCACCATCTTCTTCCTATTCATCCGCTTCCCACCGGGCGGCGGCGAGCTCCTTTCGTGCGGCGGCGCAGCCCTCCCCCGTCCGGTGGCACGGCCTTGCCTCTCCACCGTCCGGCTGCGCGGCCCCGCCCTCCCGTTCGGCAACCACGCTCCTCAGCTTCAGCGGCGCAACACCGCCAACTCCATCCATCGCGACGAACGCACTCCTCCACACGCCCTCTCTCTCTCTCGGATCTCTGCCCTCCACCTCTAGCAGCGGCGCCCAATGCGAATGTCGCCGCTGCCGATCCCAGCTCCCCTGATTCAGGTCCTGGACCTTCCCCGTCGCAGGATACGGAGCCACCGGAAGAGCCCACGACCCTTGGTGACCAGTTCGGCTGGCCGTGTCTGCGGCTCCAGCGCGAGCGACTCACCCGCAACTCACCGAAGCTGGAGATCTAGGGAGTGGAAGGGATGGCTTCCTCTATGCAGCGGGAGCGTCAACCACCGTAGGAGAGAGAGAGAGAGAGTCGAAACGGGGTCAATGGGAAGGACTCGCTGCTTCGTAAAGTCGAGGTCACAATGTATGGTACCCGGTTCGATAGTTGCATTTATTGCATCGAACCGAGCAAGAACCCAACACACGTGGGTGCTCTTAGCGAGACGAAAACAACAACAACAAAAAAACAAAGAAACACCCAAAGTAATAAAAGTTTTCCCTCAGAAAACACCACGCTACTGGGCTGGAGGTCTCTCGATCAAGTGATCTGCGCCAGCATGAATCCAAAGGTCGTGACTTGGCCAAGCATGAGAAAACCGTGCGTGCGGTGATCTTCATCGTGGAGAAGAAGGTTGGTTTGTTTGCTAGGCATGATACTGCCTTGCCAGATTAGGATAACAATTTTAGTGTTATGTTCGAATATCAAACGAGTTATCTTCGAGGTTTGTACAGACGAAGCTTGCATTGCTATTAATAGAGCCAATTTGCCTTTCGTGGAATGGTGGTAAGCTCCTTGTTACCCACGTCAGTGAGCCAAGACAAGCTTGCTAGATATGGGCCGGAAGCCCAGAAATAGATGACCCACATCGTAAGGCCGAGTAATGGAGAGCCCACCTAAACCTTATCCCCGCCGTCGTCCTGTCCACTCCATTCAAATCCTCGTCTCCGATCGCAGCGATTCCCATCGCAGCCTCCTCCAATGGCGCCTCCTCCTCCTCACCTGCTGCCGCGCTCTTCCAGCTTTACGAGCAGCGTCATTACCCCCGCGTCCCCACACACGGGCAGCCACAGACCCAATGCGTCCGTCCCAAACGCCTCCACCACTACCTCCACCGCGGCGCAGCTCTCGCTGCTCCGCGGCCCACGCCCGCGCCGGCCGGATGGGGCCCGCGCGGGAGGTGTTCGACGCAATGCCGGATAGAGGGAGGTCCCTCGTCGCCTGGACCACGCTCATGTCCGGGTACGCCACCCACGGTCCAGCCTCCGAGGCGCTCGAGCTGCTCCTCTGCATGCTCGGTCTTCTCGTCAGACCCGACGCCTTCGTCTTCTCTGTCGCGCTGCGAGCCTGCGCCGCCGTCGGGAGCCTTCTACTCGGCAGGCAGCTCCATGGCGCCGTCGCCAAGCTCGGGTACGTGGGCGCCGACCTCTTCGTGGCCAACGGCCTCGTCACCATGTACTCGAGCTGCCAGTCCCTCCGTTGCGCTGAGAAGGTCTTCGGCAGTATCACCTCTCCGGACCTGGTTTCCTGGACATCCTTGCTCAGTGCATACACCGAGAACGGATATGACGCCCAAGCGCTGATGCTGTTCATGGAAATGGCCCGTGATGGCGTCGTGTGGGATGCTTTTACACTGTCGGTGGCACTCAGGGCAGCTTCGAGTTTGGGCCATGTGGGATTGGGCCATCAGCTACACTGCTGCATGATCAAGATGGGGTTGGTCGGCAAGGAGTTCCTGGATAATTGTCTGATCGGATACTATGGACGGTCCGGCGAACTGCAGCTGATGCGAAAGGTATTCGATGAGATGAATGTCAAAGATTTGGTTTCTTGGAACACCATAATCCAGTGTTATGCAGAGAACTTGTGCCACGAAGAAGCCTCGGCTCATTTTCGTGCTATGATGTTTGAATTCGCAGAGTGTGATGAGTTTACCCTGGGCAGCATTCTTCATGTTGTTACCAGAACCGGTGCTTTTGGTCATGGTATGGAAATACATGGCTACCTCATCA
Source organism: Hyparrhenia diplandra (assembly GCA_015847255.1). Lineage (NCBI taxonomy): Eukaryota > Viridiplantae > Streptophyta > Magnoliopsida > Poales > Poaceae > Hyparrhenia > Hyparrhenia diplandra. The sequence goes on from JADLZK010001025.1 coordinate 129,492, forward strand.
GAGCTGGTTTGGACTCTGACAAGCACGTTATGAGTGCTCTCATTGATATGTATGTCAATTGGGCTACTCTTCGTAAGAGGTACGGGGTGTTTCCTTTGAGAATGCTAAAATACTATCTGACAGTCCAGGGCAAGCTGGATCAATTCATCGTGGCAAGCAGTCTGAAGTCATGTGCTTCTGGTCTGGATCTGGTAGCAGGGAGGATGTTGCATGCTTGCATTTTAAAGTCTGATATGAATCCAGATTCTTTTGTTACCAGCTCGCTGATCGACATGTATGCAAAATGTGGTGCTTTGGAGGAATCAAATCTTCTGTTTTCAAGAACCAAGAATCCAGGTACAGCCGCGTGGTCTGCTGCTATCTCAGGAAACTGTCTGAATGGCCAGTACGGGAGAGCAGTGCATTTGTTTAGGAGGATGCAGTCAGAGCATGTGCAACCTAACGAATTCACCTACACCGCTATACTTACGGCATGCATGGCTCTTGGAGATACTGTAGGTGGCATGGAGATCCACAGTAACTTGATTCGAAATGGCTATGGAACCAACACCTCTGTCCTGAAAAGTTTGATTACATTTTATCTAAGACAAGGTCGGTACCACCAGGCTCTCAAACTGTGCTTAGCACTCTCAAACCATGATATTTCTTGGGACACGTTGGTTGAATCATTTTCTCAGGTTGACCATCATGTTGGAATAGTTAATCTCTTTCATGTTATCCAACGCTGCGGCGCGAATCTTGACTATCATACTGCACGTCTCATCTTGAGTTCGTGTGGGAAGCTGGGACTTCTTGAGGAAGGGTTGCAAGCACATGCCTACATGACCAAGCGTGGCCTGCTTGCTTCGACAGCTTGTACCAACAGCTACCTCATCGACATGTACTCCAGTTGTGGTAGCCTTAGGCATGCGTCTGATGCCTTCAACTATATGCCTGACAAGGACGCATCTTCCTGGACCTCAATAGTAGTAGCGAACGTCGAGAATGGCTGCCCAGAGACCGCCGTTCGCCTGTTTTCACAGATGCAGAAGGAGAAGTGCCGTCCGACACCAAAGGCGTTTTTATCTGTTTTGAAGGCCTGCGCGAGAACTGGCCTAGTAAGTGAAGCATTCACTTTTTTTACGTCCATGACAGAGGTTTACAAGATGCATCCCTCGGAGGAGCATTATTCCCACATGATTGAAGTCTTGGGTCGGGCGGGGATGTTCAAGGAGGCAGAGCATTTTATCGATAGTGTTGTTCCTTTTGAGTCTAGCGCGTCAGCCTGGAGTTTGCTCTGTGCTGCTGCGAAACAGAACGGAGATGATAAGACGGTAAAGCTTGCAGAAGACAGACTAGCAAGGTTTCCTGGCGGCTACTGAGTGTTGAGCAATGCTTCACTTTGTATGATGAACATCAGAACATGTCCATCATTTACGTGTAAAACTCTAGCACTACTAACCCAAGGAGTATACTCTTGGCAGCAACTGACACATGAAGTGAATACTGTAATTGGAGGCCGGTCTTGCTTAGCCTGGGTATATTTTTACTGAAAAACGAGCCGAACCGAACGGAAACTGAACCGAAATGTCAGTTTTTCGGTTTGGCTTCATTTTTCATATATGAGAAAACCGACGAATCGGCTCGGTGCTCGGTTTTACCTCAAAACCGATCCGAATACCGAGCAGACCGAGAAAATCACGAAGTCAGCGTCGTATTCCTGTCCACCTCCACCAATCTCACACTGGGCGAAGCCCACAACGCGGCAAGGCGGCCCAGTAGCCTGAGCTCATTGCCCCAATGCGAGTCGCCTTCCCCCTCACGTCAGTCGGCCCGATCACTCACCGAGCTGAATCGTAACCCTAGCTGTAGCGGCGGGGGCGGCAAGCGGTTCAGCGGCACCAGCGGGGCTCTGCGGCGGGGCAGCATCGGGGCTCGGGCAGCGTGGGGCGGCGGAGGCTCAGCCACGGGCGGCGTCGGGGCTCAACGTAGGTGGCGTCGGCGCTCGGCGCGGGGCGTCGGGCGAGAGCTCAGCCCGCCTATCGGCGGCAGGCTCATCGGCGGGGCAGCAGCGGAGCAGGAAGGAGGAGCAGCGCCCGGCCATTCGCTTTTTTTTTAAAAACCGAAATTAAAACCGAAAGTGATTTCGTCGGTTTTTGGGATTTTACCAACCCGATCGGCTTTGGTTTTCTAGAAACCGAATTATTTCTTACCTAACCGAATTTTCGGATTTTACCGAATGCCCAGGGTGAGGTCTTGCGTTCTTGTAAATCTTTCATATAAGATTTACCGCTTTCCTGGAGTAAAGCTCTCAGCAATCCACTCCTTCCATAGTTCAAGAGAACCTTGGTGTGCGTGATTAACGTTTATAAGAAGTGAATCCAATTCAACAGTTGGGTGGAACGTGTGGGTACTTTTTTTCTCTTAATAATAAACTATCTATTTTTTCTGATCCTTTTTAATAACATTTACGGGAGTACGTTAACTCACATACTACTAGTTGTGTTTATTGTAGCTAAACCATTGCTCCCTTTTGTAAACATAAAAAGACTCAAATTAAGCTCCTCCGAGAAGTGAAACAATTTTAAATTTGACAAGGCATAGAGCATCTCTTACTAAATATCTTTTCATCCTCCAATAATTCTGTTATATCTTGTTGTTGAACTCTTGGGTTCAGCAGGGGAAGACCTCTACCCAGGCGGTGCTTAGGGGAGGGAGTGAGTAGAGTGGCTAAGTCCAAAGTCGTAGAGCTGATGAAAATACAAAGAGTCACATTGTATTAATGATTTCACCAACCGTCTTACATGAGAGTCAAACTCTCTACTTATAGGCTTCAATCACAACAACGGTCACTTTACAAGTTTGCCCCTGGTATATTCTCGGGATATTCGCTTGCCGTAGTTGTCGGTGCAGGGGTAATGATGTCTTTGCTTCCTGCAAACCGCCTTCGCCTGCAAGTCTGTTGTCCATCCCATTAACGCTACGACCCATCGAGGAGTAGACGTGTTAGGGGTTTGCTTCTTCTCCTGAACCTCCGCTTAGAACCTCCGCTTAGACTTAGAGTCTTTCTTCGGGTTATTTCTGCGGAGCTCCTTGGAAACCTCCGGGTTTTTCTCGTTAGCAGGTTTCGGGCCTCCACCTAGCCCGAGGTCCGTTCCGTAGCTGAGTTTAGAAAGCAGAGATCCTGACCTCCACCTGGCATTTCGCTAGCACTGTCGGTCATGGAGGACTTGGGCACCTCCGCCACCTATTAGGGTTGGACTCCAACATTTAGGGGCGGATCCACGCCCCGGGCTGCCCGGGCAGCAACCGCCCTTGGGAGGAAGATTTCCCCTTATAATTGCTATATTTAGCCACTAATTTACCATGAAATCATCTCATTTTCATTGATTCTCTTTTCTTTAGCCCTCCCCAAGAAGTCATCCTGGCTCCGCCCCTGCCAACATTGCTTGTGCCTGCACAGGTACATTAAAGAGGAATCACCGTGAGTCAAAAGGGGGGAGGGTCTAGGGGGAACCTCCGCCCTGAGGGACCGAGTCCCAACACTTGTGCTTACTTTGGAAAAAAAAAAAACAGCCCTACTTGCCATCTTTAGATAGCGATAAACCACTAATAAAGGACAACCAACTAGTTAAAGAACCTCTTTGAGGACTCTTTTTCCGCCAAAATTTATATTTCTATCAATACGAAAAGAATATATATGTAAGAGGTTTTTGGCTCTTACAAAAAGTAGTAAGAATATGGCTCGTGGATCTTATAAAAATTAGTATCAAAATCTGTTCTTTAATTTGTCTCTTTAAACTTTTGTTCATAGGCAGTGTTGACGCGAATTAGGGTTCCACACCAACACACTTAAAGTGGATCTTATGAAAGGTCCCTTGTGGTTTTTGGTAATTGAGTGTCAACATTAGGTGAACTAATATGTGTGATTGAGATAATACACAGGAGATTAGTTCACACATGTGATGATGCAATGAAGGAGCTTATTGCATATGAAACATGACATGGAGTCATGTGACCAAGGTGGTGAAGATCAAGACAAAGACTTGGCTTGAAGGACCGGTTGCAAGTGTGAAGGGCAAGTCACTGGACTTGGCGCCGATGGACCGACGCAATAGCGGTGAAGAGCAAGTGAGGTCAAGATCGATGGACCAAGAAGGTCATGTGATGATATGGAGTGGATCATATCATTCTTGATCGTGTTGGTGCATGCGTTGCATCGGCACTTGAAGATGGAGCGGAATGAAAATGCGCAAGGCAAAGGTACAACCTATAGGGCATTTCATTTCGCGGTCATTAGAGCTTAGAGAAGTTTATGACCGGGGTTTAGGATAGATGGCCGTACTATTAAGAGGGGCGAACTTGTTTGCATATCGGTCATCTAGTGCCACTTGAGCGATCTAACTTTACGATGTGTTAGGATCGAAAGTGGCGTGATAAGAGCTAACCCGACCTTTGAAATGATTGTGAAAATGCTAACACACTTGCACATGGTGATGTACACTTGGTGGTGTTGGCACATTTACAAAAGGCGCGGTGATTGTGTGGGGTTGAGTTGGGTTTGGGAACCGCTCATCCTCCGAAGCTTGCGGCGGGATTCGCTTTCGAGAAAATGAGTTGCATATTTTCTATTGCGCCGGATGCAAGTTGGAGGTGAAAACATGCTAGCCCTCGTGCTCAAGTTGGTATACTTGATGGGTAGCATGTCGAAGAGAAGGCGTCGGTGTTTCGGTGGAGTTTTATTTGAAAAAGCGGTGGCCGGACGCACCGGGAAGCACGCGTTGCTTCGGCCGGGCCTCCGGTCGGTGCATCTGGAAGAGCTCTGCGGCGGCGTTTTTCACCGGGCCGCGCTGCGGCCGGACGTGGGCCGGACGGATGCCCGGTGCTCGGCCGGAAGCAGCTACGGACGCCTTGAGGAGGTGCCCCGGTTGTGGGCCCGTTCCTTGTCGGTAGTGACCCGGAAGCGCGACCGGACCCGCGGCCGGACTTCGGTGAGTCCGGTCGGTGCGTCGGTCGGTCGCGTAAAACCGTGGTTTGAAGCACCAACGGCTCTATTTGGCTTGGGGGCTATAAATAGATGGTGTGTTCAGCCATGGCGAGTAGTTTAGCACCTTGGGGACTTTGTGTCCATGCTTGAGAGTGCTCAAGAGCCCTCCCACTCACATATGCTTGATATCGTTCATCCGATTGAGTGAGAGATCGAGTTCTAGTGCGTTGTTTTGAGAGATTGCATCGTGTGGCACTAGGTGTTCGTGTTGCAAGCCGGTGTGCTTGTTTCTCTTGGAGGTTGCCACCTCCTAGACGGCTTGGTGGCAAGAGGCTTCGTGAAGCACGCAAAGAAGATTGTGCGGTGCTCGAAGAAGAGATTGTGAGAGGTTCGTGCTCACCTCGCGGGGGATCGTGAAGAGCAACTCTAGTGGAGCGTGTCATTGAGCTACCACACTTGTGTGTGGGTTCACACGGTACCCCCTCGAGGGATTGGCTAGAGAACTCACATTGGTGAGTGTCTCGATCGAGCTCCCAGTGTGGGATTTGGCACGGCCATTAAGCTTGAGAATCATCATCAGGGTGATTCGCCAAACCGTGGAACCACTAAAGTGTTGGTCGACACACGAGGAGTAGGGGAAGTTGGCAAGCTTCCCGAGACCTCGATAAAAAATCACCGGTGTCATCTTGTGTCCACACTTGGCGGTGGTTTGCAATCTCTTCGTCTCAAGCTTTGTTCTTACATTCATATATACATTGTGTTTGTGCTTGAGTAGAGTAGTTGTAACTATCTAGCTTGTGTAGCTTGTTTAGTTACTTTGCTTAGCTTGTGTAGCTAGGAAATTTGAGCCTTTGGGTTAGGCGTGTGTTGCCTTGTCCATTGTGCATCTAGTGAGCTTAGGGGCTTTGTGCTTGTGCTTACTAGAATTGTGTAGGAGCTCACCCGTGCTTGAAAGTACTAGTGCTTAGGTTTGTGTGACCTTGCATTAGAATTGATTAGGAGCTCAAGCTAGGCTTGTCACCTCACTCTTCTTGTGTAGGATCTTTTGTGAGGTGATTTAGAGTCTTAGTTAGAGGGTGAAGTCTTGGCTAGACCGATAAGTTTAATTCCGCATTTGTTTCGGATAGCCGGTACGATTAGTTTTTAAAAGGGACTATTCACCCCCCCTCTAGTCCCCATCTCGACCCTTCATCTTAGACGCCCGAGAGATTGCACACAACCTATAAGCAGCGAGAACCTCAGTGTGATCGACAAAAAAGGATCAAGGGATCGTAGAGGCCGATGTAGAGCTCGGTTTCGATTGGAATGACCTCAGAACGCCCTCCGAAAAGATCCGTCGGGAGGAGGCATGTGAGGGGTGTCCTAGGATCGGCAATTCCACCTAGAACGCAAACGAAAATTCATGGAGAACGCTGTCGAAAAGATCCGTCGGGAGGAGGCATGTGAGGGGTTGAGAGAAGATAATTAGGGTTTGAGGAGTTGATATGTGATCTTTGATCGAGTGGATGTAGATGAGATCAAATCGGCCATGAACCTTTTATTATATAGAGGGGTGGTCTTTATCCCCATAGGAAACCATATTAGGTACGTTTTCAATCACCAAACCTTTCCAAAAACCGAATAGAAACTAGATCGGTTTGGAATAGGAAAATCCCGGCCACGCACGTACGTGCGGGCAATGCACCGGACGCTCACGCGGGGGCGCCAAGCGTAGTCCCGAAAGCCCCTCGGTGAGGGGGGTCGGGCAGCCGGACGGGGGGGGGCGACGCCGGGACCTAGGCGCCCGAAAGGACTGCGCCGCGAGGGTGCCGCCGGGACTCCGGGTCTATGGCGCCAGACGCGCCTCAGCCAGGTCCCGGCATCCGGCGCGTGTTAGAACGCGGCCTGCGACCCTTTTCGTCGAGTCTTCCGATTATTTGACCTCGTTGTTGAACTCCAAGCATATCCACGGAGTCTTTGACACGTCTAGGTCATCAAAAATTATGCATGGACATTTTTAGGTGTCAAGACATAGCATAAGTATTGAATTTATTTATTATTAGACAATGTGCCACGAGTGGTACCTATACCTCACCCGTGTCATGTTGATATTCCTACTCTATATGGCAAGATGAGGGATACAGTCAAACACGAAATTTTAACCGAGAGGATATTGACCTTTTCTTTTTCTATAATTTGTTGTCTCATGGCTTTATCTCGTCCACGTGGACAGCAGTACCACGAGTGATTAATCAATAACCAAAATTATCTATTGGCGCCGTGAAATCCGTCTAGTCTCCGACGAGGAGGTGGCCGGGCATGGGAAAACTCGCCGCCCCACATTTATCTCGGCCCCGTATCTCAAGAAGTCATCAACAGTGGAGAGTTGAAATCACCATGATCCATAGTGGTAGTAGTGTATTATAAATTTATACTCCATATGTAATATATAATATACAGTATGTACTATAATATATTAGAATTAGAAATTAGAATAAAGAAGTACTAGTACTGGAACGCTGGGCCTGGCCGAGAACGAGGTGGCCGGCTTGCCGGCCCGGAAGACGTGCGAGCACGGTCCAGACCTCTCCAACAACCCCAGGCAGAGACAAAGTGGCAAACGCGACGCCCGCACGCCAAACGGCACCGCACCGCACGTCCGCACCACCTCTCCACCGCAGCACACAACTCCGGCCGGCGGAAGCCGCGAAACCAAACCCGGGTCAACGGCCGACAGCCCAGTGTCCCAGAAGAGAGAAGCCCATAAAAGAAGACGAGAGGGGCTCACCGCTCTTCTCCTCACACACACAAGACACTCCCCTCATTCGACCAGACCCCACGCACACACCCTCGCATCCTCCGATCCCATCTCAATTCGCCGTCGCCGCGGGGGACTCCACCTCCAGCTCCAGCGCGGTGCTGCTCTCCCTGCCCATGTGACTCGCGCGACCCGAGTCAGCACTCCCTCCCAGACCCCAATCCGCGGCGCCGGGCGGGGAACCCGGAGCAGGGCAATAAAAATCCCCGTGGCGGGGATGGGGCAGGAGGGATGGGGTACAACAGCAAGGCGGGAGGAGGAGGCGGCGGCGGCGGCGGCGGGGAGGGCTGCCGATGACGGCGCCGCGGCGCGGGGCGCGTCGCCGCTCCACCACCACCACCACCACACCCGGTCGCGCAAGATCCACCGCACTCTCAACAACTTCAAGATCACCGTGCTGTGCGGCCTCGTCACCATCCTCGTCCTCCGGGGCACCATCGGCCTCAACCTCTCCCTCCCTCGCACCCCTCCGACGCCGACGCGCTCGCCGACGCCAAGGCCGTCGAGGACATCGACCGCATCCTCCGCGAGATCCGCTCCGACTCGGGACCCGACCCCGACGACGACGGCGACTTCGGCGCCTCCTCCGGGTTCAACGCCACCGCGCTCAGCGCCGCCGAGGCCGACGCCGCCTACGCCGCCGCCGTCGGCAGGTACGCGCTCGGCCCCAAGATCTCCGACTGGGACGCGCAGCGCCGCCGGTGGCTCGCGAAGAACCGGGCTTCCCGGCCACCGTTGCCGGGGAAGCCCAGGATTATGCTCGTCACCGGCTCGCAGCCGGGGCCCTGCGATAACCCGCTCGGCGACCATTACCTGCTCAAGACTACCAAGAACAAGATGGATTACTGCCGCATCCATGGCATCGAGATGGTCCACAACCTCGCGCACCTTGACAACGAGCTCGCGGGCTACTGGGCCAAATTGCCGCTGCTCCGCCGCCTCATGCTCTCCCACCCGGAGGTCGAGTGGATCTGGTGGATGGACAGCGACGCGCTCTTCACCGACATGGCCTTCGAGCTGCCCCTGGCGCGCTACGACGGCCACAACCTCATCATCCACGGCTACCAGGACCTCCTCTTCGACAAGCACTCCTGGATTGCTCTCAACACCGGCAGCTTCCTCTTCAGGAATTGCCAGTGGTCGCTTGACCTCCTGGACGCGTGGGCGCCCATGGGCCCCAAGGGCTTCATCCGTGACCAGGCCGGCAAGGTACTCACCGCCAACCTCAAGGGCCGGCCAGCATTCGAGGCCGACGACCAGTCGGCACTGATTTACCTCTTGCTCTCGCAAAAGGACAAGTGGATGGACAAGGTGTTCATTGAGAATTCCTACTACTTGCACGGCTTCTGGGCTGGGCTGGTGGACAAGTATGAGGAGATGATGGAGAATCACCACCCAGGCCTCGGTGACGAGCGGTGGCCTTTTGTCACTCACTTTGTTGGTTGCAAGCCATGTGGGAGCTATGGGGATTACCCAGTGGAGCGCTGCCTCAGGAGCATGGGCGAGCCTTTAATTTTGCCGACAACCAGGTGCTTCGGCATTATGGCTTCTCACACAATGGGCTGGAAAGCCCCAAGATCAAGAGAACCAGGGATCAGGCGACCAGACCGATAAATGATGTGGAGAACTTAGATATGAAGGCCAAAATATCCACAATTTCATGAAAGTTCAGATGAGAGTTGGTGGTTTGGCAATTGCATACTTGCTTTGGCTAGCAACAAGGTCAGAGCATTTTGTGATATGGAGATATGGTTGTTCTACTTTCCACTCTCTTTCCTTTTTGTTCATCAATCTTTATTCTTATGTGACAGCTAGAGATTGCAAGCTTTGTTCATTATGGAGTTAAACACGATAGGAGCTCAAATCTGATGGAAATAGGCTTGGCTTTTGTAATCTGCCATTTCATTTTTGTGCTAGGTTCTTGCGGAACATGAATCCCTGATATGTGGAGTTTGTGGATGCTAGTAGACTAGTTGTTCTCTATTTAATCTTTATCTTTCTTATCCTCCATGGTTGAATTATGAATCCTATTGCTAACTAAATATACCTAAGCACACATTAAAAAAAATTTCTGTCTACTTTCTGCCATATGATCCAAACTTTACTGATTATTGCAATGTGTCAAGTACTCCACAATGTATCCTGATTTAGTGTTGCATCTTCATTTAGTGATATTTTTAGCACTGACATCTTGGAAGCTTAGTTGAAAGGGGGGTGGAAAGAGGACATCTTGGATGCTTGATATTGGTAATTTAGGATAAAATTATCCATGGTTTTGCAACTTTTCTGCCATTTTCTATTTGAACTGGAATTGGCATTCTGATAGTTATTCTGATGTAGCAAAGTATTTAGAAGGAAGGTTGCACGTCAAACCCTTGTATGAAATTTTGAATAGCCATAAATTAAGATAAAAAGAAACTGGTACTTTGTGCCGCTGGTTTTGAAAAGTCAACACGTCATCTTGTTTGTCTCCAGCATCAATTCAGACTTTCAACCTAAAGTGCTATCTAAAGGGGAAATAACCATAACATGTTACAGCTCCTTGTTACTATGTTTTGCTGCGATTTGTACTTCTCATAGATTGATGACTCGCTGTTATATTGTTGGAGAAATATCTATTTTCTTCTTTTATTCAGACTTTCAACCTAATATTTGGAAGCATGCAATGGTTTCTTCCAGGGGGTCTAATGTGTGATGTTGTCATAAATGTTAATTTATACAATTCGTTCAGGCATGACTCATCGAATATTTAATCTGTTAAGATGTTACAGAGGTTGCTAATTGTAGGAGTGCTTCTACAGTTCTAAAAATCATTTTTATACTGAAGAATAATTTATGTTGAATGTTTTCTTATGTTGTTTGATTTTGTTCTTTGTGCTGCTAGCATTTACTTCACTGTTATGATTTAGGTAGTAAAGGTGATGAAAATGTGGTTTCTCTCTCTCTATTAGTATTTTTTTTAGAGAAAAGGGTCTCCCCCGCTTTTGTTATTCCAAATTGTCTCCGGTAAGTATTCTTGGAAAGCAGCCAAAGGAAAATTTGGACTCGAGGAGGAATAGTGAGTTTCCAAACTGAACTAACAAAGCTGGGGTAACACCCCTGAATCACTGCATAAAGGGATTGGACTGAGTATCTACCAGAAGAAGTATAACTCTATAGAATAAAGTGGGACAGAGGGTAGTATAAGATATTTTGATGTTGATATGTATCCTGATATTGAATATCTAATTGTATATCAAAAGCGGCATATTTAGAGAATCTAACATATCTTGTAATTTGAAATGGAGGAAGTACTGAATAATAGTCAAAGTAGAATGTTTCACTTACATTTTAAATGGAGGAATCCATAAACAAACAAGCAGCATATGAAGATACGAAAGTAGCTTATGCTCGGATTAGGGGCTAGGGTTTTGAAAACTGACTGCGCTGCGGTATGTTGCTGCTGCTCTGCCTTTGAAGCTGCTTCGTCAACTGGAACAAGCTTGATCAGGACTGCAGGCCACCCGTTTCGGTTTCGGCCTTGGACGTAGTCGGATTTGAGTTCATGCATGTCTTGGGGGGTGTTTTGTTGGTGAAATATTTTGGGTTCGGCTAATGTAACACTTTTCATTTGTATTTGGTAGTTTTTGTCCGACTAACTAGGTTCAAAAGATTTCTCGTATTTTCTAGCAAAACTGCAAAACTCTACAACTTTTTTTGTTTGACTACGCTTAATTCTCCAGGCATGGGTCAAGAAATGTCAAGAAATTTGAAGTGACGACGTAGCACTTTTTAGATTCACTTTTTGTGAACTAAATGAACTCTTGTAGTAGATTAGTGTGGAAATTAACTAATTTCCACCTCAATCCAACCCAACACATGTGAATTAAGGTCATCCAAAAGGCCTTATTTGGATTGATCAGATAAATTAATCAGCCAGGGGGGCTAACCTGATCATGGATGCCACGTGGACTGAACGATGACACACATTTCTGACGACAACGGAAAATTAGATTAATCAAATGAACCGGATCAAGATCTGGCTATCCGCTGCATCTACTGCTGTATGAATGTTATGTTTTACTTGAGGGGCTGTCCGCCTGCAGGTATATATATATCCTCTGTCATGGAAATTTGGGAGACATGGATCTCAAGGAGCATTGACAGTAAGATCTGTGAAGACCTGACCATGTGCAGCTCTGCTTCTGTAACGTTGTCTACCAAACTCGTATCAAAGATCTGAGATTGAGAAGACGACCGAACCACGTGCGGCTCTGTGGGATTCATGATTTTTCACGACCATATATTATAGGGAAATGCTAAATTAAGAATGCGCAGTCTACGGCCTCTCAGCCGGTACACCCGCCCCGCACACCGTGTCACGCGTCTCCTCCCTGCCCGCACAAGATTACAAAAAGAGATAATCTTTTTAGTATGTACTTGTACTCCCTTTTAACTCATTTTTAGTATGTACTTGTACTCCCTTTTACCTCATTTTCTGTACATCGAGATAAATTGACTTTAAATCTTTCGTAGCATCCATAAATTGACTCTAATTACTACTATTTTGTTAATTTATGTTCCAAGATTAAATCAATTTTAAAACAACATGTGAAAAATAGAACAAAATTGGGGATGTAGCTCAACTGGTATAGCATTTATATATGCACTGAAAAGGTACGGAGTTCAACTCCTCACATCTCCAATTAAAAATATTTTATTAATCTATGTTCTAAGATTAAATCAATTTTAAAATAGCGTGTAGTGACAAATGAAACAAAATTGGGGATGTAGCTCAATTGGTAGAGCATTTATCTATGCATGAATAAGGTACGGGTTCAACTCCTCGCATCTTCAATTGTTATTTTTTTAATGTATGTTACAAGATTAAATCAATTTAAAAATAACGTGTAGCACTAATGAAACAAAATTGGGGATGCAGCTCAACTGGTAGAGTGTTTATGCTCCTTGCATCTCCAATTAATATTATTTTGTTAATCTATGTTCCAAGGTTAAATCAATTTTTAAAATAATGTGTAGTGGCAAATTAAACAAAATTGGTGATGTAGCTCAACTGGTATAACATTTAAAAGTCTAAATCACACCCTCACCTTTGGGAGGTGGTCTAAATCACCCACGACCTTTGAAATGGTCTAAATCACCCCTAAACTTTTAAAAACCGGTCAAATTACCCCTAAATCAGTTTTGAAAAATCATAGAAAAATCATAAAATGGAAAATAAAATTGTGCTAGACTCCAAATGAGTAGATCTACGCAATGAACATATAATATGGTATACTTTAGTATTTTTTTTATAACTACGAGGAAAAGCATAAATCTAAAGCTACAAAAAAAAAATGTACTAAAGCATACCATATTATTTGTTCATTGCGTAGGTCTACTCATTTGGAGTCTAACACAATTTTATTTTCCATTTTATGATTTTTCTATGATTTTCTATGATTTTTCAAAACTGCTTTTGGGGGTAATTTGACCGGTTTTCAAAAGGGGTGATTTAGACCATTTCAAAGGCGTGGGGTGATTTAGACCACCTCCCAAAGGTGGGAGTGTGATTTAGACTTTTTTCCCTTTATCTATACATGAAAAGGTAACGGGTTTAACTCCTCGCATCTCAAATTATTATTATTTTGTTAATCTATGTTCCAAGTTTAAATATTAAATAATTTTTTAGTGGCAAATTGAATAAAATTGGAGATGTAGGTCAACTTATGGTTATCTATACATGAACAACGTGTGGGTTCCAACTCCTGGCATATTTTGTAAAAAAAAAAAAAAAAAAAAACTCTGGCATACTATGACTATTTTATTATTATTATTAATCTATTTTCCAAGATTAAATCATTGATTATAGTCTTTTGAACGGGGTGTCATTATCATGTTTTGATTTGAAAATTCGATTTGCAGGACACTTGGTTTAGGTCCACTTGGATATATTTAAAAATCATGTGAGTCCATTTGTAACTAAAGTAGCTTCATAATAAAACATTCTTGCTATATTCTTTTTAAATATATTATAATAATAGAATTAATAATCAAAGTTGTTCTTGGGCCGGGAGTTTGAATCATTTTGTGGCTAAGTGGAGCTTTGGTTTAATCTCTTTGTTATGCTCGTGACGATACTAGCAGCTTCCCTTTGACATTATACATACACATACATTACAACTTTAAAGAACAATTTCTGTTGAACCAAAAGATGCTCTCTATGTAATGGAGAGCAATATACACATTACAAGCAATGTTAAACTCATGCCGGCCGCGAGAGCGAGGGTGATTTGTGATGCAAATCAATGAAACCCAAGAAATGGAAGCTCCCCGGCCCTCTCCCACGTTTGAGGCGGCCTACTTGGCGACCAGCTTGCGCGCACGTTGGTTGGCTCCCTTCACCCTGGAGTTGAGCTCGTCCACGTCGCCTTGCAGATGATCCAGCGCATCGTTTTGCCTGAAATGTGTTGCGCAGAACAAATTTTTACTGGACACAATCGACGACAGTACTAGTAGCAGATTGCTGAGAATATTGAGCTACTCGATCGCGTTCAGAAACTCAAGGATCATATCGGAGGTGACAAGCTCACCTGTCAAGCTCGGAGCCCATGTCGACGGCCATGCCCTTGAGCTGGCCCAGCACGCCGCTGAGGTCATCGAGGGCGTCGTCCTGCTTCTTCTTCTCGATCTGCAAGATTCACATATATATAAACTAGCATGGCCTGCCGGGTTGCAATCGATTTCAGCCGGGCAGAGAGAACAGTCACGTTACGACGAACCTGGACTTTGTCCATGGCATCCGTGGCCTCGCCGTAGTGGCGAGGGTCGCGCTTCCCTCGCGGGCTCAACCCGAGCTTGTCCCTCTGCTCCATGCGGCTGGCCTTCTTCTTGAACGAGTCATCTTGTTTATTTCATTCAATAATCAGTTTGTTTCAGTTTCAGTTTCAGTTTCAGTGTACGTAGATATAGATATATAATATAGGACACGATCGTCGTCGTATAGTAGGTAGGGTACCTCGTGACACCTGTGCCGGTCCCTTGATCTGCCTCGTTTTCTTGGGCTTCCATGGCTTGGAGAAGAATCCCCCAAGGCTGCCGAGAAGCGTCTCGCTCTTGGTGAGGTCCTGGTCGATCTCGACGGCCTTCTCGTGCGTGCGGTTGATCTGCTCGCCCTGCTTGTGCAGCGTGACGAGCGTGTCGGACGCGTCCTTCTTGATGTCCTCGGCGATGCGCAGGCAGCCGGCGAGCGCGTCGGTGGTCTCCTCGGCCTTGTACGCGGCGTAGTGCTCCAGCTCCTGCACCGACTGGTTCTCCAGGCCGCCCGTGTCGCGGAACCCGTCCTTGTAGCGCTTCTTGGCGTCGGCGGGGGCCTGGTACCCGCCCGCGCCGGACTTCTTCGCCGCCGGCTTAGACTCGGAGTCGAGTCGGAGTCGAAGGGTTCGGCTTCGACGAAGCCGCGGGCTTGCCGCCGCGTGGCATTTTGATTTCGTCGTCCGCCGCTCCCTATTATTTGCATTGCTTCGTCAATATACGTACAAAAATAGCTAATTTACTCCATCTAACAATTCTTCTAATTCTAATGTAAACACTCCTTAATCCGATGAATACCTCGATCTACATAGCCCAATGGTGTTATTATGCACCACAAGACGAAATCAATATAGGATTGATAAAGCGGGCATGTTTTTTTCTTTGTTTATAATTAACAAGAAGTCTAGCATGAATAAAATTGAACACAGATCTGCATTTCATCTGATTCAACATCTAGTTGGTAAGATGGAACTAGTACACTAGGAAGCATCATCAGAAAAGAATGAAAAGGAACTCAAGAAAAGATGGATCCATATTATCAATCAATAAAATCAACCAGGCTAATGATCTAACCAGATAGATTTGGTGCGGCCTCCTTCTCCTCCTCCTCCTCCTCCTCTCCGGACAACCAAGGAGGAGGCAACAAATGTGCCTTTATTTGGAAAGCAAACTTCGTTTGTTTGCCGTGCCTTCCGTCTATATATATAGGTGCTATTTATCAGGCATTCACTCTCAAGAAAAAAAATTCTACTGAAACTGCTGTTATTTTTGGAAACTTATACGATCCACTCGGTGCCTGTGACACGAAGGTCGGGATAATCATAATTATCCTGCAATTTCTCACATGTTGTAACATCATGCAAAGACGTACGATGCATGGAAACCACGCTAATATTCCACTACAAGAGCTACCAATTGTCTCTTTTCTTTGTTTCTTTATAATTCAACGGTAGTCTGTTTACTACCCCTCTAAAAATAGATATGCGAAGGAAGGATATCCCATTTTATCTTTGTCCCGTCTCTAAATAAAGCACACCGGAGTACATGACATGCTTCATCTACATATTTGAACAAATTAATATTGTAACTCAGTTCTGATTGGAATATAATCTTATAGTGGAAGTTGCATTTTTGTTTGAAAACTCAAACTTTATCAATCCAATTAGTCAAGGTATATAGATATATTTATTATTTACAAGCTATATGATTTATATTTATTATTTGCAAGCTATATAATTAGACTTGTGCTCAAAATAAGATGATGTTGATTTGTTGCAAGTGGCAATGTATATTGTGTATTGTCCGAGAAATCGAATATCAAAATCTATTTTTCAAAATTTTCTCCTTGTATCAAGTATGCCTTATATTGGAACTTTTGATTTCCTTAGTTTATGTGACTTGTAGGTAGTAATAGGTATTACTTGACTAATCCTAGCCTGGTCGGCTAAATCCAGACTGTCAGAGTTTTGAACCGTGATTGGTTTACATGGTCTGATAGTTCACCACCAAGATATTCATCATCCACAAATGAAGATCAGCAAGTGCTTAAAAGACCGCAAACATTGAACAACTGATGAACTAGACAAACCCTACCACATCTTTGTCCAACACCTATGAGTATCGCTTTAAGTAGCACCCTGCCGCAACAATCATCTCTGAAGCATCACACAACAGGAATCACAAAAGCACCCAATCACAGAACAAGATCGAAGAGAAGACAAGGATGAGCAAATCCATAATAAACATAATGGGGTTAGTAGAAATATCGAGGGGAAGTTCATTACGAAAGTTTATTTCAGGATTTAGTTTGAAAGAGTTCCATCAGACAAAATGGACTCTTTAATAACATTGTTGTTAGCAGCTCTGTCAATTGATGGGTTTCAAATATGTACGTACTAGTGTCTGGAAAACCAGAGAAACGAGGTAATTCCAGGAACCAAAAATTTTAAGTTAGATAAATGAGACTCCAGAAAACTTGTCAATGCTCAAGCAAGAGCTTTGTTGCAAAGCCAGATGCATCCATAATAACAGCATCCAACAGCAGGCATCCACCCCATCAAAAATGCAACCTCATGGAAGTTTATATACAGGAACGACACTTCCTATAACTTAAAAATGCTAGCTTAGGTTATTGGATGGAACTTGCAGCGGGAACTCATACAATGAATGTTCTCTTCAACACTTTCTTGCCCCGTTTTCTGTTTGTGCTCAAAGCATTAAGGATTTCTGCATCCTCATCGTTCCACAGAATCCTAGCAGCATCTGGTTTTTCTATCAGTAGCTTGGCTACTAGGAACCCAACAATAGACCATGTTTGGTACAGCCGTGCCTGTTTCCCAATGAAGCGTGCTCTCTTGGTGTCGTAGTATTCAGGCCATTTGTCTGTAGCAATACGCCTTTCAGCTACCTCTATAGCTTTAGCTGCAAGCTCCGGTCTGTTCATCTTGATGCATGCCACTGTGAGCTGCACAAAATGATAGCATGCTCAACAACATTCAATATGTACATGATAGAGGAGCAATAAAATGTGAGCAGACAGATTGCCGGTAAATCTCAGCAAGTTTGGCTAAATGCAACTGTGTATCAAAATGAAACCATGCTTTACATATGGACAAGTGAAAATCAATTCAACATCAAGAGACAGTACATCTACAGTAATAGGAAAACAGTTTAGAGAATGCAAACCTGCCACAGTAATGTTGGCCAGGATCCTCCATTGTGGTACGACCAAGGCCTGTATTAAAAGAAATCACTAAGTATGCGAAAAGGAACTGCAACATGATCCCAGGTCTGAGGGTAAAAATTGAGAATTATCTAAAGCTCACGTGTTTTTAGGGTCACTCCCAGTGATGATTTTCCATTCCTGGTTCTCAAGAGCAGGATAGCATATCTTTAGTGGCATCTCGGACACTAAATCAGACCATTTAGACTCAATAAGATCTAAAATGGCATGTGACTGATGAGTTGTTGCCAAGCTGCTTACAATTGACCATAAATTTCCCAGTGAAAAGAATCTGAAGTCCATATGAGCTGGCTGGAGGTTGCCAATAAAGTAACCCCCCTTTGGAGGTATCCACTCAACAAGCCATGGTGGAATCTGATCAGGGTATATGTTGAACTTGTTGACAGCATCATAAGAATATTCTTCTGTTTTATATCGATAAATCTCATTCAATTTTTCCATGTCTAGCCAGTAGTACTCTCTGATATGAAAGGACAGTGCAATAAGTCTATTGTTCAGGGCACGGATTAAGTCAGCTGATCCGTCTTCATGAGTCAACATCTCACGCGCACACAAGAGGGCTGAATAGAAGAGTGCCTGCACACAAAACAATGTGCATGAGCTAATAATATAGAGAAAAGTTGTGCGTCTTTTTGTCTTTTTAGCCCATAGAGATTGGATTGAGCTTTCATGGTTACTATCCTCGTAAACTTGAGTCTGCATTAGTAATTATTATGCCATCACTATCCTAATCACAAATATTGTCTCTGGGATCCTGGTTTCTTCTCTGCAGTACCATCCTCACCACTACTGATGATCAACTTATCTATATACGCCAATCAATCCAGAAGGCTCATTGCTTCAGGCCATTTCCAATAGAAATTCATCCCCACAAAAAACGGCCTGAACAATATAGATAAGTTGATTGTTTTCATTTAGATTATGACAATAAATAGTTCAATTCAAATGTTTTCATTTAGATTATGACAATCGCGAGTGATGTTAACGTTCTGGTAGAAAATACATCACAATCAGCGCAACAATAACATCAGCTAAGGATTAGAACAAGACTTGTACAAACTCCTGACATACAACCTGCTGTTTCAATAAATTAAAAGCTCCAAGTAAAAAGAAACTATTCTTTGCAAACCCTGCATACTAGGATGCTGGAATTTTTTCCAGTAGATGCCTAGAAGAGTCTTGTTCTAGTTCTAATAGGAGTAAAATGCATCAGCGGTCCCTAAAACTTGTACAAGCATGTTATGTAGGTCCCAGAACTATTAATTTGCAATTTCATGTCCCTCAGCTTACTAGGTGGTTCACTCATGGTGCAAACCCCGTGGTAAACCCTTTGGCCGGTGACGTGAATGCTAACAAGACTCTATGCTGATGGATATTAACAAGGCGTGAACTGGAGAGAGAGAGAGAGAGAGAGAGCATTAAAGAATAGTATATGATGTCAGGAGCTGCCAAGTAGGTTGGCCATGGACTAACTGATTATGAAGGATAGTACCCCAAGTGAACCATTCAGGAAGATCAGAGATGAAACTCCAAATTAAGGCATCCCCAGACAATTTCAAGGATGGTTTGTGTATTTCATTCTTTTACAAAGTTGCCTCGAAAACAATCACAGCAAAAAATCACCTTGAGAAACAAGGACCCATATGAAACAGAAAATATAACTAGGCGTAGCAAAAGACAACCTGAATTTCAAGTGGATGCCCATGGATTCCCATTCGACGATCAATCATGCATGACCCATCAGTTACAAGTAATGTAGGGAACATGTCGAAACCATCAGCTAAACAAAGCTTCAGAATCATTTTCATTCCAGTCTGGACATCAATTCTCTCCTGTACTGACAGATCCCCTGAACATTTTCCATATGCCCTAAGCAATATGATCCACCATAGACCTAAAGCCCATTTTTTATCAGGTACCCAGTTAAAGTAGGGAATGCAGAGTAAACAAAACAAAAACAACAAACCCAACAGTACCTGAATCAACAGGTGCCACGCGGCCTATTGCGGCCTCTCCAAAATCAGGATCCAAGACCTCCTCAGTTGCATCCTCATCACCATCAAGCGGAATTGTCCGCACTTTGAAGCTAGCGGGCATTAAACCTTGACCTGGACTATGGCAATCCATTGTCTTCTCCCAGCTCTACAGACCAGTTCAAGGTGTCAGACAAAAACTGTCACATCCAGGGGAATAATTCAGGACATGTCACTCAATTCAGTGGTGATTCAGGATTTTGTAGCTTTATGTCTCACTAGCATGTGAAGTTCAGGAGCCACATGTCAGTGAGACATAAAGTCAAAAAACATGAATGCCATTTAATCGTGTCATATCCCAAAATATCACCACAATTCAGGATTTTGTAGCTTTATGTCTCACTGGCATGTGAAATTCTTGTCGCCACATGTCAGTGAGACAGAGTCAGAAAACACGAATGCCATTTAGTTGAGCGTACGAATGCCATTTAGTTGAGCGTCATATCCCAAAATATCACCATCTTAGGCAGTACATACGGTTGCCGTGTTTTTCTCCGAAACAATTTATCTTTTACATATATTTAAAAACAGCAAACTGATTGAGCTATAGGATGCGAATTTTTTAAGACAAAAAAAAAAAAGAAGTACGCATGTCACTGTACATCAACTTTTACAAAGGTGCATGTGTGGATATTTCCTGGCAACATATATTCTCTGAAATTTGGATGCATCAAGACAAATACCATTTTTCTAAGAAAAAAAAAAAAACGACTGGGGGAGAAGACATCCCTGGCATTGCCTTATTTGAGGAGAGTACCATTCCCTTTAAGAAGATCCTCACACGACCATGTGTGTACCTGGGTTCCAGACTTAGTAAGACTGAGAGGCCTCTCTACTGGAGGTTCCACCAACCAAATTATAGCTCATTTTTCATGTATAAGGACCTAAACAGACCTAAACAACATAAAAGCAAAAATATTTAAATAGCAAGATAAGACCAGTACCTGAAGCTGAAGGGTGTGTAGAATGAAATTACGCACAATTTCATATTCCCCTTCAGTAGAAAAGCAATGCCGGATGGTATGAAGTCCCGAATAAACACCTGATCGTAGTTCACCGGATCACTGTCATTTGGATCGTTGGCAGCAATCGTCCCAACAGGACTACCACAATAGTAAACCATTGACTCCTGGAGAAGTTCCCAGGCCTCATCCTCAACCGATGAGGACTTGCGCCTCTGAGGTGGAGGCTTGGCAGCACTCCCATTTAGACCACCATTGCCACCCACAGCCTGACCAGGCACGCTGACGTCGCCAAGAACCTGGCCGGCGTTATTCATGGCATCCTTGACCCAAGTCCCGTTCCCCTCTGTGACCCTCGCAAGGTCATCGATCCGCTGGCACAGCCGCCTGACGGACCTCAGCCTCGGGATCCTTAGGATGCCTTGCAGTGCCCTGGCGTTGGGCACCGAAACGGTGTTCCTGTTCCTCCTCCTGGCGACTGCCCCAAGGGACAGAATGGATGCCGGGGAGTGGGCGGTGAACGCCCCCGGCATGGTGTGGAGAGCCACCTCCGCGATCCCCATTGGCGCCTTGTTCCCCAACCCGCCGAGCGTCTGCAAGAAGCGTGACGGCTACAATTAGCAGAAGCTGGATACCATTCATACCAAAAAAAGAAAGATCTAATCGAAGCAACCCAGCAAGAATCGAACGAAATTGGAGTAAGACGAAGCGCAGCAAGTCATTAATCCAAAATTTCCAAGGGAGGGCAAAACCGGAGCTTCTACGCAGGAGCACATGAACAAAAAGCAACAGCTTTTTTTCTCATCTCGTTCAACGAGGATGGGATCAAACAAGAGAAGCTTTGCGTAACGGCAGGAGCAGCGCGTGGAGGAAAGCAAAGGAGCTCTTACCAGACGACCACGACGCTTTCGTTGGGGCCGCGCTCGCCGCCGGTCGCCAGGGGAGGCGGAGCGCGGGCGGGGATGGAGCGAGGCCTCTCGAGAAGGGAGAGAAGGCCAGGCGCGGCGGAGGAGGGCGGAAGGAGAAAGGAAAGAAGGGGTGGGACGAAGGAGAGCAAGGGCGAGGGCCGAGGGGATAAAACGAGACGAAACGGGGCTAACCAACCACCTCTCTCGCGTCGCGCCTCTCCCCACGCTACTTTCTACTGCTGCTATTTTTGTTTTCCCACTCTTTCTATTTTTTTCTTGTTTCCATCAACCTGTTATCACGATTTTAGTCCAATCAGATCAACAGGTCAAATGTTTTCAAACTTTGACTACCAAGAATATCAAAGCACTTTACTGGAGGGAATACTCTAGCTTTTGCCTTGGTCATGCATGTCCTGCACTTACATATACTATTGTGTTTCATTTTATTTTTAGTTTATCTATACTTACCCCTTATTCCTATACTCACCTATCTGAACCCACGTTGAGCCACGTCATCAATAATTCCCAGCCAATCTATACTTACCCCTTATTCCTATACTCACCTATTCGAACCCACGTTGAGCCACGTCATCAATAATTCTCGACCAATGGATCAACAACCGGACGACATCTTGTTCGTGTCAAAGTCACACACCGTAGCCTCTTCGTGAAACCCGACGCTCCCACCCTACAGAGGCTGCCCGCACCCGGTGCCCCCAGCTCTACCGAGCTCTTCCGCCGTCCTCCCTCCCTTGCGTCTCCCACTGTCTCCGGCGCCTCCTCCGCCTCTTCCTCGCGCCGCACTCGCCCCTCGCCTCCTGCGCTGCCTCCGCTTCTTGATCGTCTCAATCGCCGCCGCGCTCAACCACACCCCACCGTCACGCCAAACACAGAGCTAGCCCGCCGTTGCTCGAGCACCGTCTCCGGGCACGCTTTCGGGTGGTGCAAGGAAGAAGACAGCCATGGCGACCACCTCCCAGTGTGGCGCAAATGACACCGGACCTCCGTTGTGGTGACCTTTAGGTGCTCGATCAAATGCCCAAAGGGGCTGTGCTTTCTAATCTTGCGTCAATTGCCTTCCAATCATCTGGCTCTACTTTCTAATCTTGCTTCAATTACTTTCCAATCATCTAAATATTCCTTTGTGTTGCTTATGTATACCTTAGCAGGTGTTATCTTTGTACCTTCATTATGCATGTACATAAACACCCATTAGTTCTGCATTGTGGTGCAAACAACGGTACCAATCAATAGTTGAATAATGTTGACTCACTTACTCCAGCTTTGCATTTGCGGATGCGAATTTTAGAAACCCTGAACGTGAAAAGCTACGTAATGTTGATTATCTACTTGAGCTTCACATTTATTTAATTTACTACCAAGATAATGGAGTGCACATTTTACCTTTTACATAATGCTTTGTGCATTAGGTTCCTTGCTTGACCCTTCCATATATTCTAATATGGGCTATAGGAAATTTATGCAGCCTTAGCTTTCACTGGAACTCCCAATTTACAGCATTATCAAAACTTCCACTCTCTGTGAATATGAGCCCCTGTTCGCCACATTCATAGTTACATGACTTTTAGTTCTTGAATTGATTTGCACAAACATGATACTTCATCTACTCAATTAGCATATGTAATCTGTGCTTTCTTGCTCAATCAACATCTACAATCTGTGGTTTCCATGCCTTTTCATTCTATATTTTCACTTGCTAGCCTGCGCATGTGCGCGGGGATTCCTGCTAGTTTATCTATATTAGGGTAGTAATAGGGATGACATCAACTATGACGGTCATAAGTAACTCAACCTTTAACTTAACGGTTCCTATTTATAATGCGGATGTAGCACACACACGATATGTTCATACTAAATCGTGACATTGGAGGATCATGTTGGTAGGGACCAATGATTCCCAGCACGCATGGTATGTTCATATTAGATCGTGACATTGGAGGATCATGTTGGTAGGGACCAATGAATCCTCAACTAATCGGATGTTAGCACCGGGGAAGGGGAAGGAGGAAGGAAGAGCTAGCTTGGGAAAGGGGAAAGACGATGAAGCGTAATTTGCGATAAAAAATATTAACGAATTCAAGTTTGAATACAATTCTTCATGCCCTCCTCGGGAGGGACTCGCACACTCTTATAGCTAATCCACTCAATGCTTGGGACACTCTCGGGTTGGGCCGCCTTGTTCTTTTGGGCTTGACCGCATCCTCTGGACCTCGTCAGCGGGTGCTCATCTCGAGTACTCCTCAGGGATGGTATTAGAAGTCGTTTTGGACAAGGTTTGGGTCAAACATCGGGAATATAAATCATCAATAACTTTTAAGTTGTTGAGTTTGTAAATATAAAAATTATATGAGTAGATTTGTCTTAAAAATACTTTGATAAAAGTATACATATATCACATCTTCATAAATATTTTTATAATAATAAGAGGTCAAAGTTGTGTTTTGAAGACCGTGTCATTTGTCCTAAAAGACTTCTAATACCATCCGGGAGGGAGTAGGAGCCATGGGCGAGGTGTCGACATCGGATATATGGTATGATGTTACCCTATTCGTCATGGCTATAATTGAATATTAACGTAACTTTCTCCATCTATAAATCACTAAGTGATAAGAAAAGTGGCACAAGTTGATTGCAACATGCAAAAGACAAAGAGATTAGCATAGACCCACAACGGGTGACAACAAGGATAGAGAGGAGGTATTGTGACACATCAAAGATGCATGTTGAAACAGGGAAATGTAGTGAAGTTAAAGACAAATAGATTAGCATGCATAGACCCACAACGGGTGACAACAAGGATAGAGAGGAGGTATTGTGACACATCAAAGATGCATGTCGAAACAGGGAAATGTAGTGAAGATATATAACATGAAACTACTCGATCTTGTTGATAAATGGCTCCTTGATGCTATTGGTTTTAGACATTCTCACATAGTGGTTTGATATAGACAAAAGCACGAGACATATGTACTATAGGACCTACAAAACGAGGTTGTATGTGACAAATAACTCTTCTTGCAATGATGTGAGAATTGTCTTGTTAAAAGCAATTTGTAAGTTTTTATGGATTCAACATGAGGCTGAGGCTTGAGGCTTGACGCCTTCTACCCCATGTGGTGATGTCGTTGTTTCCATTCTTATGTGCGATAATGTTCATATAGTAATAACCCAATAGTAACCCAATATTTCAATAGATAGCCTAATATTGTGCTTTGATAGGGCGTATGTTTCAATAGTAACCCAATATTTACGCTCCAAGGTTTCCATTCTTATGTAAACCGATGGAATAGTAAGGATCGGAA
The DNA here is from genome assembly GCA_015847255.1 of Hyparrhenia diplandra. Taxonomy (NCBI): domain Eukaryota; kingdom Viridiplantae; phylum Streptophyta; class Magnoliopsida; order Poales; family Poaceae; genus Hyparrhenia; species Hyparrhenia diplandra. Next base: position 154,517 of record JADLZK010001025.1, read on the forward strand.
GGTAAACCGATGGAATACTAAGGATCGAAGCTCACCGCTACTACGATTCTTTCTTTGGTTGAGACGAGGGGACGGCGTTCTTTGCGAGGTCGACGGTTATGGCGATGGCGGCCGCGGCCCGGTGGCGGCGGCGACGGCGTTCGATGCGTCCGGGACCGCGATCGAGGAAGCTAACAATCGAATGAGCATCGAGGACACCAAGTAAAAGGGAGGACAACAAATAATTACGCAAAACCATCACCAAGGAAGACCGGGCGATGGCGGAGTAGCTTTAAGCCGGCGGAGTGGCGGCCGGACTTGGAGAAGAAGTTTGTTTTCAGGCGATTTCAACAAAATTGGGTGGCTCGGGTGGGTTGAGTGGATGCGCAAGGAACTTTCTAAGCCTTGGGCGAGTTTGAGAGGATGGAGATGGAAGAACGATGGAGAAACGAACCGGGCGGTTCCAACTCGGCGGTGGCGGGCGAGAGGAGAAGAGAAAGATGGAGGCGGGAGCTTGGGCCTTATCCAAGCGCCACGGAAGGACGCACGGACCCGCAGGAGCTCGTCCTCGACACGTCAAAGCAGGAGGTGGCACACGGGCGCGCTTAGGAAATGGCCGGAAGGCCATCGACCGGTGAACACACCGCCCTCGCTTGCTCGCACTTCCCCCTGTTCATTGTAGCTCCTAACCCTAAATCGAATTGTTAAAATTACTTCCAAATTCATATAGAAATTAAAAAAATCTTCCAAAATATTAGTTTATCAAAATTTCAAGATCTACACTTTTTTCTTTTGAAAACATTTTCAAATTTGGCCTCCAAAATGAATTTTGAAATAAGGGTCAAAATAAGGTTTTGAATAAATTCAATTACTTTAAAGTTTACATGAAAACTTTAAAACTCCAAACACCAATTTTGTACATCTATAAATGATCTACAAAAAGGGGGTAAAAAGGGTTGAAAGGATTAAGGTTTTAAAATACACACATTATCGCAGGTTACCTTAATTTTAAACACACCATCAAACAATCATTCACATACTAGGACTTAAATATGAAATGCAAGGCATAAAATGACACAATGCTTCATGATTATGCATAATGATGACATGATCAAAATTTTAATTGCTTATTAACATCTAGGATGTTACATCATCTTAGAAAAATATTTGCACCACATAGCCCCTTTGGTCACGCCAGACCACATGCGTTGGCGCGGCAAGATCTGACATTCGATGCCGTTTCCGGCGTGGAAAAAGCTTGTCGCGCCATTCCCATTGGTGTCACAGTATTGTCTTCTCGCGCCATCGGGAGTGACGTGACAAGACTGAATTTTTGAAAAAAAAATCATAACTCTTCGATACAACGTCAAATAAAGATGGTTTTTATATGATTTACTAGTTCATGGTGCTAATTTTAGGGGCTCATTTTGATGGCGGGACATCTTCAAACTTCTTCCGGTGGATTCAATAAATGATGGTAAACTTGCTTTCTCTACTATCATCTTTGCGGTGGCAGAATTTGTAGCCAAGCCTTTCCAGTACTAAAACAGAAAAAAAAAAATGCATTTGTCTAATTACACCTTTGTTCTTTGTGCTTCCAATGTCGAGGAAGATTTTACGCACCTCCTTTTTCAATGCCCTTTTTCCTTGGAGTGATGGGCTTCTCTTCAACTGGTTGTTACTGTCAGTTCTGATATTGGTATTATCATTGGAAGTTTCAAACAACAATTGCATGGAAATTATCATAACTATGCGCTAGTCGATTTGGAAGATGAGGAACAACGTTTTATTCTGTAATCTACCCCACTCAGTTCTCATATGCTGGCATATCTTCGAGGAGTTTGTACCGGTTCTACTTAGAGCAAAGGCGAAATTCCTCCCTCAGACTGACTTATGGCTAGGAACCTCTGTGTAATTTTTTTTTTTTTCTTAACCTTTTTTGTATTTTTCGTGAACCGGTGTGCTTCAATCTTTTTTTTTTTTACACTTTTCCTATGTCTTTGTTGAAAGAAATCATCCAACTCTATCTTGCGACGTGTTAGTTGTGATTTGTGAGAACACACCTTTAATTTGTCCTTGTCTTTCTATAGAAAAAAATTGTTATGTGATTTGTGGTACAAATATATAAATCTGTCTTTATTAACACTTTGTACGCATAATGCCGATGAGATCCCACCTTTGGATGATGATCCAAGGGTTTAATACATTCAAGAAATGTTGATTATTTTTTTCTTGTGAAAGAGATATAGTAACTCTTTTTTTTTTTATCACGAGCATGTGGCATTGTTTGTAGTTTAAATTTTTTGATTGAATAAAATTCTAGTAGAGGGTAAAAACTTATCCTGTTCCATAAAAAAACATAGATAAATAACTAAGACCTTTGAGTTTCACGGAATTCATGCATGGACGGTGTTTTTTTTTTTTTTTTTGTCAACAAATGCATGGACGTTGTGGTGCCACATCTTTTATCGAAAAGGCTTGACTGGGAACATCACTTTTCGTGCCCTCTTAACGTCGAGGATATGAACGAGTAAGATTTCCATGATGTATCTATCATGTAGTCTAATCTTATTTATTACCATCATATTTATCGCAGACTCTGGCGATATATATGTGGAAGAGAGAGGGAAAAAAACAAGACTCCAAGTCTTTATTTGCACTCAAAGTCCACGCTACCCGAGGTAATAAATAGTTTTAGGCTACATGATGTAGCCTGCAGTTGTCGGCGCCGTAACCGAAGGGCGTCGTTGCCAAGGCCAGGCCATCCAGACTGTGCACGATGCTTCTTCTCGTTTCCATAACTCATGAGAAGCACGCCGGGATGTGGGCCTCCGTTCTGCATACTCCACATCCGTCCGAGTCCGATCGAGACTCGAGAGCGGTGAAAATGATTTTTCTGCTGCGACAGAGACGCACTTGTCTATGGCGGCACACAGGTGATTGATTTGCAGCTGCACGCGCGTCTGCCCGGGTGCTAATAAGGACAATCCATAAGAGCTGGAGCCTAGTAGCGAGCATGGACGTATATATACTAGTAGACTGGCGCGCCTTTGCGCGCCCAACTAAAAGCCGTTCGTGGATGATGTATATTAAAGGTAGAATGCTTATGCATATATATATATGTGGTAAAGAAGTGTAGGGACATGGTGGCGCGCCGACCGAAAATCATCGAAAATCATCGTTAATTGCTATCAGTAAAGAGTATATGTGGATATTTTATCACATTTATATAGGTGGATTATAGGAGGTGATTGAGGTATTTCATACAGTGTGAAAGGTGATCAACATGGTCATTACATAGATATGGTTTGTCTAGATGAAATGGTCTAGAAGTGCCTAAAATTATATATGTAAGATAATTTGTACATAAAACAGCTCGTCGAACATATTTTATGTGGTGACCGGAGGGTTGGTAGCGGTGGCTGCATTGGTTTGGTCTTTGGTCTTCAATCTGTCAGCAAAATACCACCATCATTGGTACATAAAACAGCTTGTGGAATATATTTTGCTTGTCCTTGGATCTATTAGCAAAGCTAAGCTTGTTCTCTTCAATCTGTTAGCAAAGTTGTCCCCTTCTTTTTTTCTGGTTTCTTGAATTCGCCAACCTGCTAATTTTAGCACAGAAACAAGCACCTAATGAGAAATCCAACAGCAGAGGCACCGAGAAGGCATTGCCGCATATGTACCTATTATTAGCAGCTACATTAACAAATACATCATTTTTCCCTGTCCTTGCCTAGAGAAACTAAACTAATATGAAAATGGTTGTTTCAATCTTGGTAGATTAAGTTCAGCCTACAAAGTCACCTTACCTTGGCAACATGTTTCAGAGTCACCATATTATTTTTTTTTTAGCACCATAGGTCTTATGGAAGTGTACAAATAATCACATTCAAATTTGATGAAAGCTCCAAAGTAAAGCAAAATGATAGGCTGACACTACTGACTACAAAGAAATTGTTGGTTCCACAACAATCGACAGAAGGGCATCACAGAAATAACCAAGTTGATTTTGGGGGAAAATATGTTATCCACCATTGGCCGACACAATCATGCTACGAAGGACAAGCAAATATGCATCATCGCTTAGTTTCACTCCACAAAGTAACCTCTACTTTGGCTTTTTAATATGTGAGTCACAATATTATTTTTTAAGCATTGTAGGTCTTATGGAAATCAATAAATAATCACATCCAAATTTGGTAGAAGTACCAGACGGTAGCACCATGGTTCCATACCTTGTTTGTAGAAATGGTTACACAGACTCATGCAAGCACTGTCAAATTTTTACTCCCTGCAAGAGCCAAAAAAAATGCATAAGTTAGTAAACACGTCCTTCCCAAAAACATTTTCTGATAGTGGCTAGATGCAAGACATTTTCTTGGAGCTCAAAATTTATAACGGCTCAAGAACTACGGAAAAGTCGAAAGCGATGTGCATCTCTATACTGATAACTAAAACCGTGGTCAAGAACTATAGTCCCGACCACAATTTAGAATAGCTCAAGAACCGTGGCTCAATGGAGCTTCAGTTGAGTAAAAATAATATTGCAGGACGACATTGCCTGTTAATTATCTGTGCTTGTCTTCTAAAAAAATTAGTGACAGGAAGTCACACGCTTCCCACCACTATTTATTTTTGTGCAGTCATAAAGAAACAGGATGACATTGCCATCCAGAGCAACTATTGATGCATCTAAAATCTGTTAACATCACAAAACTAATATCCTAGCACACATAATTGGCTGAAACCAGATAACTACTGATACACCTAGAATCAGTTAACATCACAAACTAATCTCCTAGCACACATTTTTTGGTAATGCAGCCCAAAGTCATTGAACCAAGTGAGATAAATTCATGCAGTGCCCAAAACTGAAATAAACTCGAGAGGCAGTTTGATTTTGAGTAACTCACTTAACTTGTCACCACAATTCTCACTGCATCCACAATTAATTTTGAATAAAAATAAGTAAGCTGTTGTCCTATTGTCAATGCCAACAAGCAGGGACAACACAGTGGAACAAATTTGAAGCTCTGAACATTAAATCAGCAGCAATGTCAGTCTCCAGTGGCTTGAGAAATTAAAAAGGATAGAGCAAGCTGCACAACCATTGAAGCCTAAACACTGGGTATTCCTAGCTGAAGCAACCAAGAGCAATCGAAGCATTGCAGGAAGGGGTCCTATAAAAAGGTAAAGCTTTAAGAAATCAGCATTGTTAAGATTTAAAGAACATGCCTGTTAAAAAGAGGTCATAGGGCTTAATAAAGCACATAAAAGTAATATGTGGTGGGTAAACTACAACGATAAGAATCAACGGCACTTACAACTGTTGCAACCTGGTACAATTCCCCAGAGCTCAGGAGGGAGTGAACCATACAAGCTGCTGTCCCCAAGAGTGACCTATGGCAAAAACAAATATGAGGAGGATACCAATAAGAAAAGAATAAGAAATGCTACTTTTAGAACACACTTACAAAGTTTACAACTGATTTGACCTTCCAATTTCTGGTGGTATGGGCCCAATTTATGGTATGCAAGAATCCTGAATAAAGGAGTAAGTCAGATATTTAGAAGATACTAAAATTTCATTTTCTTCACTTCATTCTAAAATGTAGGCGTTTTGGCTTTTCTAGATACATGGATTTTTGCTACGCACCTAGATATATTGTCTAGATGCATAGTGTAAAAGCCATGTACCCAGAAAAGCTAGAGCAATTTAAATAATGGAGAGTATTAGAGAAATTCTATCCAACTAAAAAAGAAGCTGTCACAGCTTACTTCCACGACACATTGCGTGCATGAAAAGAGACAGGCCTAGGTACCAGACCACTTTTTGTGCACCATGATTAAAATATTTCAATTTTATTTCTGGGTCACTTTTTTTTCTCTTTGTGTAACCAGACCATGAAGTTCATTATCACTTTATAATATCCAAATGAAGCAGCAAAAATCATATATTCATTTAAATGTTAGAAGATGTAACTGAATGAAAGCCACTACAATCACTCTCGCAAATCAATGTTGATCTACGTTCTTACTGAACATAAAATTAGCTTGTGCATATTTAAAATGAAAGTATGTTTACTACTTTCCTTCGGAACTTCGCTCAAAGGCTCCTACGTGCAGGGCGCCAAAATAGTAAATCAAGGATGTATGTAAGGCTGGAGCTAACTTGCAATCACTGATTGGGATTAGGGCTTCTCAATATTGTGTGACCACAAATAAGAAAATCATTACAGCCAAAGTTTAGCACTACTTAAGATCTTTTATCGTTTATCATAGTTGAAAGCAAAGCTGATCTTACAGTATATCTGGTTGTTACATAACCTCCAAAACCATACTCTGCAGATCATTCTGTTGTCGACCAGTACATGGGTAAGCTGAAAACTGAACAAAAATTATCGCAACCAATCGGCTACAACAGGCAAACATACCTACCCAAGAGAAAGGGCAGTGAAGGATATAAGTTTTGCGAATAAAATATAAGGCAGCGATGAAAAGTGATAGGATAGGACCTTCGAAAAAAAAAAAAAAAGGTGATAGGATAGGAGATGAACTATCACAATTCAGAATATCATAATGCTCAAGTGTCAAATTTGCAGACCAAGATCAACTCGTAGATTCAGCTACTTTTATATAGGAAGAAACTCTCAAAAGTGAGAGAATTAAGAGGTTTCTTACCTGGTTTGGTTGAAGAGTAAAGTGAACTTGCTGTTCTCTAACTCCACCAGAAAAGGGTACATGAGTAGACATGTTTGTCTGAACTGATGAAGCGAATCGCCCTTGGTTTACATAATAATTGGTCAGTAAATTTTGTAATGGTTTAGCTTATTCACAGACTTTGCGCGCCCAACTGAAAGCCGATCCTGGATGATATATATTGAAGGTACATGCGGAATAAGAGACCAGACTTAGAGCCGTAGAATATTTAATACCTAAAATATCAGATAGAGTATGAAGGCTATGGAGATTCTCATCAGCCCTTCTTCTTGATAGTATGAATGAAACTGGTATTGCACATACAAGAATACAGATTAAGAATCTAATTCTACGATAATAGATAATAGAGTGCCAATAAAAAGGCAAGAGCTTGTCATAAAACAGTTCTGGGGCCTAAAAAGGACGTAGGATGGTCTAGAAATCTCACTTTGATGGTCTTAGAATTGTTGAGAAGGAACCCTGGTTTCCTACAACTTGTTGAGTGCATCTTTCACCCAGAGACCCAAGACGCACCTGAAACTTGTCATCAAGAAGCACACTGTTACCTTGGATATCTATATATTTACAATGAAGACATAGGTCAGAAATTAAAATGTAGATCAAAAGAAGCTGAATAACTCTAAGATATCCAATCGAAATGGGGAACGATAATTTAAAATGACTGTCGTCAAGGACATAAAAACTTGAATGAGTGGTGTCACCATGACGGGGATATGATAGTTTTTAAAAACAATTAACCAATTGTAGTAGCTATGCACTTCATTACTGGCCAATGGTACTCTAACCAAAAAAAGATAAACATGCTCACCTGGTAGGCCTGGCCGAGCATGCAGGTCTGTTAGCTGGCTAAGCTAATTAGAAGTAGCCACAACACGCAAGAAAACGGTAGCATTATTTTGACTCTACTCAGAACCAGGGATACGATGCCTGTCAAGATATATGACAACATCTAATTCAAATTTGGCAAGTTGCAAAACAAACTAAATTCTATCTAGATTATATATCTGAAAACTGAAATTTAGTGGAATAATTAATGACAGAAAAAATGTGAAATTACTCACTGAACACATATGATGTCTGTAACTACTCTGAAAGGGAACCACTCAATAAGAAAAATAGCATATATTCCTCGAGTAATTGAAACTACTATTGACAGTAAGATATGAATGGTATTTTTCAAAATTAAACTAACATATAACTATGAGGACAGAAATTTCAGTAATTGGGTAACACTAATACGGAAATGGAGCCCTCACTTTTTGTGTAGTAATCAATCCCTAGATGCAGGACACAGAAAATAGAGATCTGTTGCTCAAAGAAGTGTAATAGTAAACTTACTTGCAAAGCATAACACTTAATAAAACAGAGTTCTATATACATGTAATAATTGTGTGCTGGGCTCAGAATGGCAGAAATAATGTCATATCCATATTGTGATAACGAAATGGCAAGCCTTGCAAGCTGAGCAAAATTGCAGAATAAGCTATAGCTCAATGCCATATATCTTTGAAGGCTAAATCACACAAAATCAAAGTTATCACACAACTGGAAAGTACGTTAGGTACATGAAACTCCTTGACTTAGAGGGAGAATGCGACATCAATGTTACCTTGCTTTTAATCCGCTAGGTATCAGTTGGCCGTCTATTTCACTATTGGCTGATCACCGTGCCGCACGGCGCAACGAACAGAGCAAGAGTTACAGATGAGCAGTGAAACATGTCTTCTGCACATGAGACCACTATATCAGAGTGGAAGCTATTATTGGAAGGACCAAAACAGCGAAATATGGCTTCTGCTCGTGAGAGCACTATATCAGAGTGGAAGTTACTATTGGAAGGACCAATCAGCTCTACATAACCCTAATCGATGAAAATGCATCAAATAATTTAGTTTGTAAACCAATCTGGGATAGTCAATAATATTCACCGGCTCAAATTGCAGATATGTTCAGTTTTAAGCACAAAATTGACAGAGCAAAGAGCTTTCTGAAAATTAAGATTTCGTCAAGAATGCAAACATTGAAGCATTTACAGACCAAACCAAAGTATGCATATATAGATAGCATATATGTGATGGCAAGTAAATTGATGCGTTCAAATATACATAATATATACTCATTTGTGGTCGTGTTGTATCTATCACACATCTTGAGAAGGAGAAAATGAACTCTTGTATTCGGGATCAAACATCTATTAAAGAGCAGTTAGAAGATTAGAAATTTGGTTGTCTCAACATGTAAGAAATAACCTATAAATTACAGATCAAACATCATTTATGTTGGCTTCCATTTCCTTCGGCCAGATTTCAACCTAAAAAACTACCGATGCACTCATCATTGCGCTGGCCCATTCCCTCAAATGGAAACATAACAGGAAGTAATCATCACCGCACATAACCAATAATAATCCAAAATCAGCAGCACCATAATGCAGTCTCTCAATTTTTATCTCACTATGAAACCACACCAATATCACAGACATGGTCATGTGCTCAGATATGTTGCATACATACAAGCCTGCTCTCCTCCAACCGAACTGAGCACATAACATCCTAATTGGAGCAGTAAGTACGTATATAGATCGGTAAGAGAAAAGGGGAAGAACAAGCAACGACACCACAACTGAGTGAGCTTATAGGAGGGGAGTAGAGAGGCAGAGGTAGGGGATAAGGAGCAAACCAAGAATGACGCAAGGAACAGCGGAGCGGCCAAGACGAGGCCGCGCGTCACGGGGGCACCAGCAGGGGGGACCGGCTGTAGGCGTCCATGGCCGCCGGTGATTGGCCCGACCGCTCCACGCTGCGTCACGATGGCGATAACCTAACCCTAGGGCAAATGGTGAGCCTCACCTGGAAGGGAGCTGCGCGAAGAGGAGACGTGGAGACGGGAGAGAGAGGCAGGGGGAGGGGGACACCGGCGCCGCTGCCGCACCGGCCGCCCGTGCTGGCCGCCGTCGCGCCACCCGCCCGCGCCGCCGTGCCATGCGCCACCGCCGGGAAGTTCGGGAGAGGAAGAAGGAGAGGGAGAGGGAGAGGGAGAGGGAGGGAGGAAGCAGAGGGGGGGGGCCGCCGGCGCGCATCCCGCGGGAGGCGCCGTCGCCATGGCCGCCGCTGACGGGAGAGGCGAGGGAGCGGGAGCGGGCGTGAGAGGAGGAGGAGAGGCCGGTGTTTTTTTTTTTTTTTTTTTTGCAAGAAAGGGGAGGGCGTATATATTTGATGGTTATTAGGGTGACGTGGCACGTTTGTAGCCAAGTGAAGGAGGCGGGCGGTTAAACGTAAAAAGGTCACGAAATCCAAATTTTCTCTTCTTCGGATGTAGGAACTCGGTAAATACGTGGGGTAAAGCGTAAAAAGGCAAACTTATTTACTGTTTACTGAGGGCCTGGGCGGACCGAGATGCGATTCCGTATAAACGGGAGGACCTAGGCGCAAAAATCCGGACCAATCAAATCTTAGGGGACGACGTGGATAGCCTCCTTGGGCTCAAAAACTTTGGTCCACAGGGTTTTTTAACTTTCCGCTGAAGTGAGGAAGGATGTGTGTGAAATCATGCAAAAAAACAACGTCATCCACGTTTTCATTCTCACGACAGATACTGGTGGTATCCAATAACTTCACTGCTGTACACTCAACAATTCTCGTTCAAGCATGCCTATTGTTTCCTTCCATTTAGAAGCATGCAATGAAAGCCATGCCAGTCAAGCCCATTCCTCGACCCCGGCCATGTGGCCCATCGGAGCTTTTAGAGCTGGTGCACGCTTTGGAATTCCACGTGCATAAAACGACAGGATTGAAGAAGGCCTCTTAGAGGCTGAGGTGGATGAAGCACTTTTTTTTTTCGATAAGGAAAAATTCCATTGATACTAAAACAAGTTACATCCTCTCATTACAAAAGTAAACCAAACTACTCCAACTCTATTGATGGGACAAGAAACCTCGAAAAGCCATAAATTCCACCATCTAGGATCACCATCCCAAACAGATATGCCACGGACACGGGGCCTCGATCTAAACGAACAAGACTATCTCACCATCTACCGTCATCCTCATACCCATCACTTTTGCAAAAGAGGAATAAACCGCTAAAACTCCACATGCAAACATAATGAAATTGGCGCCGACACGTCGTCGAACTCATCGCCGTTGCCTTCACCGTGATTCGTCATGAGAGAACACAAGTCCAACCGCATCCGGATAGATATCGTTGGAAAACTAAATCTCACTAGCCCATCGCCGTGGCCGCATAGAAGCACAACGAGACAAAGGAAGGGCCGGAGTACCTTATTCTCCATCAATGGTGATGTCTTCGTCTTGCCATCACCGCTGAGGAACGACATGCTCCATTGCTCCATCGACGATCTTGACGACGCCTTACGCCGTGGCCAATCTCTTCGATTGGATCTCCGGAGAAACCTTGAACCTTGATGACTCAATCTACTAGGAAAAAAACTTATTAAAAATGATGGATCCCCACTCCCTTCAACCCCCGGCGTGATGCCGGAGGAGAAGGGAGGGGGAAAAGCGTGTTGGAATTTAGATGTTAAGTGGGCTTGGCCCAATAACAAATTCTGAAATTCCTAAAGAAATCTCAAAGGCCCATTCATGAATATGGAAGGAGGGAGTGGTGGAATCCTTTAGTACCACATTGCTTGTGGAAGGTGGAGAGGACCAACTTAAATATGGAAGTTGTTCCTACCTTCTCAAGTCTAGTGTGAGAAGGAGAAAGGGAACTCCACACGCTCGCGCCGGCCGCTTCGCCTTCTTGGGCGGGGCGGGGCGGGGCGTGGCGTGTGGCGCGGCGCCGCGACATGCGCGTGAATGGTCTTCCGAAACCGGTTCCTCGCCTTTGCGGGGCGCGGTCTCCTTTGCGATTTAGTTTTTGGTCTTTTTGGTTTGCGAGTTCTAATCAAACACGAGCGAGAGTCCTAACCGGTTTCGATCGTGGAGCGTGTCACGAGGTCGGTTCACCCGGACTATATATAAGCGGACCAGCCACGCTAAACGTATCCAATTCAAAGCTTAGGTTTTTGCCTCTTCTCGCCGCCGCGCCGCCGCCAAGTCTCCGACCGATCGTTCGGCGTGCACCACCGGCCGGGCGGCGGAGTCTCGGAACCATCGTCTTTGCGATCCCGCAGGGAGAAGGCGAATAAGGTTTTTTTGGAAGCGCTCTTGGCGCGATCGCCCAATCTTCGTCACGGCTCGTCTACCGAAGAAGGACACGCGGGAGGACCGTCGGCGCCGTCTTCGTCGACAACGTCTTGACCAGACCACCGATCGGCGGCGGCGACGGCGACTGGAGGAACTCGGCTTTTCGGGAACCTCTCCATTACGTTGTCATCAACGTCGGTCGGTATTCTCGAGATCTAATCTTTATGTTAGTCATGTTGCGACCTCCGACCATTCTTCTTTTCTTTCCCCCAATGTTTCATTTGTTGGTTTCAGTTGTTAGAGAGGTATGTTTCAACCGAAACATATGTATGTTGCAAAAGTAGATAAGTGTTTCACATGTTTTATAGATGTGTTTTATCGATGATTTCGAAGGGATGTTTCAAGTTTTCAACCTGGTTTCAATCGTATGTTTCAATTGTTATTTTTTTCGGATGTTTTAAAAGTAGATGGAGTGTGTTTTTCTAGTGTTTCAAATTGAAGTTTCAAGTGTTTCAAATATTTTATGTGTATGTTTTATCGTCGGTGTGTGGCTATTTCAAAAGTAGATCAAGTGTTGTTCTTCCATCAACCTTTTCTCGCTAGTGTCCCCTCATGGCTGAGCTAGTGTCCATGGGCATGCAGGGGGCAGGCGGCAGGCAGAGACAGGCAACAAGCCCGAACGTAGAGGCGCTACACCTCTTGTCCCACAAATAAAAGTCTATTTTTAACTTTTACATTCTGTTTGACCATTTGTCTTATTTTTTTATAGAAATAATAAAATAAATAAAACGCTATAACAATATCTCTAACGATAAAATAAATTATAACAAAATAATTAAAATTTTTTAAAACTTTCAACCACATACTTTTATTTGTGGGAAGGAGGATAAATACATTTGACATAGTCCAGTCCAGGCCAGCATCTCCCGTTCCCGTGTGCCCGAGTGAGTACAAAAAGACACGCTGAGTGAGGCTGAGCCGCAAGCCCGCAACGGCGCCAGGAAAAGCCTCGCCCGCCCGCGACGCGAACTCCTTCATCCTTCGTCACCTTCCTCTGCTCCTGCGGCCAGCGCGACCCATGCGCAGCGAGCTCCACCTGGCGCCATTGCGCCCCCGGACTCCCGCGCGGCCGCCCGCTCCCCACCGAAAACCGAAGCGCGATTGCCATCCCCACGCCACCGCGGAAGCACCAAAGGCAAAAGCACCAACGATCGGCAGGACCTCGCCACGCCGCCGCTGGCGCTGCTTGTGCGCGTGCGCCCCGCTTGGACCGACGCGCAACGGCCTGCCTCCACCGCCCGTGCACGCCACCGCGCATGCAGCCGTCCGCCCCGCACTGCCGCGCTCGCTCGCTCACTCCCCTCACCGCTCTCCTCTCCTCTCCGTGCTAGTGCTATATAGGCAGCCGAGCCCCGCCTCCTAATCGTAGCCCTGCAGTCACCCAGAGCAGACCCGGATTTCGCTCGCTCGCGCGGTCGCTGGGGTTTCAGCATTGTCTGGTCAGTTTCAGTTCGATCCGATCCGGCTGCGCGGAAGAGGCGAGGATGGCGTTCGCGGTCTCTGGGGCGGCGCTCGGTGGGGCCGTGAGGGCTCCCCGACTCACCGGCGGCGAGGAGGGGAGTCTGGTCTTCCGGCGGACCGCCCCCTTCTTAACTCGTAATGATCCCGCTACTCCTTCCTCCCCCTCCGATCAAGTATGGGTCTCTATGATATGTGAGTGATGTGGTGGTGAACTGGCCGGCCGGTGATGCGTGCAGGGTGTGCTCGAGTTGGAGGTTCGGCGACGCACGGGGCCGTGCGCGCGGCGTCCGGGAAGGCGGTCGTGGTTACCGAGGGCGAGAGCGACGGCCTCACATCCAAGGCTGACTCGGCTCAGTTCCAGTCGGATGAACTGGAGGTTCGTCATCCACTCATCACTTCTCTGTATCTGCATTTTATTACATACTGTACATATTTCACCTCAGAAACCTGTGCACTGCTGAGGTTGCTGAGGCTGCATCTTCATGCTAGCAGTATTTTATTTTAGAACAAGGAGACACATGATTAGTGAGATGCCCAAATGGTTAAACGTTCCGTGGGGTCACAAGTCTGTACTGTACCACCATTTTTTGAGTTGTCCATACAAATACAATCGTCTTCTGAACATTTTTGGTCTCTTCGGAACGGTTCCAGGTACCAGAAATTACTGAAGAGACAATGTGCGGTGCCGATGTGGCTGATGCTCAAGCCTTGAACAGAGTTCGAGTGATCCCCCAGCCGAGCAATGGAGAAAAAATATTCCAGATTGACCCCATGCTGCAAGGCTATAAGTACCATCTTGAGTATCGGTACGTGTTACTTTCTTCTACTGCACATTTCAAGATGTCAAGATCCTTGATCGTGAAGTTTATCTTAGTCTTGCATAAGTAGTGGCAGTAATTCTTCATGGTTTCGCTGGAAGGTCCTATGAATAAAATAACAAGTCAGGTTCGTTTGCACCTGAAATCTTTCATACTGTTGTTATGGCTACAGTGCTCCATATGGTTTCACCAAGCATTGGAACTGAACAGACTAGACCTTTTCCCTTTCAGGGGCATATTTACATAAATGTTAGCCAGACAATATAGACCAACAGTGGGTTCTAATCCTTTGGCTACCTTCATTTCCATCCCTTCTGTATATAACTCATGCAAACACCACTAGCAATCTCACTATACTTTCATGAACGAAATTCTTCTTATAATAAGATTGAGTCCTATATATAACCCATGCAAACACCGCTAGCTATCTCAGTATGCTTTCAACTTTCATGAATAAAAAAAACAGGTACAGCCTCTATAGGAGAATCCGTTCAGACATTGATGAGCATGAAGGAGGCTTGGAAGCCTTCTCCCGTAGTTATGAGAAGTTTGGATTTAATCGCAGGTATTATTTATCGTGAAGTGTTTATCTTGTATCCTTTATATATACTAGCAAATAACTTTGTAATCTTATCTTCCAACAATGTAGCGCGGAAGGTATCACCTATCGAGAATGGGCTCCTGGAGCACTTGTATGCTCTTCTTCAGACTTCAGTTCTTCTTAACTTTTTGCTTATCATAGTACAATACAATACAAGTTCCATGTTTCATTACAAGAACTACAAAGCTACTTATATTTAATATTATTTTTTACCTGCAAATATATTTATATTGTCAGACTTAGCTGCTAGTGTTATTCAGAATTGACTTCTGCTTTGAATTTCAGTCTGCAGCATTGGTGGGTGACTTCAACAACTGGGATCCAAATGCAGACCGTATGAGCAAAGTATGCTTATGGCTTCAGAAAACAATTTATATTTTACTTATTAGATTAGTTTGTTTATATTTTTTTTTCTCATAAACTCCATATATGTGCACTCTGTTTAATCAACTTTCGAAGGAAAGTGTATACATTGAATTCAATAGACTCAGTTCCTACAGTTGACTCTAATCAGCTCTCCTAAGGAAAGTGTATATGAATTCACTAGACTCAGTTCCTACAATTTACTTGTGTTGCTGCTGCTCTTAGAGTCAATGTTTCCGAATTGCACATGTACATCTATTCTAACTGTCTAGATATCTTTACAAATTGCATGTTCCTGTAATAGTATGAATTGAGTACTCATACTTAGTGGTGCATGGACTTGGAATATGTGTAATTCTTAACGATTCATGAAGAGTTGCTGATGTGGGTGTGTTTGTTTGTATGGGTTCTTACCCCCGCTTCCTTTCTTCTTAATATAGTGATACACCCAGTTTGACGAAAAAAAACTTACTGATGCTCGTATAGTCTAATCCGAGGTACATTGTTCTTGCAGAATGAGTTTGGTGTTTGGGAGATTTTTCTGCCTAACAATGCAGATGGTACACCAATTCCTCATGGATCTCGAGTAAAGGTAGATTTTCTTTTCCTCTTTGGTTATTGTTTTTGGCTCGCGAGCAACTCTCCAAAATTAACTGATGAATTTTTGACCTTATATAGGTGAGAATGGATACTCCGTCAGGGATAAAGGATTCAATTCCTGCCTGGATCAAGTTTTCAGTGCAGGCCCCAGGAGAAATACCATATGATGGGATTTATTATGATCCTCCTGAAGAGGTATTCCTTTCCCATATACTGTACTTACACATTTTAAATATTCCTTTGTTCCTACTTTGGGCGAAAGCACTTTGTTTCTTGAAAATACCATTTATTTCTTTGTGGAACCTCTTTAGTATATTTCAGTCATTCCTATTTTCTGTGAGATCTGAATTTTACTTTTCTCACTTGCTACTAATTCAAATATTTCACATGCATATGCAGGTAAAGTATGTGTTCAAGCATCCTCAACCTAAACGACCAAAATCATTGCGGATATATGAAACACATGTTGGAATGAGTAGCCCGGTATGACACCTTTTCCTTTTGATTCCTTAGACAATGCTAGCCATATGTAACAGGGGGGACGTCTTCCCCACAGGGTGAGTTTTTTTAGACAATGCTAACCATACGTAGTTTTAGTTAATTACAAGCTTCAATGGTATTTAGATACTATTACCTTCTTACATTTGTCTTATTTAAGAGTGTAGGTTAAGTGTATATATTTTTTTCATAAAAGTTCACTTTGCTACTTTGTTAGTGAAGCCAACAACTCCAAGTTATTCCAGAATTTGTTAATTAATGACGTTGTCTTGATTTAAATAGGATGTCTGAACCTCTCAAAAAATGGATGTTCCAATAGTAAGAGACAATTTTTACAGTTTCTTGCAAATTACCAACAATTTAGAACTGATCAATGTAACTTTGAATGTAGTTTCTGCTCTGATATATGTTTCTATAGTCCATCAATATGTTGTACATTTCAAAACAATATGCATATGTTTCTCATGAACGGTCATCAATATGTTGCTTTTTAAGGCAAAAACTGTGGGGGAGGTCCCATTTAATAGAGTTATAAATTTTATAGTGTAAATTTTATAGAGGTCATCAATATGTTGTTATATGTCTTCTACTTTAGTTGATACATTTTGCTTAATATTAAAATTAAATTCATATTTCCCACAGTTACTTTGAGTTCATAAAAATAAACATAGCCATAGCACAGACACACGTACTATTATCTGTCCACTGTACTCCCCTCGTCCTTTTTAGATGTCACTATGGGGTGTGTGCCGGTCAAACTTTCTCAACTTTGATCGCGTTTGTAGAAAAATACGTGCAACATTTATATCTCCAAATAAATTTATTAAAAACTAGACTTAAAGATCTTTCCGATGATACTAATTACTTTGCATAAATATTTATATATTTTAATATATAATTGCCGGTAGTTTGAAAACGTTGACTTCTCGGGAAGTGAGAATGACATGTATTTAGGGACGGAGGGAGTAGATGTCATTTCTATATACATATTCCTTCACTAAACATTATCCTTTTTCTCGCTATAATTTTGTTTTCTTGTTTGCACTTGGATAATTGTGCGCATCCTTTTGTGATTAGGAACCCAAGATAAACACATATGCAAACTTTAGGGATGAGGTCCTTCCAAGAATAAAAAACTTGGATACAATGCGGTGCAAATA
The DNA here is from genome assembly GCA_015847255.1 of Hyparrhenia diplandra. Lineage (NCBI taxonomy): Eukaryota > Viridiplantae > Streptophyta > Magnoliopsida > Poales > Poaceae > Hyparrhenia > Hyparrhenia diplandra. Next base: position 171,927 of record JADLZK010001025.1, read on the forward strand.
ATGGCAATCCAAGAGCACTCCTATTATGGAAGCTTTGGGTAATTTCAGGATTTAGTTTTGTTTTTCTTCTCTTCTTCTATATCCAATTTACATGGCATTATGGCAAACCACAAGTACAGTATCACTCCTGCCTGCCTCCTGTCATAAAAAACTACTTACTCCATTCCAAATTATAGTTCGTTTGACTTTTTTTACCCCAAGTTTGACCACTTGTATTATTGAAAAATGTGTGCAAAATATCACTTCTTTTGTTGTGGATTGCTTTATTAACTAAAGTTCTTCAAGATTGACTCAAATTTGACTATGTTTGCACAAATCTTTTGAATAAAACGAGTGGTCAAACTTGGGGTAAAAAAATCAAACGAATTATAATTTGGAATGGAGGGAGTAGTTGTTTAGGACAAGATTTAGTCAAACCATTAAAACTACAAACACCAATAGATTTTAACTTTTAGATTGAAAAAGCATGTAAGTTATATGTGTTGAATTGTATCGAAAAAATGCTTACAAATCTCATAAAGTTGAAGAATTCAAATCAAAGTATATATATTCTTGAAGAAGTCAGTGGTATAAGATATGCATCAAAGACCATGCAATGTTGAATCAAGTATTTTGACAGTAAAGGACTAAGGACTACATATTTTCAACAGGATGAATTTTGAGAGTGTATCCATCTGTTGAGAGATGGAGAAGATAATACCCATCTCAAAATTTAGTTCAGAATTATGCCTTCTCATTTTTGGCAAACAGTATTATAGCATTGATTTAATATTTTGTTACTTCTATTGCAGATACCATGTAACTAATTTTTTTGCACCAAGTAGTCGTTTTGGTACCCCAGAAGATTTGAAGTCTTTGATTGATAGAGCACATGAGCTTGATTTGATAGTTCTCATGGATGTTGTTCATAGGTAATTGATAAACTTTTTGGTATTAACTTATCTTCCTGTTATGCAATTGTCTTATTGCATGGCTAAAGCTAAGTCTTATGATGTGTAATTCATAGCTCCAAGAAAAGGAAATACAACAGAACTTCATGCAAGATGGAAACATTTAAACCTCACCTTATTGGAGCCCACCTACAACTAATCCACAGCCTCTACAGCATACATCAAAAGATGAGAAACAATTGCCGTAACATAAAAATTACCCTTGCAAATATATATATGACAGATCAAAATTTAGCTGTAATTTGCAGTGTTCTAAGCTAGCAGATACATAAATTTTGCCATGTACTTAGATACTGTGTTTAGATAATAGTAAAAGCAATGTATCTACAAAAGCCAAAATGTCTTATAATTTGTGTGTGGCCAAACAATCTTGTTATGTCAGTTACTGTTCATTTCAGACCTTCTGGTGAATTCAAGGATTATGATGCAATAACTGATTTTTTTTTGTAGTAGTGGATGTCTATTATTTGACCATCTTGGATGATTATTCGTTTAGGTTCTTTGTCTCGACAAGGTCCAAGATCCTAGAATTACAGTGCTGTTGAAACCCTTTCTTTGAGAAGCATAAATCCATTTGTTAGGCTTCCTCCCCAATCTGCAAAGTTCTTGCTCATTTTATCTTGGAACCACATGACCAAGGCCAAATGGCACTTATACAGAATGCCAAAATTGTCAGGCAAAACCACAAATAGTAAGAATGTGCTGGACCGTTTCATCTTGCTGATCACATAGCACACAATTATCAGGGTGTGGGAGGCCTCTTCTTGCTAATCGATCCACAGTTAATGATTTGTTTTTAATGGAAAGAAAATAAAAACATTGCATTTATATAGGGTCCAAGATTTCCACACTTGTTTCCAGGTTCAAAGGTGATTGAGCCATGGAAGAAGGCTCTATGTCAATTTGGAAGAGAAGGAGCCACTCACCTCATGTTTTCATATATGCTGAACCTGATCCATGGATAGTTCATTGGTTTGATTCATTTTAAGGACAACAGAGCCATAGAGTTTCCAGATTCCTTTTGCCAAAGGGCCCTTGTGAATGCCTTTTGCCAATTCGGGTTTCTGATTGTGTGAATTCACAACCGTATTAAATTTTATATTTCAAATTTTCTGTCTTTTCTCGTTGATAGGATGAAAACATCATTTAGTTTATTATATATGTACTGGCGGAGCGATCTCTTGGCAACCCCGCCTGGGCTCATCGGTAGAGTAGAAAGAAAAAAATATTTTTTCTTTGTATCATGGAGGGACGTGACATCCGGCCAGGCCCATAGTGGCCCATGTGCATGTTAATGAGATATTGTGGAGAGTTTAATCCCACCTTGGTTGTTTAGGGTGGGTTAGACCAACATATAAGGCTTCTAGAGTCCGTCCCACTATCCCTGAGATAATCCTTTTATACGAAGCGAGGACAAAAGCGTAAGTGGGATGGTGGTAGATGTGCACTCAGAATGTAGAGTGGATATGAACCGTTTGGACTCTTGGGCGTTATATAGGAACAATTTTTGTGGATATAAAAATGCACAATGAGAATTGCTTGGGCTCTGAAAAAACTTTTTGGCTCCACCACTCTATATTTTTTTTTTTTTCCAATATTGTTGACAACTAAGAACTATAATAAGATGTGAGGTTAGTTCTTTGTAGTATCAATGTTTGATAAACAATAACTACCTGATCAAAACAAGAATAGGAAAACTTCAAATATTAAAACCTATTTTTCATGGTTCAAGCATCTTTGGCTTTTGAACTTTTGGGATGAGTCGATCACAATCTGTTATGTACACCCTTATGATATATTGAGGCTCTTTGGTTACATATCTTTATCTTTGCTTTTGTATTACCTGCAGTCATGCGTCAAGTAATACTCTGGATGGGTTGAATGGTTTTGATGGTACGGATACACATTATTTTCACAGTGGTCCACGAGGCCATCACTGGATGTGGGACTCTCGCCTATTCAACTATGGGAACTGGGAAGTACGGAACAGAAATGCTCTATCTCCAATTTATTTCATTGTCTCCTATTTTTCTGCCTGTATTCTTCAAAATAATTTTATCCTTATGCAGGTTTTAAGATTTCTTCTCTCCAATGCTAGATGGTGGCTCGAGGAATATAAGTTTGATGGTTTCCGTTTTGATGGTGTGACCTCCATGATGTACACACACCACGGATTACAAGTAATTTAAGCTTTATGCCTATAGTTTATCTTCAGTTGCTAAGTCTGACTCAAATAGTGGATTATGCCTGGGAACAAGATTTGTTCAGTATCATATTTGTTATATCATTCCTTCTTCTAAAGTCATGCAATTTACTTTAGGTAACATTTACGGGGAACTTCAATGAGTATTTTGGCTTTGCCACCGATGTAGACGCAGTGGTTTACTTGATGCTGGTAAATGATCTAATTCATGGACTTTATCCTGAGGCTGTAACCATTGGTGAAGATGTAAGTGCTGAGTTTGTTTGTCATTCAGTATGAATTCTCAGTTCTCACACACATATTGGTGGCAATATTTTTGTAGTCTAAGTTGCTTTTTGTTTATCTTGACAAAATACTCCTATTCGTTGTTATAGAAAAGTTACTGATTAATATTATATAATACAACGGGATCATGCGTAACAAGTTACTGTTTTAATTTTACATTAATATATAATAGAACAAGATGCTTTACGACACGTGTGTATATTAGATACGTAGTTCGTACATATAGAATTATTATTAAAAACTATTTGAAATACACGAAGAAAGGTAACGGGTGAACCTACATTATAATGGAGAGACTACTAGAACTTTTGGGTTTATACTGAGCCTTGACTATAAAGAGATCTCTCTTGAAGTTCAGAGAGGTTTTCATTCTCGACCCAAATATTCTTTCCAAACTACTGGATGGATACTGGAGGATCCCCCACACACACACACCAAAAAAAACACTATGTTGCCCTTGTTTTGGCACCCGTATTTAATTTAATTAAAATAAACAAATAAATAAATAACTCAACGACAGGGAGAAGACATCCCCTTGGATTGGCTTTCAAAGAGGAGCCGTTTAGGGAAATAATCACCTGACCCCGCGAGCACCTGAGTTCAAGCATGTGGATAGGATCGCAGCTAGAGGCTCTACCAACCAAGTTATTGCTCGGTTCTCACCTAACGTTAATACCGAGATGAACATTGCCTGATGTGGAATTAGCAGGTAGATAGGTGAATATTAGCTTCTTTTTTTTGAAGGTCAATGGTGGGGGGCGTTCCCCACCTGATTATATTATATGTGGCCCCAAAACGGCCCCTTTGATATGAGAATTTACATCATCACTCGCTTAGTGATGTTTACACTGATCTGAGTAGTTTGTAAAGAAAAAAAGGGAAGGAGCTAATTTTGTCTAGCCATTTGCATGCTAACCAAATTTGCAAAGTTCCCAAATTTGAAAAAAATATCTTGAGTTTTTAATCCCTTTAAGTAGAAGCATGTTCCATATTGATAACATTTTGCTTTCACCAGAAGGTCCTGATTTACTGAATGTCCAATTAAGTATACACATATACAACATATTTTGGGGTTATAATTTTAAAAAATAGGGCAAGCCCTCCACATCATTGGCTTACATAAACCAATAGGAATTTGAACGTATCTAAAATAATTTGGGCCTTTTCTATTGGTTATTCAAAAAATTATATAACTTGTTCAGGTTAGTGGAATGCCTACGTTTGCCCTTCCTGTTCAAGATGGTGGGGTAGGTTTTGACTATCGGATGCATATGGCTGTGGCTGACAAATGGATTGAACTTCTCAAGTAAGTGTTTCATATGTCTGTGGGACGATCATATTTTCTTGTATTGGCCTGCATATCGAAATAATTCTCTTTTTTGGCATAAAACATTACAAGTACATATACTAATGTTTAATTGCATGGGCCATGGTGCATATGCATTTTTATTGTATTTGTCATGACTTTTGTGGTTTACTCTATATAATCATAAAAATGATAGGGTTTTTTTCACATGAGATAATATTGGCTGCACACATGATTAACACCACCAAATGTACCTCAAGAGTGATGTATATTTTCAAATTTGAAAACTAATGAACACATCTGATACTTATATTGTAATATTTCCACGAATCTTGGAAGTTTTTTTATGCACAGGATATTGCATATACCAACATATATTGGCGGTGCATGTATATTTTTGTATACCTAACATTACACTATTCACTATTTTGCTATGTTTTGTGTTTAATTTTCTATACAAAAAGATCTCCTTGATTCTGGTCCTCAAATAATCTTATAAGCTTTTGTTTTTCGAAATGGGAAAGCTCTATCTGTAATATGCCTTCTGAGTTCACTTTGTGGTGAGTTTCAACTTTCTTTTTAACTGCACAGGCAAAGTGATGAATCTTGGAAGATGGGTGATATTGTGCACACACTAACAAACAGAAGGTGGTTGGAGAAGTGTGTAACTTATGCTGAAAGTCATGATCAAGCATTAGTCGGCGACAAGACTATTGCATTTTGGTTGATGGACAAGGTTACCACTCATTAATTTTCTTGGTGTACTTATTGGGACATAGATCATGTTTCAAATATTTTCCTAGAATAATTAATTTATATTTATTTTCTTCAATTTCACGATGCATTCATGGTTCCCACAAAGCAAATGTTATTTGAAAGCAAAGAGTTAGAACTTTTGTTAGTTTTCTTTAATCTGGACTTGTGTGCCCTGTTTTTCTGTCATGACTCAAGAGCATTATAGTTGCTATTTCATTTCTTTGATAGTTCTGATTGAACTATGATTTATTGTTTTAATACTTCATTGAGATTGTAGAACATATTGGCTCTTCCTCATCCTATACTTTCAGAAAATTATATTTGGTCTTTTCCTTCGACTATTCTCTGATGAAATATACATGTAGAAACACAGAGCAATACTAAAGGGTGTCATGAGAACCTCACTGGTTCTATTTATGCAGGATATGTATGATTTCATGGCCCTTGATAGACCTTCAACTCCTACCATTGATCGTGGGATAGCATTACATAAGATGATTAGACTTATCACAATGGGTTTAGGAGGAGAGGGCTATCTTAACTTCATGGGAAATGAGTTTGGACATCCTGGTGAGATTTAACAACAACATTCTTTGAGTTTTTGTAGAACAGTAACCTCATCTAACAATTATCTTGCAATTTATCTTTTTTTGTTATATTGGTGTTGAGGACTTGAGCTCATTGTTCTACTTTCAATTTTGCAGAATGGATTGATTTTCCAAGAGGTCATAAAGACTTCCAAGTGGTAAGTTCATTCAGGGAATAATAACAGTTATGACAAATGCCGTCGAAGATTTGACCTGGTAAACTTTCTTTGAGCTATTGTGCTTGTGCATCAGTAAAGTCCAGTTTGTATTTACTTTTTTACCATTTATCGAGCTTTAATCAGCAAGGTACCATTATAATAGTTCATTCTTTATTCAATATTAGTGTGTTTTCAAAAGTAAAAATATTACTGCCTTTGCAAATTTTTTTCTTTAATTTCTGTTGTTATGCTTGGTCAATAATTAATCATTATCGGAATTGTGTTGTTTTGACATTGTCAGGGTGATGCAAACTATCTGTTGTTATGCTTGGTCAATAATTAATCATTATCGGAATTGTGTTGTTTTGACATTGTCAGGGTGATGCAAACTATCTTAGGTATCGTGGTATGCAAGAGTTTGATCGGGCAATGCAACATCTTGAGCAAAAATATGGAGTACGTTCTGTATCTATTTTGTGATTTGGTTCTACAAGTTTGAGTTATTGTTTCTGCTAATATCATAATTTCTGTGCATTCTACTTGTAATGTCATTTTTAAAAATCATTTCTGTATTTTACTGAGCTTTTAAACTAGGAAAATTTTATTATGAGTTCTTTGATGTTACACATTCCATGGCGCTTTTGATTTTAGCTGTCCTTTTGTCCCAATAATCTATGCTCTAGCTGAGTTGGTTAGGTGGCTTAAATTTGACTCCCGTGGGAGAGATTTTTTAGCTGGGTTAAAAAATCCCCTCGTCTGTCCCACACAAATGCGCAGGTCTAAGGACCAACCCAAATTCTCACATGAACCTTGGCGCGCCATGTATTGCAGGGGTTCGGGGTTTTCTCAACCTGTGTGAGATGGTTGCCTTCTATCTTAAACAGAGTGCCTGGGGGCTGTCTTTCACCTCGTTGGTCAAGTTTTTTAAACCTGGCAAATCTATCTTAAGTATTTTCCATGATCATTAGCTGGACTCTGGAGACTACACGCCATAACAGTAGCGAAAAAAAATTCTGATAATTCTGATGAAGCTTGCTGAATTGCAGTTCATGACATCCGATCACCAGTATATTTCTCGGAAACATGAGGAGGATAAGGTGATTGTGTTCGAAAAGGGAGATTTGGTATTTGTGTTCAACTTCCACTGCAACAACAGCTATTTTGACTACCGTGTTGGTTGTCGAAAACCTGGGATGTATAAGGTATGCATCTGTCATGCATTCCCTATGTTCAAAGTGCATTTCTTTTCTTGCTAAATGAGTTTGCTATGCATAGTATCATGCTGAAATTTATCAAGTCTCATTTATTGATCTCTTTGTATGATGAAGCTAGGAGCAACTAAGATGTTGGTGTTTACATGTTGTAGTTAATTTATTTGGATTTCTCCAATTTGTTATGCCATACGAGCAGGTAAAAGGTAGCAAAATACTAGAGTGTCATACTTATATATAAAAACACAAATATGATCCAGGAATACCTGTTATGGATGGGGATGGCGGTATGTTCATTCTCTTGGTGTGCCTCGCTCTGATATTGGTGCACATCCGTTGTTGGAAAACTAGCTGAAGAAGTTTCTCAAAACCCACTTTCTGAGGTGCTGACAGCGCCTTGCTATTTGTACCAGGTGGTCTTGGACTCGGATGCTGGACTATTTGGTGGATTTGGCAGGATCCATCATGAGGCAGAGCACTTCACCACCGTAAGTTTTGTGGCTCGCGATATTGCTTTCGGTACGCAGATGTCAACTTGTTCCTGACTGAAGATGTGGTCATTACCTGCAGGACTGTTCACATGATAACAGGCCCCATTCCTTCTCGGTTTATACACCAAGCAGAACCTGCGTCGTCTATGCTCCAGCGGAATGATAGCAAGGTACTGGTTGCTGGGCGGCATGTGTTGGGGCTGTCGATCGATATGAGAAATAAAAAACCATTCTGCCAAAACAGGCAGATGCATGGCACAATAAGGTTCTGAAACTTCAATCGATGCTGGAAAGCCCAGACATCTCGCTGCGTAGACCTCTATATGTATTTAAGACCTCCATGATGTGAATTGAACATAGCTAGGCTCTAGCCTTTTCTTTCTCGTCTTCCTAATGCTTGATGAGTGATTGTTTGCACATGTTTCATTCCGCTGAGCACTGATGATCCTAGAGTTAAACAATCGGCTGTAGCGCTCAGAGCCCAGACTGGGTTGCATATCCGGCTACAGAGCAGTCAGCACTCGGCAGTGTGGCCCTGCTCTGCTTATTCTTCACTGCTACTCCTCCCAAGTACCCGAGTAACTGGAATTCAGACACGGTATGCACTACCACTCGAATCCCTTTCAAAGACACTGCACCTATCCAGCTTGCCGTTGCAGGGTATACCTCGCCTGCCCGCCTGCCTTAGATGCTAACCCTGCAACGATAGACACGGAGACGGATTTGGGAAACGATATGGCTGCAAAGCTAAGTGACGGTTTCACTAACACTTGGACACATGCCGCCTATCCTCGGAGGAAAGCAGAAGGAGACGAGCGCGCGTGCATTTGGTCACACCAACTGGTTGTGACAGGGTATGTACATTAGATTGCTCAAGAGTTACTCCTACTCGACTTCTTGGATCTGTCTCACCTAACGCTTTTCATGATATTTTGCTGTTGTTCTTGGGCCAATCCGGAGCCGCTCTCCAGCTCACATCACATGTACGTGGAATGATGCTGTCTCAGGTCGTGGCATACAGCTCTGTTGGTTTTATTTCCTCCATCGATGGCCAGGAAAGCCTGTGCTATCATTACCATAAGCAACCGCAAGTATAGGACAACATAACCTCAAACAATACAACAATTCATACAAATCACCGGTGCTTGCTTAAAGGTTCAGACTTCGAGTAGCTAGGAGCCTAGGACACTAGATAGTACTCAGCTCTCGATCGGTTGCACAGGGAAGCTGGAGGAATAAATAGACGAACGGTTGTTAGATGCAGGCTACTCCATCCACTACCAATTTCTTACACACTACACCTTAGGGCGCAAGAGAGGCCTCTGCTGCTCTAGCCGTTTGGGGGAGGTCTGCTAGCAGCAACGACGATGCAGCAGGGTGATCAGACAATGGAGTGCGGCGGCAAGGAGCAGCAGATGCAGATCGTGTGCGTGCGGAGCTCGTCGACGGGTGGCAGCGCCGTGGCCGGCGAGGAGTGGGCGGAGGAGCAGTCGTCGCGGTCGGCGCTGTCGCTGTTCAAGGAGAAGGAGGAGGAGATCGAGCGCAAGAAGGTGGAGGTGCGTGACAAGGTGTTCTCCATGCTGGGCCGCGTGGAGGAGGAGACCAAGCGCCTGGCCTTCATCCGCCAGGAGCTGGAGCTCATGGCCGACCCCACCCGCCGGGAGGTGGACGCCATCCGCAAGCGGATCGACAAGGTCAACAAGCAGCTCAAGCCGCTCGGCAAGACGTGCCTCAAAAAGGTTGCGTTGAAAACACTAGGACACAGTCTTTTTGTTTCTTCATTCGATTCACTCTGATCAGATAGTAACGTACACCGATCGTATATTTGTTTGTTTCCGGACATGCAGGAGAAGGAATACAAGATGTGCCTGGAGGCGTACAACGAGAAGAGCAACGAGAAAGCCACGCTGGTCAACAGGCTAATGGAGGTTAATTTGACTCAACTGCTCGATTCAATTCCTTTTTTTTTCTGAGGACCTTTTCCAGCCAGCCCAATCCGAAGGATAGATTTGCTTGGGCCGTTTCCATAGTAGCCTAACCAGAGCTGGGTCGGTTGGTCCTCTACTTGCTCGGCGAAACGGGCCGGACCTAACATATTTATCTTTTTTTTCTTCTTTGTTTTTTTGGCAGCTTGTAAGCGAGAGTGAGAGGCTGCGGATGAAGAAGCTCGAAGAGCTTAACAAGACGATAGAGTCCCTTTACTAGATCTGCTCTCATGGAAGAAGAAGAGGATCAGGTGACGATGGCAAGGTAGTCGTGATATTCTGGCCCACAGGAGGAACTAGCATGGCCAGTAGCTCAACGTGTAATTTTTTTGCGACGTGTGCTTGATGATTGGATTTGTGTATTTTTACATGTGATCTGTAACCGATTGTAAACTATCCTTGGCTCGTAATTGCTCTGTGGCACAGCGTCACAATCGTGCAAATGAACCTTCCTATAACAAAGGAGCAGGGGACACGATCTTTACCTATCATGCATCATGATAGGGTTAGGAATCTCGTTGCTATCGACATTTTTGGTCTTCCAGTTTTTACATGAGAAAAAGGTCCAATTTTCTTCTCAAAACTTTTGCCTTATCCTCTCTAACTTTAAAACCACGCAAACCTTCATTTTGTACTCTATTCTTTCATTTAATTGAAAAAAAAGCTCGGAGTCTCCCGACGGTTCGGCCAAAACAAAAGGCAAACCTAAATTTTCAAATCATGCATTTTACCTCTTTGGAGTGGTTTTTAACATGATTTGTTTTTCATTTACTTTCATAAAATAAAAATCTAAGTTTGTTAGACTCCACATGAGTTTGTCTACACGGTGAATATATAATATGGATGTTGCAGTGGAGTGCAAAGTTTTCTCTTCTTACGTTGGCCGGCCTCCACCTCGCTTGCCCTCTAGCACCATCACTTACCTAACTTGGTCGCCTTGAGGCCACCCTAAGCGGCAAAACCAAATCGTCAGCTTGAAAACAATGAACAACAAATCAAACATGCGGCCTTTCTAGGGAGATAGTGAGAGCCTATGAGAGGGAGTTTTTCTAGGGTCCGTCTGCGAGATCGGTGACTACGAAAATTTTAACATAAAAGTTCTCTATTATGTGGCTAATCAAATCACATCTAGACACTAGCGATTTACACAATATTGTTTTGGACGCCTCACCAGCGTCTCCCTGGCAAGCTACTTACATACTCGTGCTAATGGGACGAGGCTTGACGGGTTTTAATACAAGTCTTATTGGATGGGTGGAAATGGATGACACTATGAAAAGGGTTGGGTCGACGATACAAACGGGTTGAAATAGGTTGGGGCGATATGGTCGTAGATTGGCGCCTAAGTCGCAAATCATCTTCCGTCGTGACTACGGGTTGGGGACGGGTTGAGGCATTGGGCCGACGGACGGGTGACACTTAGAGCTCTTGAACTATAGTTAGGGGCGGGTTGAACCCTACTAGCAGGCTGCACCACTACCCACCCCCCGTATGACACCCTTCATTATCGCAAGGTGTGCAGTTCCTTCCTGTTCCTCGCCGTCCCTTCCATCATTGAACGATCGGGGAGTTCCTTCTCTGCGCAAGGGAGATCACGACTCGCAGACTGCCCAGATCAATGCTCGCTTGCTTGTACACGTATGCGGCCCAAAACATTCAGATTCTAGTCAGCGCATGTGCCACGTTTGTGTGGGATTTTGGTCGTCTAGAATCTGATTATTCTGAAATAGTACACGGTACATGCGTGCATTTCAGTCGCCATGCCGTGTCATCTGCTCTGACGGTGTATAACAGTTTATAAGCACATGGTTTGCCGGGCAGGTCGGCCACAGATTGGTCACCAAGGAAAATAAAACTTTAAAAAGAAGGCCGGCCACAACTCACCAGTGTTGTGCCGCGGACGACACTGCGAAGCCGCAAGGACCGAAGAAATCGACACGGCAACGGCGAGCAGAGGCGGTCCACAGTCCACTCCACCGCGGCTTCCGGTGAAAGCGATCGAGAGCTTTCGCTACGCTTTGCTCGGGCAGCAGTTGGTCACCTCCCTCCATGATTGACATGCTAATCGCGGGCTAATCCAACGATAACGAGCGCGGGCATTAACAATGGGATTCCCCGGCCTGGGATATGATTAAGATAATGAATCATTATCGCCGCCGTGTCCCCAGCGATGGACAAGTGAGCATAGATTATTTTTATCGCGATTACGAGAGGAGAAGCTAAAAATTAAACAACTTCCCATAGGCTTGGCAGGCCACTGCGCAGGGCACACTCGGCCGTCGCCATCGCCAATTCGCCATGCCTTGCTCATCGTCGTCGTCCTCATGCTCCTCCTAGCTCTTTAATTACCCACGGGGCCGGATGTTGCAGAGTGGATAGATAGATAGCACGTCGTCAGCCGATCGAAGCGGCCGGCCGGGCCGAGGAAATCGATCAGGTACGTCCGTCCGTCCGTCCAATCGCCTGCACTTCCTAGCAGTGGCCGGAAGAATCTCTCAAGGCCGGCGACGGCGAGCAAAGAGCATGAGCCGTTCTGACTGATTGATTGGTTGATTGTTTTGTGCGCAGCGCAGACGGCGGTCCTGAGATGCTGGAGCAATGTCCGATCCAAAGCGCGGCGCCGGCGGGATGGGCATGAACATGGTGACCACGGTGATGGCCTTCTCGGTCAGCGCCTTCTTCGTGCTCTTCGTCTTCACCAGGCTGCTCTGCGCGCGCCTCCACCTATCCAGGGCCGCCGCCGCCGCCAACCGCGCCGCCGCAGATGGCTTCGTCGTCAACGTGAGCCCTTCTCCCGACCCGACCCGCCCCGTGTTATCTATCTATCCATCTGTCTACCCATCCATCCTTCGATAGCGACCGTGCACCCGGTCGGCAGGGGGTTTGGGATGAAGTCGAATGGGAATCAGAATCGTTTTTGTGCAGGTGGAGCGCGGCATCCATGGCCTGGAGCCGTCCGTGGTGACGACGTTCCCCACCGTCAAGCTCGGCGACGGCGACGGCGGCCAGCAACCGCCGCCGGTGCAGGAGGAGTCACAGTTAAGATACCCCCAACCTTTTTCTCTTGCTGCTCTTCTTCTCTGCTGTGCTGCTCGTCTTGTTACTCGTGAACTTGTGATACGTGCGCCATGCGCAACTGCACGTGTCTCCTGCTTCTTGCTTGCAAAGTTGCAGCTTGAGATGACCAATAGTTGATGGACTATGGACCAAGTAAAGTTGCATTTTGCCACAATTAAGTACAAGTGTATCAACGTTTTCAAGTACCATTTGTAGACCATGGCATGGCAGTAGACAATACCATTTGTAGACCATGGCATGGCAGTAGACAATTCCTAAACCCTTTTGTAGTTGCAGCACATAGACAGAGCCAATATGGCAACCTACAAGAATTTTTTAATTATTTGCTGACACATAAATTGTACTCCAGTCTAGGTGCTGTGTGTATACAGTTCTGAAACTGGCTTATCACACCATCTGAAAGGCCATATTGGGATTCTATCAGACCGAGGTTGACATTGGCACACAGTCAATGCGAAAGCTACATTGCCCTGCTGCACAGTAGCATTCCTGTTCAATATCTTACAACTAACATGCATTCCTGTTCCAAGTAACCCTGAGGAATCTGCAAGATGAACTGTAGATATTCTTTCCCAATGCCAATGAACTGAGGCCAAGTATGAATGCGCGCGTGATGCAGGTGCACGGTGTGCCTGGAGGAGTACGAGGCCAAGGACGTGGTGCGCGTGCTGCCGGCCTGCGGCCACGCCTTCCACGCGGCCTGCATCGACGCTTGGCTGAGGCAGCACCCGACATGCCCCGTCTGCCGCGCCTCCTGCGCGCCAAGAACGGCACCCGCGCCACGCCGCTCGACTACAGCCTCCTCGTCGCCGGCGCCGCAGCGGGGACCCGTGGCCACGGCCACAGCCACCGCACAGCAGGTCCTCGCGTCCTCGTCCGACCTCGGCGCGTCACCGCAGGCAGCCGCCGGGCACCAGCAGCACCAGACGGACGACACGGCGGTTGATGGTGGCCTGCTGGAGATCATCTCTGAAGAGCCAGCCGCCTCCTCGGGAGACCCGAGCCCTGGTGCTGGTGGTGGTGACCATTCTCCCTGCGCCGACGCGGCGAGGCAGAGCCAAGGCAGCGCCGGCGCGTCCGAACATTTCTAAGCCAGGCTTGTTGAATGCTGACACGCGCCTAGGAACTGAGATTGGAACGGAATTCTGTGAATTGAGATTGTGTTTAGGAGCTAGTATGGGGAATTCGATCTGGTTTACTTTTAACAGGATTCATTCTGATCACAAAGCTCATTGCGCTTGCTTGTATGTATATACAGTCTTAGTTGAATTAAACTAATGGAGGTTTGCGATCCAATAGCCTGAATTGGAGTTTGAAACCCATGCTATGCTCGCGGTATGTTATTTGATTCATTAACCCTGCAGTGTATACAATCTGAACTCACATGGTACGCGTGGCGTGGCACCATTTAACCCCCAAAAGCAAATTTAGTTCAGATCATATTTGAGAACGAAAGCCACGAAATTGGGCCCGAACTTGTAGCCCACTAAAAGTCAGCCCACCGAAGATTGCGCTCGCTAGGCGCTCCGTTAGGGGCTCTGAACATGTAGTTCAGCGCGCTAATGCAGTTTAGCGCGCAATGATGGGCCCACTAACATCCACTTCAGTGCGCTAGGCGGTTGATTAGTACCGCCTCGCTTGCCTGAGGAGAGCCAAACGGGAGAGCTCGCTATAAAAGAAAGGACAGAGGCAACGTTGTTCCATACTTACCCGCACGAGGTCGATGGTTGATCATGAAGGGTCATGGCCTAGGTGCGTGGCCCACATTGCACTTGGTGGGTGCGCAGGCCTCACCGCCTCCCCAAGTGGGATAGTGGGACGTCATAATTTGTGGTAGAGGGGGACGCGTTCGCGCCCCTACCAATATGAATGAATAAACTAAATTTTGATCATTAGCAATTGTGTCATTTTGATCCTTGGTTTTAATTGTGTCCTTGTTTCGTTTATGCTTGCAAATCGGTCCTTGGTTTGGTTGCAAGCTGAATTTAATGTTGGTCCATCTTGTAATTTGGTCCTTGGTTTGGTTGTAGTGTCCGGATTCCCTATATACATAATTAATTAAAGTTTATTTATATTTTTGGTTTGGTTGTGGCCGGATTCGCTATATATTATCTAATTAATTAAAGTTTAATTATTTATTTAAATATTTGCTTTGCTCAGCGTATCCATATAGTATCTAATTAATTAAAAAATTATTTAAACATTCCTTTGTTCGGCCACAAAGCAAATTCAGTTCAGATAGGATGAATAAAAGAATAAAAAGCCATAAAATTGGGCCCGAACATGCAGACCCACTAACAAGTCAGCCCATGGAAGAACTCTGGGGAGAGCCAAACGAGAGACCTTGCTATAAAACAAAGGCCAAGGGCGGCGTTGTTCAATACTTACGGGCGGGGTCAATGGCCGATCAAGAAGGGCCATGGCCTAGGTACGTGGTCCACATTGCACTTGGTGGGCGGTGGCGAGGCCTACCATCTCTCCAAGTGGGAGAGTGGGACGTCGTAATTTGTGGTAGAGGGTATGCAGCGTTCGCGGCCCCCGCCAATATGAAGAAATTAAATTTTTGTCTTGGTTACAATTGTGTCCTTATTTGGTTGCAAGACGAAGTTAAATTCTTGCAAATGGGTCTTTGGTTTGGTTGCAAGCCGAATTTAAATGTTGGTACATCTGGTTTGGTTGTGGTAGTTTGTTCCGAATATATCCATATAGTATCTAATTAATTGACTTTTATTTATTTAAATATTTGCTTTGCTCAGCGTCTGGATTGCTCATGTATCCATATAGTACCTAATTAATTAAAAAATATTTAAACATTTCCTTTGCTCGGCCATAAAGCAAATTCATTTTTTTTAGAAAGCAAATTCAGTTTAGATAGGATGAGAATGAAAACCACGAAATTAGGCTCGAACATGGAGGCCCACGAACAAGTCAGCCCAAGGAGGATTGCACATTCAAGCTTTGTGCGCGCTAATGCAAGTTCGCCAGGCGCTCAGTTAATTAGTACCACCTCCCTTGTCCGAGGAGAGCCAAACGAGAGACCTTGCTATAAAACAAAGGTCAAGGGCGACGTTGTTCCATACTTACCGGGACGGGTCAATGGCGATCAAGAAGGGCCATGGCCTAGGTCCGTGGCTCACATTGCACTTGGTGGTCGCTAAGAGGCCTACCATCTCCCCAAGTGGGAGAGTGGGACGTCATAATTTATGGTAGAGGGGGCACGCGTCACGCTGCCCCCCGCCAATATGAAGAAACTAAATTTTTTTGTCTTGGTTACAATTGTGTCCTTGTTCGGTTGCAAGACGAAGTTAAATTCTTGCAAATGGGTCTTTGGTTTGGTTGCAAGCCGAATTTAAATGTTGGTCCATCTGGTTTGGTTGTGGTAGTTTGTTCGGATTCCCAATATATCCATATAGTATCTAATTAATTAAAGTTTATTTATTTAAATATTTGCTTTGCTCAGCGTCTGGAATGCTCATGTATCCATATAGTACCTAATTAATTAAAAAATATTTAAATATCTCCTTTGCTCGGCAACAAAGCAAATTCAATTTTGTTTTGAAAGCAAATTCAGTTCAGATAGGATGAGAATGAAAGCCACGAAACTAGGCTGGAACATGGAGGCCCACTAACAAGTCAGCCCATGGAAGATTGCACAGTTCAAGCTCTGTGCGCGCTAATGCAAGTTCGCTAGGCGCTCAGTTAATTAGTACCGCCTCCCTTGTCCGAGGAGAGCCAAACCAGAGAGCTTGCTATAAAAGAAAGGCCAAGGGCGACGTTGTTCCATACTTACCGGGACGGGGTCAATGGCCGATCAAGAAGGGCTATGGCCTAGGTGTGTGGCCCACATTGCACTTGGTGGGTGCGCAGGCCTACCATCTCCTCAAGTGAGAGAGTGGACGTCATAATTTGTGGTAGAGGGGGTACGCGTTCGCGCGGCCCCTGCCAATGTGAAGAAACTAAATTTTGATCCTTATTAGTTACAACTAGATTATGTTAAATTCTTGCAAATGGGTCCTTGGTTATGGTTTGGCAAAGTTATATTTGGCCCATCTTGCAACTGGGTAGTTTAGCAAAGTTATATTTGGCCCATCTTGCAACTGGGTCCTTAAATATTTCCTTTGCTCAGTGTCTGATTCCCCATGTATCCATATATAGTATCTAATTAATTAAAAAAATTGTTCAAATATTTCCTTTTTTTATCCTATATTTCCTTTGCTCGGCCACAAAGCTTAACAGTACAAGTACAAAATACTTTCAGGTTTTTGTTCTTCATAATCTGCTGCATATATCCATAAGTATTGAATTAATTAAACTTTAAGTATATATATAAATAATATTTTCCTTTGCTCAGCCACAAAGCTGAACAGTACAAATACTTGGGCCTTACATGGAATTGGGCTCAAATCTAGGCAATATAAGCTCGGGGCCGAAATTGGATCACCTTTTCCTTCAATCCAAACCCAACAATGGGGCACATCCTTCAGCGCCGCCGTCGTCCCCACCGGTGCTCGATCTTGGTCCTGCCTGCCTTGTCCCATTCACGGCGGAGACATCCATGCGATCGGACCGGACAGCTGCACATCTCAGTCACCTTCGCCTCAGGCCTTGGTTACCTTCGGAAGGAGTTGGTGAGCTCGACGGAGCCCAGGTTCTTGTACGGCCCCGGCGAGAGCCTGTCATCGGCGGCGCCCATCTGCCGCCTCGCGTCCGCGGCGGTCCGCCGCCTCCCTGTCCCACACCCTGTATGCCCCGAACGCAGCAGCAGCGACCACCGCCGCGATGCCGACGACAAGCAGCGCCGCCTTGACCCGGCTGTCGCGCCCACCGCCGCGTCTCCCTTCCTCCTCCAGGCTCCTGACCTTGAAGTATCCAATCTTCCTGTCGTCGCCGGCCACCAGGAGCTGCGCCGGGTAGTCCATGATGTAGCAGAATCCGGTGCCGTTGCTGTACACGGCGCCCCAGCAGGTGCAGTTGCGCTCGCACCGCGCCTCGCAGTCCGTCGCGGACGCCGCCTGCTCGGACCACAGCAGCTCCTTGTTCACCGGCTCCACGCCCTGCCGCCGCACCGCCCAGTACAGCCCGCCGACTTCCCCGCCCGTGGTGCCGCAAAGGCTGCTCGTGCTCCCGACGGCGGCGTCGGCGCAGCCCGGGCGGCCGTTGGTCGCGTTGGCCAGGCACTCGCAGCGCCCGCTGGGCTCCGCGCAGATGCTGTAGGCGCCGCAGGTGGTGGGCAGCTGGCACGGGTCGTTGATGGCGGTGTAGTCGAGGGCCCACCGGGTGCCGTCCCAGTAGTAGGCGCGGAGGTTGCCGTTGGGCTCCAGCGTCATGCGGCGGAGGGCGCGGACGCCGCGGTTGAAGGTGTCGAAGGAGAGCACGTCGGCGGGTGGCCCCTCCCTCTGGTACATGGCGAGGAAGCCGTCGGGCTCGACGCGCGCGTAGGTCGGGCCGCCGTCGGCCACGATCTGGGCCTTGGCCTCCAGCGCCGTGTGCCTGAAGTACATGGCGGCCGCGACGCCGCCGCCCCCGCCCGAAGGCGGCGGCTCGATGTAGAGGCCGAAGTAGTTGCTCCCAAGGCGCATGGCGAAGCGCCGGTCCAAGGTGTAAAGCGTCGCCGCGGAGGTGAAGTTCTGGCCCTGGACGATGGTCTCCGACGGGTAGTCGAAGCTCTGCCACACGACGTCGGGCGAACTGCCACCGCCACCGGTGCTCTGGATTTGGAGGTTGGACGTGTTGAGGAGGACGGCACGGTCGCCGGCCGAGGCAGAGGTGGCAGTGGTGGACCAGAGCACCTTGTTGTTGGCCGCGCCGTCGGTGAGTACGAGGCCGCCGTCGAAGGAGAGGGAGGCGGCAGTAGACCATGGCGCGGGGCGGTCGGGGATTGCGCGCCAGAGCGGGAAGGCAGACGGGAGGTGGAGGACGGCGAGGTCCAGCATGGTGGCGTTGACGCGGAGGAAGCCGAGCGCGAAGACGCCGGTGGGGTCGGCGAGCACTGGCTGGAACTGCGAGTAGGACTGGTCGTGGGCGACGGAGAAGCCTTGCCGCAGCTCCTGCGCCGCCGCTGCCTCGCCGGTGGCGGCAGCGCCGGGCAATGAAGATATCAGCGCCGCCGCAGCCACGCACTGCACCAGTACAAGATGAATCCTTGCCATCACTGCTTCCATGCTAGCAATCGACGGTCTGTAGTTTCGAGATCTCGGTTTCTTGCGTGGATTCTTGAAAAGTGGATGGATTTAACCACAAGCAGCACAAGGCGGTGGCCGGTGGCGGTGGCTAGTGATCGAATCAGTGACGGACGAGCAGGAGCAGACAAGAAGAGCCTGGAATATTTATCTGTCCTCTGACAATTGGAATGGTGGGGTGGCCGCTGGCCCTGTGAGCTATACCACCAGCCTACTACTTCCGTACCAGCAGCGAGAGTGATGCACAGCAGTCCGCAAGGGAAGCCGACATGGGGGCGATCGGGAGTTTGGTCAATGAGCATTGAGCACCGAGGACACTGAATTGATTAGTGTTGGCTTCTTGTTGTCCATGAGATTACGATCGTCGACACGCATTTATATAATTCTTCAGATTGCCTACTTGCAGTTGCAAAGCAGGACTTTCTACCAATCAGAGGATAACCAACAGCTGCGCTCGATGAGTGTGTAAGGATGCACTTGGGGGCAGTGCCTCATACTATATTTGGTATTATCCTGATTCAGAAGGAAGTTGACTCCTGGAATTAGGGATATGTATGCCTACAGAAATGGGTGTTCAAATGAGGTATTGATAGAACACTCGCTTGATTTTAGCTTTCCTCTCAATTTTGAGTGGCATAAGACAAGGTTAGTTTGTAACTTTATATCAAAACCAAATCTGCTCAGTAAAATAATCTGGTTGCTCAACCATCAAGCTGGATGCAAAATGGTATGGTACTTTCTCATTTGATTTCGGTCCAAGAAGTTTCAACTGAAAGCTAGTCCACCTATTATCTTCTGCAGCATAGTATTATATATTATTGAACAAAACCTACTTGTGACGATGTTGGCCACAACGGACAATTATACTCGACACCACGTTCATACCAACCGTGCGGAATACATAGTTTTTGGTTGACTGACTGGCATGTTGCACGTAGCAAACTTGAACAAGGCTCCTTAATTTGATTTAACTAGGGCTGCCTTTCTACCGGATTTTCAGTGTCATCATGAACATGAGCATGCTTCACTTCACAGGTCAAAATTCTTTTAGTAATGAATGAGAGATTTGGTTGCTTGCCACTTTAGTAGTATGTTTACAGTGTTTCTTCCATTGCTTATTTATTTTCTATAACTCACTACGGAGTATATTTGTATATGTTCAGACTCTTGATGCCTTTTTTTTTTTTTAAAGAAAATGCTGTTTGCACAATGCAGATACTTCTCGCAGTTTTATACAAATGGAAATCATAACGCACGTGTTTCGATCGGTTCTTTCTTAAGTCAAAGCAAGCGTGCCTACTGGTAAAAGAAAACTATCTTGACTGGATAGTGACATTGACTATCATAAAAAATGGTGTTTGCCTCTGGAATGTACACTCTGCTGCGTTGCAAAGGTATTATTGGCCCCATTCATGTCTGCAAAGATAATGGTTATTCCACTGCTATGGTTAAAAAAAAAAAATGCTAGCCGACTTTCTTTCTTAAAACAAATATCGACGCATTTTGGTTGGAGACTTCAACTATCCACTGTACTCTGCCAGACCGTCATTCATCCTACGTTTCACGCAGATAACATGTCATTCCAAATTATAAGTCGCTTTAATTTTTGTTTCATCCATTTTTTTCTATGTTTTAAATTCAGATGCATAGCAAAATAATGTACTAAAAAAGTTTAACTTTTTTAAAAAAAAAAAAACTTGAACTTTTAGAACTGTAAATAGATGTACCAAAAAATATAACTTCTAGAACTGTAGGAATATATTACGGAGAACCTATTAGTTTCAGTTTTTATGCTATTGTTTTTGGTTCCGTGTTCATCAAATAAGTCAACTTCTCGAAGCCTGTCACTGCTATGAGAAACACATGCTGAGAGAGAGGCCCCATGCTTAGGATATCTGCTGCAGATCCACACATTATTTGGTCAAAACTGAGAAGCCGTGCAGCTGTGCTTGCGTTTGTCAACTCCATTTTTCTAGACCTGGCTTTCATCACCACCGTACCCACTATGCAACCTCTCTTGAGTGTTGACTATGGCTCAATCTCAATGGCTGCACATGTTGCATCATAAAAGGGCAGCTCACCCTCTCCTGTACTACAAATTTGCACTTGCTGGTGCTGCTGGTTGCCGATGCAGCAGTTGAGCTGCCAACCGCCGGCCGGACTGCTGATTCAGCCTCAATCGACAGGTGAGGCAGGCATGCCTATTCTTTAGTTTACCCAGTTACCCAGCGTCAGCAGTTGCAGGCCTTTGGCTCTTGGCTGTGATCTCCATATAGGACGCGGGTGTGTTTAGAGCCCCAACTTCTCTTTAAAATTTCTTGTATACCCATCACATCATATCACATCGAAACATTAAATTCACCTAAAAGACGCATGCCCGGAGTATGAAATGTAGGTAAAAAAAATAAACTAATTGCACAGTTTAGATGTACATTACGAGGCGATTCTTTTGAACCTAGTTACGCCATGGTAGGATAATATTTACCACAAACAAACGAAACGTCTGCTACAGTCTTTTCGGTATGCTACTGAAAGTGCAAAATTTGGCCCGATTTTTTTTTTTTCAGCCCAGAATTCAGGCCTCTAAACACACCCGTGATTGGTTGAGTCCGGTTTTTGCGTAGGTGACCTCCAGATAACAAAATTTCTGCACCGTCGGAGATGTTCCACTTTAGGCTTCGTTTGGCTGCTGCAGACCAAATCTCACGTGGACAACAAACCACGACGGGGTTGGGTGATCCCCACCCTCCACCCACCTGGTGCTCTAATTTCTTCAATATCGTTTGCTATTTGGATGCAAGGTGCACTACCCTAGATCAATACATCCCTGTCGGGTTCCTACCCCTTCCTTGCGCCGGAAAATGAACCGACAGAGAACCAAAATAGTAGTGATGTGAGGTTCAAATCTTTGCTAACTCAAAACACCGGGCGGTGATTTGAAGTGAGACTGTCGGTTCACTATAGCGCATTATGATCAAACATTGCCGGGTGCTTCTTCGACCGACAACATTTTTGATCCAAGCAATGCCGTTCTAAGTCAAACGACATCGTTGATATTCAGAACACTGTCGGCTGATTTTTAACCCGACAATGTTATTTCCGTTGACAATGTCGGTTTGTTAAGGCAGACAATGCGTTTTGTGCCCGGCGATGACGGTTTCGAATTCAAACCGACGGTGTTTGGTGTAGTAACAATACCGGTTTGTTTGTCATTCACTATCGTGTCCATGCTAACCGGCATTTTTGTTTCAAATTTTTATTTAATTTTAAATTTATTCATGGTATGATGAAGACATCGCAACGCCTGGACACGCTGAAAGGTCCTAATGGCTAGAGGGGGGCGAATAGCCTATTAAAAATTCTTGCAACAACACTAAACACACCAATTAGTAAATACGATGGCGAAGCTAAATAGCGGTGCTACAAGCTAGCTAGGTAAGCCACAATTCAATTCTATAGTCTCTACTCACAAGCAATAGCTAGGTTGCTAACTTACTCCTAGGTGAACAAGATATGCTAACTAATTTTGCCACTAGGAGCTAACAAGGCAAAGCAAACTAATCTAGCTACACAAGCTATCAAGGTAACTAGCTAAGCACCCTAGCAAGATATACTATCAAAGTAATGCAAAGAGGTGCTAGAATACAATACCACCGGTGTAGTGTCGTGGTTGATGCCAATCACCAAGTCAATGAGAAATCTTCAACGAACAAGCACACTTGACAAGAGATTTTTCACCGAGGTTCACGTGCTTGCCAGCACGCTAATCCTCGTTGTGGCGATACACCCACTTGATGGTTGCTAAGCTTAATGGCCGGTGCCAAATCCCCGGTGGGAGCTCAAGCATACCAATCACAAGAAGGGATCAAACAAGCCCACGAGCAATCCACTAGTGCTCCTTTCGCGAATCTCCCGCGGGGTAAGGAACGACCCCTCACAAACCACCGGTGTGGCCTCGAACAAGCTCCAATCGAGCTCAACACCGCCTCTTGCTCCAAGCCGCTAGGGAACCAAGCAAATTCCCAAGAGAAACGAAATCCCACAGCTCCTCCAAGGATGAAGTGCCTCTAAATGCAACCAAGCAATGCAATGCACTTTTATCACTCTCAATCTCACCAAAGATTCAAAGTTTGGATGAAGAGATGAGTGGAGTGGAGTATCACAAGCTCACAATAGAGTTAGAGTGTTCAAATGTGCAAGAGTGACTCAAAAGAACCGGCCATCCAAGTATATATAGAGCCTCCCACGAAATAGAGCCGTTGAGCTGTTTCGCATTGGCGACGGACTCGCCGACCCGGGCGCACAGGCCGGTCGGTCGGCGTCCGGTCCGCAGCCCGTCTTCGCGTCCGGGTCGACAGACAAGCACCCCGGCCCCACACGGTGACAAGCTTCTTCATGCTTCCGGTCGAGGGTCCGGTCACCACCGGATGCTTCCGGTTGAAGGGTCCGGTCGACCCCAAGAGCAAAGTCCAAAAACATGCTCTCTGGAAACTCCGACCCGGACTCACCGACCGAACCGTCCGGTCAAAACCGGTCCGAGTCCGGTCGACGTCTTCTACATGTTTCTTCGTTTTGTTGTCGCCTTTCCTTCAACCTTGCTTCGCCTCTTGCCATATGTTGCCAACACGTCGAAGATGATCTCAATATCATGTATGTTAGCATGTCACGATCGATTAGGCAAGAACGGTTAGTGCTCTCAATCCTAAATGCAATATGCAAGTCAATTGGACCTAGAAGCACTTCACCAAAGGATTAGTCGCGGCATCCCTCTTGATAGTCGGCTATCTAACCTATAATGTGATCACACGCTCTATCGTGTCTTGATCACCGAAAGAAAAACCCTATCAAGTATACCTTTGCCTTGATCTCCGGGTTCCTCTCAAAACCGACAATCCGAGCTTGACGATCCATCATGTCCATCATCGTTGTCCATGTTCATGATCATCATGCTCCACGTCATCCATGCAATCCTATCTCTTAAGTCACACTTAGGGCAAAGGATTAGCATAACAAGTGTGTCATCAATTTCCAAAACCAAACATGAGATTTCAACGCCGACACCATGGTCTTCCCCAAGTCGCAAGTCATCTCCAACTCAGTTGCCACGTCACCCCTCGGATTTAGCGCAGACATGTCATCATTATTTCGGCCATAACTTCTTCATACGGCAACGAAACGGGACGATCTTGGACTCACTGGAAAGGTGACGACAAAGCTTTTGTTTTGGATCTGGTCCCAGCTCCAGATGGCTCGCGGATCATTCTGTGTGACCCATGCAAGGTGTTGTGTCACCTGTTTTGGGTCAACTTGGCCATGTATGGAGTCGGGCCTTAAGCCCAAGTTGTGGGCACCGTCATGCTTTGGTCGCCCCCAACCCTAGCGTCCTCCCTCATGTTATAAACTTAGTAGCCACCGCCGTTTAGACTTGGGTTCTATTTAGTTCAAGTTTTCGAGCGAGAAACTTCGATTGATTCATTGTAACTGTGAAGACGATTGTTGACGGTCGTTAACTACATATTTTATATCGTCAACATACACCAAAACAACCTAGAGATAGGGTTTATAAACTAACAAATTTCATAGTTTTGGTGTATATTTGGCTTTTGCGGGTACAACTCAAGGATATGTGCACTTTGGGCCAAAATACAAAGAAAAGAAGAATAAAAACAATAAATAGAAAAAAGGCCCAAAGGAGCCAAATGGCAAGCCAAGCTAACTTACCTCGGTTGGGCCACGAACTCAGACATCCAACACCGATACCAAGCCCAACACGACGAAAGAGGACGCACGCCAAGTTTGGACCAGTTTGGGCCCGACCAGGGTGTGGCCGCACCTTAGGGTGCGACCGCACCATACTTCTGACCGGTGGGGCCACGTCTTGGCGAGGCGGTTCAATTACACTAGAAAACATCGGTGGTGGCATGGACCAGGTGCAATGAACCTAGAAACCGCCTATTCCTCGGTCGGTTTGGCCATTAAGGGGGGAGGTGGAACATTTCCAAAGACCCCCCTCTCTCCAAGCTATAAAAGGAGGTTCTCCCCCTCTTCCACAAGACACCAATTACATACACAACACAAAGGAGAGCCACAATGTAGTAAAGAGGAGGAAGCTCCATTCTTGTTCTTCTTCCTCCTCTTAGTTCTAATGGAGAGTGAGAGAGGGAAGGCTAGAAGGAAGTTTGGTTCCTTCTACCTGGAGTTGTCGGTCCGCCCCCGGTGTGCCGCGGTTCCTAGGAGGTCGGAGTGCCGGGCTTGTTGGTACCTGCTTCGCTTGTACCTCTACAACTTACTTACACTTTGGTAAGAAAGCTTGTGCTCATCTTTCAGCTTATTGTTCTTCAAGCATATTATCTTACCTGTTATAAACTTGCGGGATCGATAGTCGTACCTTCGGGTCGTAACTCTTGGTGGAGGAACCTCTTGACCGGGAACCCGATCGACATCAAGAGTTGTGGATGGTAGTGCAAACGTGGTGTTTGGACTAGCGTTCACCTATCTTTTGTGGCGCATGCCACGGTTGAGGGGTAGGCGGCCGGGTCGTGAAAGCCTTGTCTGTCCTTTATAATCCCCCACGTTCGGGTGTGGCGCAATGCAATTGCCGAACACTGCTCGGTATGGGCTTGGGCCGGTGCCCGAAGTAAGGAGATAACAGCCCTAGAAATCCTGCCTGAAAACCTAAGCCCATAAAGATACCTCACTACCCATAGTTATCCTTAGGCGGCTCTGTTCAGAGATTAGTGTGTAATCATTCCCAGTGGAAAATACGATACTACGAATACTTCCGGGTGAAAACAATAACAACAGTTACGCACGCTTGTAAATTCTTCTACATACGTTAAAGAATGTCAACAAGCTTTCTCGCGCCGTTGTCGGGAACGGTTGTCGTAATTTTTTCTCCGAGCCTAGAGCACCCATGTGTTGTATCCAAAAAAATTATAAATAGTTATTTATTCTTTCTTTTCCAAAATAAAGCCTACACTTATTCAAAATCTTTTTACTTCAAAAGGGTGAATTCACAGGGGCCAAATTCTTTTTTTTTTTTCAAAACCAAAATTTTTCATTTGGCTATGAACTCCACCCTAATTTAGAAAAAAAAAAAACTTTGGTTCGGGCACACTCCTTCTTTGGTGACTATTTTGAAAACTTGTGCAACCACCCACGAGATTTCAAAGAGTTATGTGCATGCCTAAGCATTCCTGGTATGACACGAGAAATTCACATGTGGAATTTGTTTTTACGCTCTCCCTCATAGGGAAAGCAAAACAATAGTACACTATTGTCGTAGGAAGTTTGAATGGGGACTGAGAAGAACTCAAAGACAATTTTTGTCTAGCATTCTTCCCCATCAATAATGCCTACCAAGGACAACTCTCGATTTCAAGTAGGATGAGAAGGAGTCCATAGGTGCAGCCTAGGCCAGGTTTATAATGTTTATACATGCTGGCCTAGACTTGTCATTACCCGATAGTGTGCTTTTGTATATCTTTTGTTCGGATCTTGACATAGATGTTGCCCTATGCCTTGACATAACCGTTGGAGGGTCGTTTGCACGTAAACCTACAACGAAACATAGGAAGACCCTTGAGCTAACAGGAAGGTGGCTTGACGAGGCAAGCGACGAGGACGGCCGACGGAGCGCCCGGGACCTTCTCCAATCTCCTATGATACTCCACTCTAGAGAGATCCCCATAGGAGAACGAAAAGCACTCGTCATAGCCTAATTTCTAGATTTGGAGGTGGATTTGGGAGAGGAAGAACAAGAGCAGTGGTGTTCGGATGTGTACTAGTGCGGCTGTGTGTGTGGTTTGTGGTGGCGTGGCGGGTGTCAGGGTGGCCGGTGAGGAGAGAGAGTGAGTGTTTGCTCACACTGACATGCAAAACTGAGATAGGGGTCCACTTCTCAGTGTTTGGAGCGGGTCAGTCGGGTTTGCGGGTGCGGTAGGTTATTTCTTTACCCGTCAGCAAATATCCACCGAAGTTAAAAGTTGTGCTTTCGCATCTGTGCCTCGTGGGCAGTGGCGGAGCTAGGATTTCAAGTTAGGGTGGTCCATCGTTCAACTTTTTTTTTTTTTTGTCTCTATAATTTTTTTGTCGCTATAAAACATGCTGATCTTCCATATACCACTCCTCTTCATGTTTCAACAATTGTGTAGGAGAATTATAATGAATCGGTATCAAACCAATAATCCAATAGTGCAAAAATCATATATTGAAATAAAATAATTCAAAGTTGTACTTGCAAAAAAAAAAAATCAGTTTAGCATTGCATACCTGAATGTGCACTAGCGCAATTCAGTTTGTGCATTTTGCCTCAATCTAAATGTGCGTCCGAGGCAGCGACACTACAGGAGATCGATCACTGATTCATTGAGCGAATATTATATTGGAATCCAAGACACTGGCAGCTGTTATTGTTAGGAAAAGAAGAAACTTGTGAATAAATGAGTAGCAACCGAGAGGGCACCAATCTTTAGCGGCTACTTGGATTCAGATTCAGAAATTAGAATACCTGCTACTGCTCTTGCGGGTGTGCGGCTGCCGAATTGCCGATGGACTGATGGAGTCGATCAGCCGAAC
This sequence comes from Hyparrhenia diplandra, assembly GCA_015847255.1. Taxonomy (NCBI): domain Eukaryota; kingdom Viridiplantae; phylum Streptophyta; class Magnoliopsida; order Poales; family Poaceae; genus Hyparrhenia; species Hyparrhenia diplandra. The sequence continues at coordinate 199,693 of JADLZK010001025.1, forward strand.
TCAAACTCTGGAACATACGGCCACCATCGATGGACGACCTCGACCAGAAGCCTAGAAGGACGCAATCACGAGCGATTTGCAACAGCGGCAATACGATACGATTGGAAGATGAGCAGTTGAACAAACAACGCATGGCGGCAGCCGGAAGGACGCTATCGTGAGCAAATAAACGAGTGCCGACTCTACCTATAGGCCTCGCTTGGGCCGAGCGCAGGGTGGTCCGCGGCCCAACAAGACCACCCTGTAGCTCCGCCACTGCTCGTGGGCTCCGTTTGTTGCCCATATCCGCGCCCGTCGGGTTTGTTGCTCGCGGGTTTGCGGATATTCTCTACCCGTTGTCATCTTGTCTTGGCCATCACCAATCAAGCACGGGCCAACGGTCAATGGAACATGGACAATTAATCAATTATGATGTCATCTTTGTATCTGGATTGAACATTGGAACTCTGCATGTATAATTAAAGAATATGGAGAGATTAGCTTCTTATTTGGAGATATTAGATTTTGTCTAGTCTAGTAGTAGTAGGAAGACAGAGGAACAAAGAAACGTTTTTTTTTGCGTGTGATGATGTGAGAAAAGAAGGAAACATTTCGCAGTAGTGCCTTTCTTACAAGGAAATATACACTTGGGCCTGGGCTATTGTTGGTATCATGCCTATTTTGGGCTGGCATATGCCAAAAGCTAACTATAAATGTGCTTGAGATCATTTCAGCCTAGTCCAGGATCAAAATCTGTCCAAATAAGTTATACTGTTCACGAAACCTAAAAACTTCTTCTTTTTTGGAAAACACTAAAAACTTCTTTGAAAAGCCTAATTTGACTCACGTGCAATCCCTACAAACTATTGTAACATTATCGCCCATTTTAATCACCACATTAGGATTGCCATATCAAAAATATAAAGGCTTAACAAATTAATGTGGAGCTAGATTGTTGTTGCGCTAATCATAGTAAAATCCAATTTTATATACCTAGCAAGAATTATTTTTTTTCAGTTTTAATTTTTTTTTTCTTAGCCAACCAAACAATCTACAACTCGGTCAAGAAAAGTAAATGAGTATTTACGACATTAGATATTTGTTTGATAATATAAATATTGATAGATATTTTTTCTTCATTTGGAAAAATAGAAACTAGTTTGGTACTATGTTACTTGACATAAATACTAACACTTTCCTATATTTTAGATGACTGAATTTTAAAATAATTTCAGAAAACACTCTTACAACCAAGTAATACAGGAAAATTAACGAAGTATAATGATACAAGTAAATTGTTAGTTTCGTGAGTGTGTTATGTCTTTGTGCCATAACATTCAATTTGTTATCATTAGGGCAAGTACATTGGTGTTGTCTTATAACTAGTCTCATATAGTGCCACGTAATTTAAGATTTAACTTAATAGACTACATATACATTGGTTGTCTTTCTAAGTTGTCTCAATGCAACTCACATTTCCTTAATTTATGGAGAGAGGAAAAATAGGATTGTAAGGTGCATGACGACAACAACTCATACAATGGTAAAATAGTTGTCTCATAGTCCTAAATTTTTAGCTCATGAGGCGGTTGTTTCGCCAAGCAACTACCTCATTCTCTCTCACCTCTCTTTCCTCCACATTAGCAAAAATCCTACGTGTTGGCAATGCATAAGACGACATATGAGACCGCTCACGTGTAGTAATGTACTTGCCCTTATCTAACTATCAAAACAATTGTAAATTGTCTTTGCGTCATAACATTCAATTATAATTTTTGTTCTACTGTATCATATAAAACAATACCCGTCCCTTGAAAAACCTAAAATTAAGGCATATACTCCGTATGAATGAGCAAGACAAAGACTGATGCGCCTGTTTGGTTCCCACATGGTCTAGCCTGGTCCGCATTCGTGAGACTGGCTCACTTTAGCCGTGTATGCATGCTTTTTTTGTTTGGTTGCATGTAGGTACACTCGTTCGGAGGAGATCTTGTTTGGTTGCCCACACAAGTCTAAATCATGCAACAAAAATGTGTTAAAATTGATACTAAAATATTTACTTATTATGTGCTAATGACATCATTAGTCACGCTAATCCTGGTTGGTGCGAGCATGGCTCCTTAGATGCGACCAATTCGGGCATTCTCCTTGTGCCTGGCTGGGAGGGTTCTTTTGCATCCGCTCAGCCTGGCTCGGAGGCACACGTAGGCAACCAAATGCAAGTGCATACAACGAGCCTGGCTGGGGCGCGTGCGAGCAACCAAATGCCCCCTATATTGCTGCTAAGGAGCCGCCTTTTTTTCCTGTGACTATTCAGCAAGACAAAGACTGATATATATTCTAAAGAGGAAAAGTCTATATAACCCCTCAACTATTGAGGGTGGACTACTTCACCCCCCACCCCCACCCCCACCCAACCCCAAACTATGAAATCGGATTTTCTACCCTCTAAACTTTTTCAAAACCGGTCAAATAACCCCTTAGGCGGTTTTGGACGGTGGTTTTATATTTTTTTCATTTATTTTCACTGAATCTTTAAAATGATAAGAAATCATAGAAAAATCATAAAATGGAAAATTTAATTTTGCTTGATCCCAGATGAGTACATCCACAAAAGAGTCATGAGCTGATGACAGAATGGTGCATTAGTGCTGAGGTTCCATTCAATAAGTTTGATGATCCTAAATTTGAACCGTGGATGGAGTCATTACAACCTACTTTTCCATGCATAGTGCGTCAAACAATTCGTAATGAGTGCATGTCTATGTTTCAAACAATGAAAACTGATTTGAGAACTGAACTTTAGAACACTAAATCTCGTATCTGCTTCACATCTGATCTTTGGACATCAAACCAAAAGTTAGGATATATTTGTTTGACAGCCCACTATATTGATCCTAACTTTGTGTTGAAGAAAAAGATTATTGCTTTCAAAGATGTGAAGTACCAACATAATGGTTTAGCAATCTAGGAAGCAATCACAACATGTCTAATAGATTATGGAATAAAGGAAAAGATGTTTACTATCACTGTTGACAATGCTGGCAAAAATAAGACAACATGCGATCTTCTGCAAGAGAGTGGTAAAGCTGATTTGTTATTTGGTGGTCAGCACCTTCTTGTTAGATGTTGTGCCCACATACTAAAACCTTCTTGTCCAAGATGGTATGGATGTTGCTAATAGTGTCATAGAGACCATAAGAGATCTAGTTAGGCATATCAATTCTTCACCATCACGGATCTAGGCTTTCAATGAGATAGCTGAAAGGGAATGCTTTGCTACAAAGGCTGGCTTAGTGCTTGACTTGTCTCATCGTTGGAACTCAACGTACAAAATGATTCTTGAGGCACTGGAGTATAAAATTGCTCTAAAGAGGTATGCCACTGCACAACAGCAACCTATTCCAGAAGATGAAGAATGGAGCAAAGCTTAAGGTGTAGGTGACTTTCTTGGTGCTTTTGAAGCTGCCACAAATTCATTCTCAGCCGATAGGCATCCTACGTCACATCTGTTCTTGGACAATGTTCTATGTATCCATGACGCTTTAAGAGGTCAACAGTGGCAGTAATAAGAGATCTGGCTAAGGCAATGGATAGAAAATTTGACAAGTACTGGGATGGTAATTATAATATGGCCCTTGTTATTTGCACCATACTTGATCCAAGGAAAAAACTTGATTACCTTGACTTCTTTTATGACAAAGTAAGTCGGAGCTATCTTGAGAGGATGAGCAGTGTGGATTTGGCTAAAGATTGGTTGACCAAGTACTACCAAAGTTATGCAGCTAATCTTAGGAGAGATGACACAAGTACAATGTCTCAATCTGGTCCATCTAGAAGCTTGTTAGGTTCACCTGTGTTGGTGCTGGGCAAAAGAAGGCTGGATCAAGAATTCGCTCAATTTAGTTCTCAGAGAAGAGGTACTAGTGGTGACAAATCTGAATTGGATGCTTATCTGGAAGAAGCTCTTGTAAGGGGTGATGAGAATTTCGAGATTTGAGTTGGTGGAAAACAAACTCAAATAAATACCCTGTGCTACCAGTTATGGCAAGAGACTTTCTAGCCATACCTCTTAGCACCGTTTCTTCAGAATCTGCATTCAGCTTAAGTGGCTCAATTCTTGGTGATAACCGAAGCTCGATGCTTCCACAGACACTTGAAGCTCTAGTCTGCTGCAAAGATTGGTTTTATAAAGATCAGTGAAGGTATTACTCTTCTTATCTGTGCTTCACTTTTTGTCTTTTTTGTCCTTTTTTTGTGCTTCACTTAGCATTAATCTCTGCGGTGGTTCAGAATGGTAGAAGACAGGTGTACAAATAATTTCCTAAGACACCTTACTACTGCTAGTCCTGAGAGTGTGCTTTACTGTTTTGGCTTATCAGCCAGCCAATCAACAGTATTTTTCTCACAAAGATCAGCCAGCCAAAGAACCAGCCAAAAAGAAGATTTCTCTCACAAAGATCACCAAATAGGACAGCAAAGCCCGAACAGGCTCTATGAGATATAATATTCTAGATACATGGATTATTTTTCTTTCATTAACTGTTATCTGTTCTGCAGGCACAGCAAGTCCTGAGAGTGTGCCTTACTGTTTTGGCACTGTCTTGCTTGATTTGCGAGTGTCCTGAGAGTGTGCTTTCCTAAGAAACACTGGGCAAGGTGAAGATCATGGCCTGCGATTCCAAATTGCTGCAGCCTAAACCATAAAAGATACTTCGGTTGTTTAAATTCTATAGTTCGATGTGTGTTCTGTAGTTTGATCAGTTGCACCTCGGTTGTTTAATTTATGTAGACTTCAGATCGTCGTGTGTAATGCTCTTATGGCTGCCACTTGTGGATGAGGTGATGAATTCAGTCTGTATTAGTTCAGTCACGAACTGCAAGTCTTGCAAGTTTGTGGCCATTGTCAGTCACGAATTGTGGCCATTGTCAGTCACGAACCGCCACTTGTGATTGAAACTGCAATCATGTTTTGTTTCAACCTTTTACTAGATCTTTGCAAGTTTGCAAGTCTGTACTCGATCGTAGCTGACAATGATCTCAACTGTCACTTGTTGCAAGTCATGTTTTGTTTTAACCTTTACTAGCTAGCAGTGTGCACTTTGATTAATTAATTAACCCACTGACAACGGGGCGGGTGGGGCGGGTTGAGTAGATCATTTTGTGGGGCTGACAATAGGGCGGGGCGGGGCGGGTTGGGTAGATCATTTTGTGGGCGGGCGGGTGAACTAACTCCTCGCTTATGAGGCGGAGCGGATTTGACCCCACTGTCAGGTAGAAGCATAGATATAAATCTATAAAAACTTTGATTAGAGCATAACATATTATATGTTCATTGTAGAACAAAATTAGATTTTTATTTTATGATTTTTCTATGATTTGCTATGATGAAATAAATAAAAAACAAAACTACATTTACTATAGCAAAAACACTTTCCAAAACCGGCTAGAGGGTTATTTGACTGGTTTTGAAAAAATTAGGGATAGAAAATCCGGTTTTATAGTTTGGGGTGAAGTAATCAACACTCAATAGTTGAGTTGAGGGTTTTACGTAGATTTTTTCGCATTCTGAAGAGCCACCTCGGACTCCGAGACGAATTGCCACCGTCCACACTCAATGTTCATTGTAACCAGTTGGCAAGCACAGGTGGGTTCTCGTAGCAAGAGCGATGCATGCACCTGACGGTCCTTTGATGATGGGCACTCCCACTTGCCCATTCCGCCGGTCGTGCCGTGTCTACCTGCCCCGTCCTTGTGCCGCCTCCTCTTCTCTTTCCTTTCGACGTGCTCCGAGAATCAAATCCCAAGCACGCCGCCCGCGGCCACCCGGCAGGCACTTCTCCACTAGTGGTTGCAGACTTGCAGCAAAAAGGGCACCGCCGCACGCCACGAGCGATCGACAGATCGGCCCGCCGATGCGGAGGAGCTAGCAGCCGCCCGCCGCGACCTCAACAGCCAGATGATGAAGGATGCCAAGTGGCCGCACGCGGCGGCGAGCGTCGGTGGGAGACGAGGAGGGGGCCCCGCCTCATCATCCGCCGCGGCAGGGGCTGGGGCGTCCTACACCCTCCTCGCGTCCTCCCGGCCCACCAGCGCCAGCAACGACGGCTGCTCGCCGCACTACCCTCCCGCGCCCGCGTCCGACGACGACGACGGCGGCGGGCCAGCCTCGTTCGACGCGTCCGTTGCTGCCGCCAGCAAGCTTCCGTTCCAGCAGCCGCACAGGAACAACAGCCCCCAGCTCGGTGTCGCGGACTGGCTGCGGCTGCAGCGGCAGTCCAGCGGGAGCAGCGTCGGGGGCGACGACGGCGAGGTGTCCTCCACCGTCTCCTCCCACCTTCGCCCCCAACGCTGCGGAGTACAGGGACAAGGGCGACGCGGACCGCCCGCCGAGCAGCAGCTGCAAGAGCTGGGCGCAGCAGGCGGAGGAGGCCTACCACCTCCAGCTCGCCCTCGCGCTCCGACTCTGCTCCGAGGCCTCCTCCGCCGCGGACCCCAACTTCCTCGACTCCTCCACCGCCGCCGCCGACCACCTCCAGCACATTGCATCGCCTCAATCCCTCTCCCATCGCTTCTGGGTCTGCACATTTCTCTCCCTTTCTTACAGTTACAGTTGCTCATGTCCCTCCGAGTTGAGTGACCACCGACCGCGTCGTTCGCAGGTCAACGGCAGCTTGTCCTACTCCGACAAGGTCCCGGACGGCTTCTACCTCATCCAGGGATGAATCCCTTCATATGGACGCTCTGCAACGACGTGCACGACGGCGGCCGCGTCCCCTCCATTGAGTCTCTCAAGGCTGTCAGTCCCACCGATTCTGCCATCGAGGTGGTCCTCGTAGATAAAGTGGCGGACTATGACCTGCGGCAGCTCATAAGCATGGCCATTGACGTTTCTCGGAACCGTGCCGACTCCAAGGAGATCGCCACTCGACTCGCTGCCGTCGTGTCCACAAAGATGGGGTGAGTAATGCAGCTGCATTTCGCATTTGGTGTACTTGCTGTCTATCTTACGTGCACATTTCCGTCGAAGGGGATCAGTAGCAACTACCGAGGAACACGAGTTGGGTCCCCGGTGGAGAGACTCTGTCGGGTTCCTCAAGATTAGCTCAGGGTCTGTTGTACTTCCCATCGGAAAGTTATCAACTGGCTTTTGCTGCCACCGAGCATTACTGTTCAAGGTGATCTTTGCTTCTTGCTCGTACCTTGTGTACTGAGCTCACATGTCACTCCAGTCACAATGTTTTGTGACATAATATTGGAAAATAATTGTCTTCTTTTCTAGGAGTATGATGTAGTTGCAATTATTTCTTTGCTAAGATTCTAAGCTGGCCTGGTTTGGCATTCTCGTTCTCTCTGAAAATCTCCTATCACGAATGACTTTCTAGTGTTAATCCAATAATATTCGTCTTTTATAACGAGAAAAGCTGCTCCACCTTGAACTATCATATATGATTCACTATTTTATTTATATTTATCATCGCCCTGTTCCTGTCAATTCCATTTTCTTGCATTGATCCTGTCCTGCCTGCTTTGTTGCGAGCAAAACACAAAGACCCTGGCAGATTCCATCAATCTCCCTGTCGCGTTGTGAAGGGATGCAAGTACTGCAAAGCTGGTGCTGCCTCTTCTTGCTTGGTGCGCTTTGGTCATGACAGGTTGTATCCTGACAAATGAGCTTTGCTTTTAGTAATACGTATTTCGGACTATAACAACGATGAGAATAACAGAATAGTTAAGTGAAAGTTATGGTACATTTATTTAGTGTGCTTGGTGAAACTTCTCAATTATATCTGACAGTCTTCAAAATGAAAGATCTAATTGATATACATAATGCATCTCTCAGATAACTGATTTTGCAGACTTGCAGTGATACATAAGCATGACGCTGGTCCTGCTGATATCACACTCTTTTTCTCAACTATTTTAAACTTTGGAGGATAAGATGAATACAAAAAAAATATATATAGCAGTCATTCTAGAAAAAAAATTAGATGGCCATTCTAATTTTAACCAGATTTTATTTTGTTCATGTTGCATCTGCAATTTTGGCAGATATGTACACGTTGCTTAATCAGTTATTGACTTTATTTTTTCCCCTGATACAGAGAATTCCTAATTGATTTAATTGGGAACCCAGGGTTCTTATCTGAACCTGACTCCCTCTTGAATGGACTATCATCCATCTCGGTTTCTTCACCATTGCGCCCACCTAAACATGACTCCGCTGATATTTCTGATAATTTCAAGTTGTTGGCGAAACAATATTTCCTTGATTGTCAGTCGTTAAATCTCATGTTCAGTGATCCAGCAGCTGGTATTTCTCTGCACGCTGAACAATATAAGATTCAGGATCTCTTGGAAATGTCCTCTGATATATACCTTGAATAATTTTAGGAACAGTTATCGACATAGATGAGGCTATGGGATCAAATCTAGGTCCAAACTCATCACATGCAACAAACAGTGATTGCCAAGCTACCTTTACTCATCTTAAGGCTGGTACTCAACGCAGTAGTCAAGATGGGAATTTTATAATGCAAAGGAGGTACTCAAATAATACTCTATCTAAAAAGTAAGGTTTATCTTTCAATATCCAAAGTTGATTTTATTAAACACATTCCCAGTTCCCCCAGAGGATGCTAAATCTGGACGAAGTGATCCCTTTAGTGATATGTCCCTTGAGATAGAAGACTTGATTATCCCATGGAGTGAGCTTGTTCTGAAAGAGAAAATTGGTGCAGGTGTGTTTCCTCCAAAATTCTGTACTTACAAGCTGCATTTAGGCTATTTATTCTCTATTGTTACAGTATAACAACATGCACTTTTCTGTTGCATTTCGTTTACTCGTTTAGCCAAATTTTAATGGTTTAGCTGAATTGAGGTTTTCAGGTCCTGTAAACCAGGGCATGTCTTGAAAATAAGAAAAACAAATTATATAGTCAACTTTTAAAAATTTAAATTTGTACTGATGAGGACAAATTTCAGGTTCTTTTTGGTACTGTGCACCGTGCAGATTGGAATGATTCGGTATTTTTTTGTCACTTACCACAATCATGTTTTGTAGTTTGGGTTAATGGATATTCTCTATATCTCTGTAGAAACATTAACTGGGTCATTTTAATTATGTCAGTTAGAAAACAAGGTATTCAGCTGCGTATATTAGCCAGCATTGTAGACATAAGCACCAGTGACCTGAATTTATCACTATCAATCCATTGCTACCAGCAGTAACCTGGCAATGATGGAAGGATTCAGTTAACAGGGTTATTTGTTTTAACCCAGGATGTCGCAGTAAAGATTCTGATGGAGCAGGACTTCCACCCAGAGCGTCTCTCAAAGAATTTTTGAGAGAGGTATAACTGCGAGATAGAATTTTGCTGTAGGTTCTGCTGAACTTTTTTTCTCTTGGTATCTTTGTACCTTAAGAAACAGCTTTCTGAATATGTCCTAGTACAAATGGATTATGGAATGTAATAATTCTTTGGGTAGAAATCAATGGCCAAAGTATTCTTTGAATGTTAAATACTTAAGCTGTTGCCTCGTTGAAGAACTATAAATATGCATTGCTGTAGCATTGTGATGTTCATTTGTCATTTACTGTATTAAGGATTCTCCTTTGTAGGTTGCAATTATGAGAAGTTTGCGACATCCGAACATTGTTCTTCTTATGGGTGCTGTCACTCAGCCACCTAACCTTTCAATTGTGACTGAATACCTATCAAGGTGTGTCTTTGCTTTCTGAATGCTTTTACAAATATACTATCTGTGCAACCCTAGAGCGCCCAAGGTTCCAGGACTTTATGTGCTTGTTTTCTATGTGCAGAGGTAGCCTGTACAGACTTTTACACAGGCACGCTGCAAGGGAAAATCTGGATGAGCGGCGCCGCTTGAGTATGGCTTTCGACGTGGTAAAACAACTTGTTTAAATAACACTTAGTGAAACTGTATAGCATAGGGAGATGTGGGTTTATAGTGAACCACATTTTGTTTGATTAGATTTTCATAAGCATGAATCTCTCAGTTTCGGGTTTTATGTGCATCTGAAGTCCTTGACTAATGATAAAAAAATGAAAGATGATTAGAATGCAACAAAAAAATATCATATTACAAAATCTTAAGTTACATTGGCAGTGAAGCATGGCTACCATAGAGGGTCATGGAAGGGTCCACTACACTGCTACAGTAACTATTGTGCAGCAGTGTGTTGCTGCCATTACCCTCTGTCTGCTATAACCTATATCAGGGTTATGGCACGGTCACCACCAAACCATACATTCTTTCTTCAATAAAGTCAACATTGACCTTGCTGTTTGCATCTTTTCTATGTACAGGCAAAAGGGATGAACTATCTTCATAAGCGTAATCCTCCAATAGTCCACGGGATCTAAAGTCACCAAACCTGTTGGTTGACAAAAAGTACACCGTGAAAGTATGAAATTTCTGATATTGCTTTTACTTTCATTAGGAAAAAAAACATGCCTTCAGCGACTGATATTGCAGCAATAAAATTTATAACCTTTGATTATTATTTGTTTATTTGTAATATTCTTGCTATAAGCCATACTTGTTATCTTTATTATGATTAGGTCTCATCACAAAACAAAACAAAACAAAACAAAGGGATAAGTGCACTTTAGTTTGATGACCATTAAAATGATCCACTTTCTAATATAATCATTTTCTACCTGTGTAATAGTCATGTCTTCTCTTCTCCTATTCTGCAGGTCTGTGACTTTGGTCTCTCAGATTGAAGGCAAACACGTTTCTGTCTTCCAAGACTGCAGCAGGGACTGTAAGTTGTATTGTTCTGTTTAGTATATTCTTTTTTGCTATGAAATCCATGTGGCTATAAGTGTTATTCTGTGTCATGCTATCTAGCCTGAGTGGATGGCACCAGAAGTTCTACGTGACGAGCCCTCAAATGAGAAGTCTGATGTTTACAGCTTCGGTGTTATCCTATGGGAGCTTATGACATTGCAGCAGCCATGGAGTAATTTAAATCCAGCTCAGGTTTGCATCTCACGCTTTATGCATCGCAGTATCAAAGTATACATCATTGAGAAAATCCTTAAGTTCTCTCTTTTTTTGTTAAAAAAAACACAACTTTACTTGCAGGTCGTAGCAGCTGTTGGTTTCAAAGGACGAAGGCTTGAGATCCCAAGCAATGTTGATCCAAAAGTGGCGGCACTAATTGAGTCCTGCTGGGTCAGGTATCTAATATTAGCACACCGGCTATTATGCATCTTCTCATTACGACTCAACTATCAAAGTTGTTTTGATGGACCATTTTGTTTGTGTTCTCAGAGAACCCTGGAGACGACCCTCTTTTGCCAGTATCATGGAATCCCTGAAACCTCTCATCAAGACATTACCACCCAATCAACTCCTGGAAGAAAATTAGTTACACTTTCGCAAAGACATCCGGTAGACATCAGCTTCTGACATCTGAGTCAGGAAAGGTGACTAGCACAGTATTTATTAAGCATAGATGTTAGTTACACTTCGCAAAGACATCCGGTAGACATGAGCTTCTGACATCTAAGTCAGTAAAGGTGACTAGCTCAGCAAACCTTTTTTTAAAGTTTGACTAGTTATATAGAAAACTATATCAATATTTGTATCTTCAAAATGTTACTACCAATAATATTCCATGATAAATATTTTTTTTAAGAAAGGACGGCAAAAGCTTTGTCGTGATTTCTATTAGACGAATAAAGAAAAAGGTAACTGCCAGCCCATTTTTTTTTTTTGATTGAACCCGTGCGGAAAAACCATACAATTGTGGAGGGTACCTACTCCACCCGCACATCCTGAAAGGTCCTAATGGCTAGGGGTGTGAATAGCCTATTAAAAAATTCTCGCAACAACACTAAGCAAGGTGGTTAGTAAATAAGATGGCGAAGTTATTAAGCAATGCTACAAGCTATCTATGCAAGCCACAAGTCAATTCTATTGTCTCTAATCCACACAAAGGCTATGTCGCTAGTTTACTCCTAGGTGAACATGCAAGTCTAACTAGTTTACCAACTAGGAGCTAACAAGACTAAACAACCTAGCACACTACTCAAGCTAAGCTTAGAGAAAGTAATGCAAAGAGGCTAGAATACAAAACCACCGGTGTAGTGTCGAGGTTGTAGCCAATCACCGTGATCACCAAGAAATCTCCAACGAGCAAGAAACAAGTGACACGATGATTTTTACCGAGGTTCACGTGCTTGCCGGCACGCGCTAAGTCCTCGTTGTGGCGACATACTCACTTGGCGTTGCTAAGCTTAATGGTCGGTGTCAAATCCCCTATGGGAGCTCAAGCAACGATCACAAGAGAGGGTCCAACAAACCCACGAGCAATCCACTAGTGCTCCTTTCGCGAATCTCCCGCGGGGTAAGGAACGACCCCTCACAATCACCACCGGTGTGGCCTCAAACAAGCTCCACTTGAGCTCAACACCGCCTCTTGCTCCAAGCCGCTAGGGAACCGGGCAAATTTCCAAGATAACAAGAATCCCGCGGCTTCTCCAAGGATGAAGTGCTTCTAAATGCAACCGATGCAAGCAATGCACTTCTATCTCTCTCAATCTCACCAAGAATCCGAATTAGAGGTGAAGAGATGAGTGGAGAGGAGTCTCAAATGCTCACTAGCAACTTAGAGTGTTCAAATGTGCAAGAGAGAGCTCCATGAACCAGCCAAATAGGTATATATAGAGCACCCCTCGAAATAGAGCCGTTGCTCTAAAAAATTTGCTCTCTGCTTGGGGTGACCGGACGCACCGACCGGAACCTCCGGTGGTCCGGCCGCGAAGTCCGGTCACAACGTCCGGTCACAACAGACAAGCTTCGGGCCCACACCGGGCACCCCTCCTTCATGCGTCCGATCGTGGAGTCCGGTCGACCACCGGACGCATCCGTCAGGTCCGGTCACGCGTCCGGCAAAAACCGCGCCGCAGGGCTCTCGCGACGCGACCGATTGGACGCTCGGTGGAGTAGCGTCCGGCCGCACTGGCGCAAGGCGTCCGGTCACCCTGTGACAGCTTCATCTTCATCTTTTTCTTTACTCTTTGCTTCAAGCTTGCTTCGCCTCTTGCCATGGGTTGCCAACACGTCGAAGATGACCACGTTATCACCAATGTTAGCACGTCGAGATGTTAGGCAAGATCGAAGTTAGTGCTCTCAAGTCCTAAATGCAACATGCAAGTCAATTGGACCTAGAAGCACTTCATGCAAGGATTGTCGCGGCATCCCCTCTTGATAGTCGGCTATCTATCCTATAATGTGATCACACGCTCTATCGTGTCTTGATCACCAAAAGGAAAACCCTATCAAGTATACCTTTGCCTTGATCTCCCGGGTTCCTCTCAAGCCGATCACCGAGCTTGACGATCCATCAAGTCCACCGACATGGTCCATGTTCATGATTATCATGCTCCTTGACATCAACCTAATCCTATCTCATAGTCAACACTTAGAGCAAAGGATTAGTCTACAAGTGTGTCATCAATTTCCAAAACCAAACATGAGATTTCAATATCTAGATACCAAATCAACTCAACTCGCGCCACAGCTAGCGCCCATTTGACTCAACTTAGGGGAGTGTTCCACTCCACCTACAACTCACACCACTGACAACCACTCAGATGGCAAAAATTGAACATGAAAACCCGCTTGATTGGATTGGAACATCAACACGAACCACCAACAACAACTCACACAACTAAGAAAGAAACCAAGGCGGATGGAATAACAAGTAAAACATGAAAGCTTTGCTCGGATGGATTGAGGCATCAACCGAGCACCCATCAATACCGCTCGATCGGATTGGGACGTCGACACATAGCGGCCGCCACCGCCAACTCCACTAGCGCCACACAACAAAGGAAACAACGACCCAACTCATCGCCGCCACTTTTCAGCAGAAGCCTCACCGGAGAGGATCTACACGCCCGATTCACGCAAGTAGCCGAAGCTACGTCACCCCCCCGCCAACCAGGCACCACGCCGAAACCGGCCTCCCTCGCAGCAGCGCCGCAGCCGCCGCCAAAGTCCAAAGGGGAGGGACGGCAAAGACGAGGACCGCCCCCAACGCCACAAGTCCCCAGCCACCGCCACCACGCTACCCCCCTCACCGCAAACCAAACCTCCACAGCACCACCGACCCCCAAGATCCATCCGCAACCCCCGCCAACACGGAACTTGCGCACCTCGAGCCGGGCCGCAAGACAGTATCACCACCAACCAAGCCACATCACCGCACAAGCCAAGACGAAGTCTCCGGATGCCGCGCCTCAAAGAAGGGCACGACGCCAATGGCGCCGTCGCCGCACGCCTAGAAAGGACAAGGTTTTCACCCTAAGACCCGGTGTTGCAAGAACATGATGACTCCCAATGGTGCCCCAAAGAGGGAAAGCGACGCCCAAAAGGCGCCGACACCATCGCCATTGACAATGTCGGTGGAAGCGCCCGGCTTAACACCATGTCTGTCGCACGCCCGAGGCCATGCGATAGCCTCGCTCCCTACAACCACCACACCATCCGCACGTAAGAAGCCTAGCACCACCCGAGGCACCACCACAGCACCACCAGCAAACACCTGCCAGCCTCCGGCCCCACCACCACGGTGGCGCCATACCGAAAACGTCATTGAGGGGAAGATGGGGAGTACCAGCCATCTTGTTGCAGCCACCGACGTCGAACGCGTAACGCCCACAGCTCTACCGGCTCCGGCCGCCATGACCCGGAGACCGGCAAAGCCCGGCGGCTCCCGCCCACGGCCCTTTGCCGTTGCAATCGCTCGCCGGGCATGCCAATCATCGCGGCCACCACCCGGTCCACACCATCAACCGCCGCCACCACACCACCACCACCACCAAAACCACCAAGACATCGACACCACCACCAGCGTCGGCACCTGCCGATGAAGCCACCCCCAGTCCACCACCTAGATCCGCCCGAGGTACCGCAGGAGCACCTCGATCAGGCCAAAAGAAGGCTCAATCCGACCCCAACTCGCCGGATCCGGGGCCCGCAGCCGCCGCCAAAGTCGGCAGTGCCCGCAACCCAAGACAAAGGAATGCAGCCCACCGGGTGACGAGCTCGCCACCGCTCCTCCGTGCGCAGGAACCGCCATCACAAAGAACACCGCCACTCTAACGCGCTCGCCGACGCCGACGCAAGAATCGCCGCCATGGCTGCCCTGCCCCGCACACGGAGAGGCACGCCCGCGAGATCGAGCCGAGGTCCCGCCGCCGCCATCCTAGGAGGTTGCACGGGCCTCCCGGCCAGCCTCCTCCCAAGGCGCGGGGGAGGAATGGTGGGGGAGGAAGGGGTGGCAAGCGGGCTAGGAATTTCGCCCGCCCGTGTAATCGCTGGCGGGAGGCGGCCTGGGCGTTCCTCATGATAAATATTAGGGACCCTAAATATAATGATGCTTAAATCAATACATCATAAACATATCTATTTTTGTGTATAAACTTATCTCACCCTTCTATTTATTATACCGCAGTGTGACAGGGGTCCTCCAACTATAGATGGGTTGGGCTCCACCGATAAGAGAGCGGGTCAAGTTCCACTTTGGGCCGTTGGGCCCAAAACGGGAGGATATCAAATCTAACATAAATTGGTGGAGAACTGTTCACTTATACTTCAGCACACGAATGCAGCATTTTTCAATGATGATTTATGAGGATCCAGTGGTGGATCTAGGATTCTCAAGTTTGGTATTCCCAGCGTGTGTATAGGTAAATCTCCCAGATTGATGGCCATAGGGTTGTTTGGTTGTAGGGCTTGTTTGGTTCACCACCATGACAAAAAAGCATATGGCTTGCCAAAGTTGAATACTCAACTAAACACTGACCATGCATGTGTGGCAGCTTGTGGCAGGCTTCACAGCGGCATGGCTAGCCGTAGCGGCCAACCAAACAACCCCTACAGTCCATCAATTGCCACACCTCAACTGCGGCAAAGTGTGGTGGTGGTGGCAGATTCAGGTGTTAACAGAGCTGGTGTTGTGGCTGCCTAACATGCACAACCAACCAAACTATGGTTCCCTGCGTACACTAGAGCCTTCTTTATGCTTGCTCTCCTTGAGTAATCGAGCCTAAATGGCTAGAGGGGTGAATAGCCTATAAAAAAATTCTACAACAACATGTAGAAAACTTTATCTTTGAGTTTTCTGAGTTAGGTCTATTATGATGAGGTGGATGGAGATGCATCTAACATTCTTGGTAGGACTCGTCTTACCTTTTTGGATCCGGTGACTGATGATGCACACCTGAGCTCCACAATGACTGTTGCACACCTGAAACAGTACTCGAGGGAGCAGCTGGAGAATCAGGTAGGGCCTTCGTTGGATACGTTGGAGTCACCTACATATGTGGCTCAGTTTGGGCTACACGACGTGAATTAGACAATGGCACCTACTTACGTGGCTCAATTTGGGCTACACGAACGTGAATTAGACAATGGACGTTTAAAATGCAGATGCGGCCTAAAAGAACATACCATTCGCTTTTCTCCTCCTTTTTCTTTTCCTTCTGGCAGAACAAGGCAGGGTCAGTGAAATCTCATGTTTGGTTTTGGAAATTGATGACACACTTATGGACTAATCATTTGATCTAAGTGTGTGACTTAAGAAAGGATTAGGTGGATGACAAGGAGCATGATGATCATGAACATGGACAATGTCGGTGGACTTGATGAATCGTCAAGCTCGGTGATCGGCTTGAGAGGAACCCGAGAGATCAAGACAAAGGTATCTTGATAGGGTTTTTCCTTTCGGTGATCAAGACACGATAGAGCGTGTGATCACATTATAGGATAGATAGCCGACTATCAAGAGGGGATGCCGCGACAATCCTTGCATGAAGTGCTTCTAGGTCCAATTGACTTGCATATTGCATTTAGGACTTGAGAGCACTAACTTCGATCTTGCCTAACTTCTCGACGTGCTAACATTGGTGATAACGTGGTCATCTTGACGTGTTGGCAACCCTTGGCAAGAGGCGAAGCAAGGTTGAAGCAAAGAGCAAAGAAAAGAAAGAAGAAGCTGCTGACCAGAGGCGACCGGACGCACGAGGTGCTGACCGGACGATCGGCCGGTGGCTCCGGCCGGTGCCTCCGCGCAGAGCTCGCAGCAGCGGAATCGACCCGGACGCCGGGACCGGAAAGCTGGACGGACGCTTCCGGGGTGCCCGATCGGAAGTCGCGACCGGACGCTGCGAAGGAGGGTGCCAGCTGTGGGCCCGACCCTTGTCGGTAGCGGCCGGAAGCAAATGACCGGACGCTGACCGGACCGGTGGTGGTTGGATCGGCAAGGCCCCGGTCACCCCCCAAAAGTGCAAATTTTGAAGGCAACGGCTCTTTTCGAGGGGGTCTCTATATATACTTGTTTGGCCGGTATTTGGAGCCCTCTCTTGCACATTTGAACACTCTAACTTGCTTGTGAGCATTTGAGACTCCTCTCCACTCATCTCTTCACCACTAACTCGGATTCTTGGTGAGATTGAGAGTGATAGAAGCGCATTGCATCATCGGTTGCATCTAGAGGCACTTCATCCTTGGAGAAGCCACGGGATTCTTGTTTTCTTGGGAATTTGCCCGGTTCCCTAGCGGCTAGGAGCAAGAGGCGGTGTTGAGCTCAAGTGGAGCTTGTTTGAGGCCACACCGGTGGTGATTGTGAGGGGTCGTTCCTTACCCCGCAGGAGATTCGCGAAAGGAGCACTAGTGGATTGCTCGTGGCTTGTTGGACCCTCTCTTGTGATCGTTTGCTTGAGCGCCCATAGGGGTTTTGGCACCGGCCATTAAGCTTAGCACACGTCAAGTGAGTGTGTCGCCATAACGGGGACTTAGCGTGCTTAAGCAAGCACGTGAACCTCGGTGAAAAATCATCGTGTCAACCTTGTTGTGCTTGTTGGAGATTTCTAGTTGATCACGGTGATTGGCTTCCACCTCTACACATCGACGTTGGTATATCGATCACTACTCCTCGTGTATTTACTTTGTTATATCTTGTGTAGTTTTGCTTAGGTTGTTAGCTTGTTTAGTTTAGTTTAGCTCCTAGTGGTAAATTAGATAGTTTTGCTTGCTCACTTAGGAGTAAACTAGTGACCTAGACCTTGTGTGGATTAGAGACAATAGAAATTGACTTGTGG
This sequence comes from Hyparrhenia diplandra, assembly GCA_015847255.1. Classification (NCBI taxonomy): domain Eukaryota; kingdom Viridiplantae; phylum Streptophyta; class Magnoliopsida; order Poales; family Poaceae; genus Hyparrhenia; species Hyparrhenia diplandra. The sequence goes on from JADLZK010001025.1 coordinate 217,815, forward strand.
CTTGCATAGATAGCTTGTAGCATTGCTTAATAGCTTCGCCATCTTATTTACTAATCCGTGTGCTTAATGTTGTTGTAAGAATTTTTAATAGGCTATTCACCCTCCTCTAGCCATTAGGACCTTTCAGTTAGTTACCAAAAATAAATAAAAAAATAAAAAGCAATGGGTACGGCTCAATCGTGGGGCACCCCCCCTCAAAAAAAAAAAGTTTCTTTTGCAAGTTGCAAATTATGTCACCACTAGAGAGCATTCTCGGTTAGTCTAGATCTGATATGGGCCAGGCCATTTCAAACCCTCCGTCTTCGGCCACTTGTTCCCTGATGGGAAATATTCAAAACTACACTTGTCACAAAAAAATAATAAAATCTATGGGTGGCCAATAATAAGATCCATGGAAAATTATATGTCCTAAAAATAAGTGCATATCTCCTTTATCAAGGAGTCAAACTTTTCTAAGTTCAACCAAATATATACACAAAAGTACTAATATTTATGATGTGTAATAAGCATCATTACATTGATCATGGAATACATACCTTCATACTAAAATTATTAAAGATATAAATATCGATACTCTATACAAAAATAAAAAAGAGTTTTACTCTTTGAAAAGCATATTGTACAGTTATTTTAGGTTAGAAAGAGTATGCGACTCATGCAGACTTCTCTAGGCTAGAAAGAGTATGCGACTCATGCAGACTTCTCTAGCGTATCTTGAAAATCAGCGAACCACATAACTAAGGAGATGTTTGGGACTGCTCCGCTCTATGTTTTTATGCCAAACGGTTTTAACTCCACGCACACAGTTCGAGAAAAAAAGTGTGGAGTTATGAGAGCACCTAAAGAGGTGCTCCACAAACCTCAGGTTTTTTGTGGAGCTGCTCGGAGTTTGTGGAGCAGTCCCAAACACCCCTAAACCTCTAGAACATCCACGACCAGTCGAGAGAGTATGCCCCCAAGTCAACTACTTTGGGGGCAACAGAGACCTTCACCTACTTTTTGCCATGAGGGGATTTCCTTGACTACTACTCTCTCGACTCTAGAACCAGATAAAATAAATTGCACAAGAACAATCATAATCTCGTCTCATAAAGATATACCAACAAAATCCTAGTGGTACCTGATATCAAAGAGAGGAGAAAAAAGGCATGGTTTGTGCCAGTATAGTGATATTAGATTAGATAGGAGAAAGCCACAAATGCAGCAGCAACTAATTCCTTGAGCAGCTGAACATCCAGAAAAATCCTTAAGTATCGATCCAGTGGTTCTTTTCTTAATTTTTATCCTTTACGTGATTTCTTAGACTAAGAACAGGTGGTTACTCAAAAATAGTTCTGTCTGCCCACTAGATCTGTTCATGCGTCATCGAGCTTGTTGGTTGGCCCTACACCTTTTCTGTCGTCTTTCTGCGTATCCATTAGCAACTGGACACTTAGTCCCATCACTCTCCTAGTCCCATCACTAGATATTGCCTTCTCCAAGGTTCATGATCAGTCATTAGTCTTCTCCAAGGTTCAAGATCAGTCATTAGTATTAGGCATCGTCGCTTTTTCTTGGCTTTTTTGTCGCTTTCACGGTTGATTCTCAGCCTTCATTCTGTTATACATTTCTACGTATCCAAACTATGGAAACTCTCTATCAGGAGCGTAGGATATGAATCCAACGTGCAGGGGAGACAGGGTGGGTTATTTTAGCACTTAAACCCTCCCACCATTAGCTTAGCTAATCACATTTTTTTCAGAAAACCCCTCTATTCCTAGCCACAGGAGGCGCAATTGCCTGGAGTTGCCGCGTGGGCGTTTTTCTCACGTCACGAGGTAGGCGATTCGATTCGTCGCCGCTGGAGTTGCCGCGGCGAGCCACCACGACTTCGCCTCCGATCTTTCGAGCCACGGAGAGCCACCACGTCCCGTGCACGCCTTCCCTCGTCGTTTTCCGATCCCAAGTCCAAGCACGACGTGGACTCGAGCTTTGGAGTGCAGGTATGGGTACGTCCTTACAGCTGATTCAACTTGAGTGGAATAGTGTTGACGATAAAATTGGTAACACACCAAAATAAAAGAGCTAGATCGCTTCTCACGTAGGGCAAGCCGAAATCGAGGGATCGGCAAGCGCCGGGATGTCCACACGGACCGTGTGCCTCCAACGATGAGCGCGACACGCAAGACACGTCGTCGGAGGAGCCTCGTCGAGCGCTGATACGCAAGACACGCCGGCGAAGTCTCTTGAAACCCGAAACCCTACACGCCGGGGACGGACCCCGTGAGGGCGTGCAAAGCAGCCTATGGGGCTGCCCTAGCCCGCCCCGACCGCTCTAGGGCGTTGTTGTCGCCGATCTTCCGCTCATGGCATCGGGCGGCGAAGAAGAAGGAGAGAGGATGACCTACAAGCAAGACGGTAGTAGATTGATTTTTGTCGATTGGATGTAGATGGGATCAAATCGGCCATGAACCTCTTTATTATATAGAGGAGGGTGGTCTTATCCTTTTAGGAAATCATCCTCGGACGTTTCCAAACACCAGAAACCAACCCAAACACGATTAGGAAAGAAATCGGTTCGAGATTGTACGGACACGGTCTGTTGCATGCCGACCGGACGCTCGGTCACTAGCGTCCGGTCAATTTCGAGAGAGCTCCGAAATCGCATGCAAGCGCATGAGCGGCCGGACGCCGCGCCGGATGCATGGCCGGATGCATGCGGCGTCCGGTCGACTCGAGGCGTCCGCTTGGCCTCCTCCACCAGATTTTTCAAGTCTTGTGCCTTGCCATGCATTCTTTAGCCATAATTAGGATATTCTTGGCACGTGTTCCTCTCATAAAATTACCGTCCATTCGCTTAACTCAATTCACTTTGCATGAGGCGGCGATCATCCATGGACCACGACATGTTGCCCCTTCTAAAAATAGCATGGGACTATTTTGAGTGTCAACATATGACCCCCTCGTTTTCGGGCGAGAGGTGCACGAACACGAAAACAAGACAAAAAAACCAAACAACGCGAATGCCCATCATATCGGTTGTCGGCAACTAAGGGCGATACTATGTATCGGCCATTTTTATTCTAAGGGCGATGCATGCATCGGCCATTGTTTGGAGAGCACTAGGCCTCTTACCAAACATTAGGGAAATATTTTTCAAATATCGCTCGTTAATCGCCTTTGCTTAGCGTTCTTCACTCTCATTGACTCAAGCATATATGAGTTCCCGAATATCACTTTGACCATTTTGAAAGAACCTTTCCAATTGGGTGACCACTTGCCAAATTAATTGCTCTTTGTCCCTATCGGTAATATAGTTTGCCACACTAAGTCACCGATTTGGAACGACTTGCTCTTCCGACAAGACTTCATGCCACTTTCTTGGATGTTCATCTATCTTTTAATAAGCTTGATCAAAGTCTTGCTAGTGGATTCCGCTTGACCATTAGCTTGAGCATAATATGGAGACAATTGAGCATCTTACTTTTTGTATGATTCGACAAAATCCTTTAACTCCTTCGCCATAAATGGCGTTCCTTGATCTCCTTGTGTGTCATGTTCTTCAATGAAAGCGCTTCCGACCATTTAATGAAGTAGTCGGTAGCAACCAAGATGAACTTATGCCCCTTCGAAGATGGAGGATGAATCTGCCCAATGAAATCCAAACCCCAACCACGGAAAGGCCACGGTTTGATGATAGGATGAAGCATGGCAGCCGACACTAGCTGAATATTTCCAAACCAGCGACACTCTTCACAACCTTTAGTAACGAAAGCAATCGGCCATCATAGTGGGTCAATAAAAACCGGCCCTTCTCAATAGCCACTTCATCTTGAGCCGATTGATGCGTACCACAAATGCCTTCATGCACTTCTCCCATTGCCACTCTTGCTTGATTAGCCCCTAGACACTTTAGCAACAAGTCTTCGGCAGTCCTCCTATAAAGCTCACCATTATGCAATGTATACTTGAAAGCAAGCCGCCGAATATTCTTGTCAACTTTAGCACTAAGATCCTGCAAGAAAGACAAGAGAGGAGTTCTCCAATCCTCTAAATCGGTACTACCATTGTCGTAACAGAAATAGACCGATTTAAAAGAATTTTACATTGCTGCCCCAAATTACTAATGACATCGGTTTGTCCAATTAACTTGGTTGAACCGAATTTTTCACTAGAATGTGAAACAAGCAAACTTTCATGCATCGACAAATGTTGTAAATGAAATTATTTATCCTTTACCTCAAAGTCGGATGCATATTGAGCAAGCAAGTTTGCTCTTTGCACACATTTTATATGCAAATATCTAAAAGCACGATTAACACCATCAATCGGCCAAACTTGACAAAGGAAGGCACGATTGAAAAAGCCCATATAATCGGCTCAAATATGACCGAACATTAGCTACGATTTAAACATGCATAAATTCAATCGGTTGAACTTGATAAACAAATAAAAACCATGATTAAATATACATGTGATCGGCTAAGTTTGTCAATCATATATGTACCTTCTTCTTGCCCCCCGGGCCTTAAGTTACCAAAGTAAAAATTCCTAGGGGCTTCTTCAAATAGCACGATGGTTTAAATCATTCATCGGCTCACGTTGCCGTGAATCGGCTTGGCCGACCTGGTTTAGTCGGCCGAGTCGATTTTGCACGCCCCGCATAGAGAAAATAATATTTTTGCGGAAGTCTTTAAAATAGCACGATGCATGCATCGGCTATTTATACTCGGGGCGATAACAAAGTATCGGCCATTTGAATTCACACAACGAGCATGCATGACCGAAATAGAATATTTCGGCTCTTGATCATTGATAAGCGTAATAATCTGGCGACCCTCCATAATATAAAGACTCATACCAAGGATCAACATAAGAATATGAGGGATAACCATGCATACCTTGAGGTGAATTCCACATGCACGAGGCATAGAAAATGGATGATGTCATGACCAATGATTACGATGATTTGGTGCAAACCTCCAACTTGGCAATTGTGTCTTGCATCTTTTCCTTCTATTATTTGTTTGTGATGCACCACTTGCCACGATCATCATCCCTTTTAACTTCAATGCTTCTTTTTGGAACCCATGCTAGGCCCCTTTCTTTTAGCTTCTGCACCAGACCGAGCTTACGCAATTCCTTTTTCTGCCATCTTGGTAAACCGATTGAGCATATCGGTTTTAGTCTCTGTTGTGGACAACAGCAATTCTCTTTATTTTTGGCACTTGCACCTTCTTTTGTTCAGATTTGACACCTACAACATCAATAGATGGTTTCTCCACTTCTTTGCTATTGATAGGCGGATTTTTCAACAAAGTAATCGGCTTTTCAATAGTTGAATTCAGATCTGAACTTTTCTTTTTCCGTCCATCATACTTCACGCGGTAAACTTGCTTTTTACCACCTTCCCTTTTGGTACAGCTCCGGACCGATTTTGATCAAATCGGTCTTTGTAAGATGATGACTCTTTCAAGCGTTTGAGCTGCATACTCCACATGTTGTGGCTCAAAATATGATGGAACATACTCCTTCCTTTGCGATGTTGTTTTTGAGGTTTATGCTTTGGAGGCAACTTTGATGCTTGGGTTTTCTTTAATCGATTTGCTTCCCTATCTTTGCATATTTAGCTAGAAGCTCCTCGAAGCTAAGCTTCGGTCTTCTATTGCCTTTCTTCTTATCATGCTCCTTGCCTCCACTAGCTTTATAAGCATCCTCCTTTCCTTCATGAACATGCTCCAAAGAAGGACCGCCAACCGATTCTCCTTGTTCAATGGAGCTAATCGGCTTTTGGTAGAGATGGAGAGATTTTATTTGCCCCCGGTGTCTTCTAACATTGGAGCAACATTGCTATCCATTGAAATATCTTCAATTTCAAATTTGTGGATAACAACTCTATCTTCGCTTGAGGGTTCTCCATCTCTCTCTTGAGTGTTAGAGCCTTGAGCTTCAAGTGAATCGGCTAGTAGTGCAAGCGATTCAAAACCCTGTTTGCCATCGAGGCCCGATTGAATCTAATCGGTCCACTTGTTGAGCCTCAAAAAACCTCAATCGGTCATTATCAATGTCCGATTGGATCCCATGATGAAATACATTGCAACTATGAGTATTATGATCAAATGAATTACACAACTTGCAATATATAAGCTCTTCCAAGTTCTGAATTGATGGCAAAGCATTGTGATCAATATGCCTAATAAATTTACTTTTCGACAACATGTTAAAGACACGATCAAAACAGATAGAACCAAAGGTGAGCATTAAATTTGTAAGCCGATTTTCTAGAATCGGCTTCAATGCTAACAAGCGAAGAGATTAAATTTGACATCAATCCATTCGGCCACACCTTTACAATCATCTTTCATGCGAGAATTAAATGTATAACAAACATCGGCATGAGCAATATTCTTCAATCTTAGCCCCGAATCATAGAATCCAAAGTAATTGCAAAACTTATATCTCATTCGGGACCAAGTATGAATTGAATTTAAAGTAAGTAAAGCAATCCACATATATGTATAATTCACATTAAGCATTGGAAAAAGCTTCAACTTTGACAAAACATTATCATCAGCCTTCCAATTGAAGACAACATGTAGGCCGATGCAATTTTGTACCTTAGTGACGAAAGATGTAGCAACCAAGGTTACGCTCTCGATGATCTCACCGTTAGCAATACCTTTGAAAAGAGTTTGTGTGCTCTCTCCAGCGCCACTAATTTCCTCCTCAGGCTCTTCTTGCATCTCGACACCCACCATAGTAGTGGCGAAACTTGCTGAAACGCCTGTGGAAAAATCTACAACAATAGGAATCGACTTAGCCGACTCGGAAGTCGTCAATGCCGATTCATGCTCAATGGCAGCAACCTTAGCTAGCTCGATTTGCTTGTGGGGTCGGCTTAGCCATCTCAAGTAAGGTAGTTGGCCTAGCCGACTTAGTTGACTCTTTCTTATCGAAGCACGATTGGCTATGGCTCAATCGGCTCACGAGGTAAGTATTGCTGCCCACTATGGGTTTCATTAACACACACCCTCTTTTGGTGAAGATCTTAACACATTGATGGGCGAGGAACCAATACTCCACCTTTATGTGTGTGTTGCACCTTTTTCTTATGAATAGCTTGACCGATTTGAGCAATCGGTCTTGCTGATTTTTTTACGTCGGTAGCTCTAAAACTGTTTTGGCCAACTTTTAGAATTGATTCTAGCAATCCTTTTGGATGATGACACTAGTGGTTGACCTACGCTTATAAATGGGAACATGAGATTGCCCCCCGAGCCGAAGACTTGATGGTAATCTTGAGGCTTTCTCGATTGTCATTAGATTTTTCTAGCACCACCTCACGATCTGAATTTTGTCTCTTCTTCTTAGGCTCTCTAGGCTCACCGATTATGACATTTTTTTCAGTAAGCGGAATCGGCTTGCTCGGTCGAATTAAAATGGCTGGATTATTTTTCTCGAATTTCGGCCATCGAAGGTGTCTTCTCGCAAGGCAAAGAATGTGCATCCTCTCCTAAATTGGTCTTATCGGTTTTGGATGCCAAAGAGACCAATTTGGATTGATTGCCGAGGCAATCGGCTTAGCCGACCGAAATGTCGGCTTGAGCGGATTCAAAGGCGGGTAGTTGTTTCACAGGAGCTAACAATCGGCTTGGCGGACTTTAAAGCCGGTTTAGCCGATTCGAGGGAGCATGTAACCCTCCTTTCTTTCTTGTATCTCTCGAGGTATTTACGTGCAAAGCTCTCATTTTGCTTCTCCGGCATTTTTACGAAACTCTAACATTACCTCATCAAAAACCAGTTTCGACCGAGTATACCTTGCCAAACTTTCTTTGAATCGGTTATCATGGGAATTATGAGAAGCCGAATCATGAATTGCGGCATTGATATGAGGCGCTAAATTTGTATTGATTCGGCTATGGTTATTAGTAACATGTGTAGCGAATCATGAGCATTAGTTCCTGCATATGATGCTGAATTTGGAGAACAAATGGCTGAGTCATGCATCGGCATGTCACCTTGTGAACTTATAGCCGATGAACATATATGTGACATATTGCTAGAAGAATTAGAACTCAATAAATTTTCAGCATACATCGGCTCTTTATCATGATATACATAATTATGATGTGAAGGAACATTATCAGAAGTAGCCGATGAAACATATCCAGTACTATGATAACTAGCAACATCGTCATGAGAATTAACAGTACTTGCAAAAGAATTATTATAATTATGTAATTTATTTGCATGGCGTACCTCGGGGCAGTTGTAGTATGCTGGATTTGTACTCTGGTGTGCCCCCATGTATGTTCAGCAGAAATAAACCAATTCACGTGGAACAATAAGATGCAGCTCTGATTTCCACTGCTAGCACTTCACCTCGGGCAGGAAAAACAATATAGCAGCTCTAGCGTTTTCCAAGAGATGCAAATATACACACCAGTAAATACAACCTCCTCCACGTGATGCCTTTAGAAGAGAATCCGTGTATGCTTAGTAGAATATTTTAATATATGCTCAGCACCACGGTAGTCCACGAAAATCAATATCCTCTTGCAAATACTTTCGACCAACACAATCGGTCGTAGGTAGACCGATTCCGTGTCGAACCGCAATAACAATAGATGCAAGGCCAGATTCAATGGCGATCACACGATAGAAAAAATAGATCAATTAAAAATATATCTAGGGTAGATAGATTCGGCTGCAAAATAGAGCCGAAACAATCGTTCCCCAGCGGAGTCGTCAAAAAGTGTGTTGACGATAAAATCGGTAACACACCAAAATAAAGAGCTAGATCGCTCTACGTAGGGCAAGCCGAAATCGAGGAATCGGCAAGAGCCGGGATGTCCACACCCGGACCGTGTGCCTCCAACGATGAGCGCGATCACGCAAGACACGTCGTCGGAGGAGCCTCGTCGGGGGCGCGGTGCGCAAGACACGCCGGCGAAGTCTCTTGAAACCGAAACCCTACACGCTCGGGGACGGACCCGTGAGGGCGTGCGGCAGCTATGGGCTGCCCTAGCCGGCTGACCGCTCTAGGGCGTTGTTGTCGTCGATCTTCCGTTCATGGCATCGGCGGCGAAGAAGAAGGAGAGAGGATGACCTACAAGCAAGACGGTAATAGATTGATTTTTGTCGATTGGATGTAGATGGGATCAAATCGGCCATGAACCTCTTTATTATATAGAGGAGGGTGGTCTTAACCTTTTAGGAAATCATCCTCGGACGTTTCCAAACACCAGAAACCAACCCAAACACGATTAGGAAAGAAATCGGTTCGAGATTGTACGGACACGGTCTGTTGCATGCCGACCGGACGCTGAGTCGAGTCGACCGGACTCTCGGTCACTAGCGTCGGTCAATTTCGAGAGCTCCGAAATCGCATGCAAGCGCATGAGCGACGGGACGCTGCGACCGGATGCATGCGAGCGTCCGGTCGACTCCAGAGGCGTCTGCTTGGCCTCCTCCACCAGATTTTTCAAGTCTTGTGCCTTGCCATGCATTCTTTAGCCATAATTAGGATATTCTTGGCACGTGTTCCTCTCATAAAATTATCGTCCATTCGCTTAACTCAATTCACTGCATGAGACGACGATCATCCATGGACCCTGACATGTTGCCCCTTCTAAAAATAGCATGGGACTATTTTGAGTGTCAACAAATAGTGCATGTATATACAAACGGTAGGGTGTTTGAGGGAACCGAATATCAAGCTGAGGCAGCAGAAAATGAGAGAGGAGCGGACCAGGCTAGGCAGTGGCTAGTGAGGCAACGAAGCAAACACATGGCGTCTTGCCGCCTGTGTGCCGGCCGTCGGGACAGCGGCTGCGACAGGGGGACCACTAGATGTCCCAAATTGAACGCCGTCTTGCCCACCATGGGAACCTCCACCTCCATCCTGCAGTCGTTCATGGCTGCTAACTGGCTCTCATGGCGGCGCGGCGGACTAGATCGTCGGCGCGGCGGATTGGAAAAAGGTCGGTCGCGAGTCATGGGGGAGACGACACAGGCGCGGGACTCGGGCGCAAAAGTTACGGGAGATGTCGGCGAAGCGGTGTTTTGCAAAACCGACACAAGGGCAGGCGGGAGTTTGTGTAAAATGCACTCACTTGTGGTCCGAGCCATCGGATTCAAATTCTGCGCTCCCGATTAAGAGTTTACATAGTTTGCACTGCAAGGCTGGTTTTACATAGGATACGCTCCCTACCTTGTGTGGCTAGTAATTTTCATCACCGGGTGTGTTTAGAAGACCCGAATTTTGGGCCGAAATTCGTAGCGGGTCACATCGCATTAATGTAAAGACGTTTTCGTTTTGTTAGTGGTAAATATTATCTTATCATAGCGTAATTAGGCTCAAAAGAATCGTCTCGTAATGTACATCTAAAGCGTGCAATTAGTTTTTTTATTTACCTAAATTTTATAGTGGCGGCAAGCGTATTTGGGTGCATTAAATGTTTCGATGTGATAGGATGTGATGGGAATGTAGAAAATTTTTGGAGGAAATTTGAGCCTCTAAACACACCCACCAATGGTAATAAATCCATAATAAAGGGTGTGTTTGGTTTCTTCGTTTGGTACTGTGTGTTGCCTTGCTAAGCGAGAATTCCAAGTGAGGTTGTGGAGTTCGATTCTGTCTTACGTAGAGCTTGTGGTGTCAACGTTCAACTTGCTTCTCTGAGTGGGCAAAAAGCGGCTAGCCTGACTGGACAAGCTTGTCACTGCTCACACAAACGAAGCAAGGGGAGGCCAAGCCAAGTAAGGTATTGCTTGGACCAAACACATCTAAAATCTTAGAGGGTGTTCAGTTGCTCCAACAGTAACCCAAAAAGTGTTACAGTTCCCTTGTCACATCGAATCTTTTAACTATTTTTTAGAAAGACTAAATATAGGTAAATAGAAAAAAGTAATTACTGATTGAGTGAAAAGTGCGAGATAAATCTTTTTAAGCCTAGTTAGTCCATGGTTGGATATTAATTAGTACCAAATACAAACGAAAAGTCGCTACGAAATTTCAACCCAAAATATTTCACCAACCAAACACCCCCAACGATCAGAATCATCGCGCCGAGTGCGTTTTACACTTTTAATAATGTCATCTTGCGTATTGTCACTTTTTACGAAATTGATTAAATATATAGAATAATCAAATCAGCCGACTTATTAGCAAAATGTTTGATCGGCTCCCCTGGCCTGGAAATCTTTGTGTGACTCGTGACCCTCACTGTTCCTGTTGCGTCCGTTGGGAGCGCCGGTTGTCGGCAGCACCCCGTGATGACGCAAACCGGGCGACGTCCACTTTCCACCACCGCCCCGGTGAGCGTGAAGCTGACACGCGGGCTCCACACCACCGCCTTCGCTGACACGGCCAGCGGCCACACCCTGACCCACTGGACTCCACACGCCCCACCTGAACCGGAACCGAGCTGAGCTTCCCCAAGCAAAATATCCCGGCGCGGCGCGGCGGGCTCTCTTCGCCCCCAAGCAACCCACCCCCGCCGCCCGGCGCCGCTGCGCTTTCCTTGCAGTCCCCAAGATATTTTCCGGCTACCGGACCCTGTAGCTGCAGCTGTAGCGCGTGCGCGCACCGCCTTGCCCTGCGGTCCACAGCCGCGAGACCCCGACCGCCAAGGGCCCGAATCCCCGCCGGGTCCCGCCGCGATCGCCCACCCAAAACCTCCCAGCGCGCCTCCCGTCTCTGAGCCAGTCTCCCGGCACTCCCCCGGCGCTGTCCACGCGGCGCGCCCGCCGATGGCCGGCCACAGTATGTCGGTTACACCCGAAGCCTATAAATTGCTCGCCGCCCCGTCTCTCGCCGCCCATTTCCTCCGCCTAGTCCTCAACGCCCGCGCCCGGCGTCGTATGCCACTGCCACCATGGACCGCGCCCGCCCCACCGCCGCCGACGCTAATGACCCCGACGAGTCCTACGCCGCCGCGATGCTGCTGGAGCCCAAGCTCGAGGATGAGGAGGAGCCGGTGCCGCCGTCGCTGCAGCAGCACCTGGCGTCCCCGGGCCCCTTCGTGTCCCTGGACCAGCTGATGCCGGCGATGTCCGTGCCGCCCGCCGAGCCTCCGCCGCGCCCGCTCGAGGCGCTGCTGCAGGGCCCGCAGCTGCCGCCGTTCCTGTCCAAGACGTACGACCTGGTGAGCGAGCCGGCGCTGGACGGGGTCATCTCCTGGGGCGCCGCCGGGAACAGCTTCGTCGTCTGGGACCCCTCCACCTTCGCGCGCGACGTGCTGCCGCACAACTTCAAGCACAACAACTTCTCAAGCTTCGTCAGGCAGCTCAACACCTATGTGCGTACACAATTCTTCCGTTCCTCTCTTCCACTTACCCAATCCGTGACTCTCTTCATTCTTGGAATGCTCTGCTTCTGCTTCGGCCCCCCTGTTCTGCTTCTGTTATTGATCATGATCACCTTGGATGGATGATGTGCCTAAGTAAGATTCCTGCACTGCTGCTGCCGTGTAGACTGCCTATGGAGAGAGATATCGCTGCCGATTTGTTTTTCTCTTTTGCTTCTTGTTGCTCTTGTATCGTGTGGATCATGTGTAAACTGCCCTGTAAATGGAGTGTGTTCTTGCTTTCCTTCTTGAGCTGAACCGCAACATGTAACACGCGTATCAAAACTGGCCGCACCAAAATAAAAAGTTGGATTAGGATCGAGACAATCCTGAGGATTAGGATCCTGTGATGGGCAAGGTTAATCCGTTTCATGGGATGCGACGCTATGCAAGGTAAGCTTCACGATCCACATGTGCATACTGCAATTCGATTCTTTTTCTTCTTGGAAGTGTAGGGCTAGACTGCACATTCGTTTCCATTCCTCGGTGCAAGTGCTGCAGAATGTTTAGTTGGTTGTTTGCTGCATTGTGTGGCTATGCACTTTCGGCTAGATACTCTGCCCCCGTCTTCACAGGTTTGGTATAGTGCGTGCTCGTCTACCTCTTACAGCTTACCGTTTCTCAATGTTGCTGTGCTTTCTTGAAGCCAACACTTCATTGTTTTGGGAAGATTTCCTTCTCCATCAATGAAATGAGTGCCGTCTCAAGCTTGTTTGTTCAAAACAAAAGATTTTTTGAAGATTAGCAGTTCATATATACTCCTATGCTTAAAACAAGTGAAGTTCCTTTGTATTAGTGTATGACTTGATGATAAGAATACATAAAAGAGTAAATAAACATGTGTCCCCCAATTGCTTTAATACTCTGTCTGTCTTCTTCATTGTTAGGCCTAGAATCTAGATCCTTAAATACTCTAATGTCTATTTAGGGGGTTTAATTGCCCTGTGCTCCAATTATATTGAGTGTTTTTTTCCAGTCTCACTGGAACTCTGGAAGTTAGTTTCCTGATTGTCGATGATAAGGTTGGGAGATTGTAGTGCTAATTCCTGATGGAAGTTTAGTTCTTGAGTAGTGATAACTGGAAGCTAGTTTCATTTTTTGAGGAAACTGGAAGGAAGCTAGTTACTTGGTGAAGGTTTATGTGGAGATGATATTATGAATGAAGCTATGTCATATTACTGCCTCAAACGGAATTCAGTGCATGTTTATTGTTTACACTCCTTGAATAATTATGGTGTAGCTAATTCTTCTCTTTAAGAAAAAAGAATCTGTTTTGTTTTTCTGGTAGTTATAACTTTGTTTACCTTGTTTGATGTACTCAGGGTTTCCGCAAGGTTCATGCTGACAGATGGGAGTTTGCTCACGAAGATTTCCTGCGAGGTAGCAAGCATCTGTTAAAGAGGATTGTCAGGCGCAGGTCCTCCCCAACAAAACAAAGCAGCATTCAGCCTGGTTCTTCTTCTGGAGAATCCAGCTTGGACCCCGAGCTCCACACGCTGAGAAGAGAGAAGAACGCACTGCTTCAAGAAGTGGCAAGATTGAAACAGGAACAACGCCAGACAGTTGAGCAGATGAGCACGCTGAATCACAGGCTGGAATGTGCAGAGGACCGGCAGAGGCAGATGGTCTCTTTCCTGGCCAAGCTCCTTCAGAACCCGAGTTTCGTGAGGCAGCTGAAGCTGCACAGGGAGAACAAAGAGATTGACTCCACCAGGGTGAAAAGGAAGTTTCTGAAGCATGTTCCTCATAGCATTGAGTCAGGTGAGTCCAGCTCACAGCATGCCGGAGAGAGTGGTTCACATTTCGCCCTGAGCTCTCCCATGGCTACAAGCATGCACGACGACATCACAGAACTTCAGAATTTAATCTTGGAAGACGATGACGTCAATTTTGGCATGGATTCAGAAAACATGGGGCTTGAAGGCATCGAGGCACCAGAGGATATTGGAGAATTGATTCAGGGGTTCGACACACAAGAAGAACTTGAGCTCGGCAGTGGAGCTGAGCTACTGGAAATGCCTCCAGCTTCTGGTTCTCTGGGTCAAGATCCCACAATCGGCAGGTCCAAGGGAAAGAATGTGCTGAGTCCAGGATTGGACGCCACCTCTTCTGAAGCCGACTGCCTCAGCCCATTGCCTGACAACATGGGGTTGCTTTCAGGCACCATGCTAGGGGGCAGCAGGCAGGATGATGGACGCTGATGATCAGCAAATTTGGGGCGTTGATGCTTCAGCAGCTCTGCAAAGCTCTTGCAGTGGCACTAGTCAACAAGCTTTCAGTAGCCATGCTAGTGATCCCTATCTGATGGACATTGCCAACAAGCCTGATAGATTCTGGGAGCTTGATTTTCAGGCACTGGATGAGGCTGATCTGCAGCTGGACAAGTGTGCTATTGATGACCCTGCTCTTCAGCAGCAGCCAAGTATGAAGAAGCCGTAGATGAATTTCTGTGTGAGACAGACAATATGGTGATGCTTTATCCACTGAAGTGTTACAGTTAGCTTATGGGCACTGCTATAGTTATTTTGATATTGGGAGTGAGGTTGATGAACTCCTAAGATATGCCCACTATGGCACTTAGTAGTAGCAGTAGCAGTAGACTAGTAGTATGTTTTTGTTTCCCATTCATTCACCCCTAGTGTTTTTTGAATGGAAACTTTTTTATCCTATTGGTTTGTTCAGAGCAGCTGTCAACTGCTCTGGCCGATTCTTTTTTCTCCCATTTATTTATTTTTTGTTTTTTTTACTTGCGATTTGCGAATGTCTTGCAATGAGCAATGGAATTAAAAAAAAAAAAAATCCATTCTGAGAGCCAAGCAATTTGCAGATGTGCTACTGAATGTTTCCTTTTTCTCCTTATTGGCCGTATTTCATCTTCGGAAATGAAATAACTGAATTTTGTTTGTGTGTTCAGATATTTGTTAAATATGTGGTCCTCCTGTAGTGATCGTGAGGAAACCGTGCCAGGACGTCTTTGTCTAGATGAATATACAGGTAGTGCAATGCTGACCAAAATGATCATGAATGCTCCGTATGCTGGCAATGAGCTGATTCTTTTGGTTAGTCCAAGAACTCTGGATCGGTGGTAACCTCATGATCCTTTGTTGACTACTCGTACGCTGATGCTGAAAGATCCTTTGCCGACTACGCTGAAACTGAAAGATCCTCCATAGGACTTGAAGTGGTGATCAACTTCTGACGCAGTCTGGTGACAGTAGGCCATCGAAGCAGGGGTGATCACAAGTTTCAGTTTTGGCTCAGGAGTTGGTACTGAAACTCTAGTGGCTAATTTATTTAAGTACGTGTTCTTGTCGCCAAGTAATAGCCGACCAAGCAGATACTGGGAGGAGATTCCACCACGTACGTAGGTGCAGCTCATCCATAAAAGGTGGAAGAACCCTAATTGGACAGGAGAGCGGAGCAATCGAACCGATTTTGCTTCTTGAATGACGCGATTATTGCCATGATTAATTTCGTTCCACATGTCCGCGTGACTTCAACATCTGGAACAATTTAATCATGTCAATGATTGTTCGTATAAATATATATATGTTCTTGCAATAAAATGTCACACCAAGTCCTCTCTCTTTTCCCAAATAGTACAACCCTAAACAGTTGTAATTTATATATATATATATTTGACACGAAGTGATTTCAAACTATAATGTTAATAGTTAATATAAATGATCCCAATTCAAATACAACAGCTTAAATTTTCTAAAAATGAAATGTTAAATATAACAATTCAAACTTTGCATTTTAGGCTCAACTTCATCCATGAATGGACACCATCATGCCTGATCAGCTTCCACACTGCTTGAGATTGGGGATAAAAAAAAATAATAGTATTCAGATAAAAACATTATTAGTGGGCAGCTTAAAAACTTTTTTAACGGACATCAATAATTCTAATATGTTGTTTTAAATGTTACCTGGAAATGGAACGATTTGTATATATCCAAGTGCATTGCTTTTAGTTGGGGTAATTAGCTACCAGCACTATTTTACTACCTTGAGATAACACGTTGATGAATTAGAATAACATTATATCACCAATTTATGATCCGAGAAATCCGATCATTTATATTCAATCTAATTTGTATTCGTTTTAGGGACATAAATATAGAAAGTGTGCTATTTGATTCGATAGACAGGGATAACGCCAACGCCACGCACTCGTGTACCTAACGATGACCCATACCAAATTGTGTGTGGTCCTAGAGCTGATCAGGTGGGAGTTTCACATAGGAGAAGGGCTGAAGTTGAGCTGAAAAGATAAGTTCAAGCATTGAAATGCAATCTTGTAGTTCATGGATAAAATGGAGCCCAATATAAAATTTTTGGGACTAGAACGATCACTTTCAACGTTCTGTGACGAAGTTCAGTCCAAAATAAAGTTTTCAATATTGAAATGGACACTTTTGAAAGTCAAAAATAAAAATAAGCCTAGAAATATAGTGGGATGGGCCTTTGGGCCTAGGACTTGGTTGGGTATTTTTATACCAGCGATGTTTTTTTTTTAAAAAAGTTTAGTGAAATGATGATATAGCTGTTTGTAAGAGGTGGCAAGCTGAAAGTTCTCGTAACGTGGAAGAAAGGTAAACGGAAGACAGGAAAAAATCATTTTGTAATAGCATATATGATCTATGACTTATGGGACGACATATACACCTTTTTAAAAACAGTATCTTTCACAAATATCGTATGTTATTTATGGCTGAATTTTCCAAGTGCCACGTGATCACTAGCCATCTCTATGTGAAGACATTTTATGTACGGAGCAATGTTGATTATTGTGTATATACATTACGAAGCCGTCATCGTGGTCAGCACTCATCAGCAGATGCCCTCCTCTCCCGGTCTCCCCTCCCCAGACGCGAGCTCCACCCCAAGTCGCCAATCTCCCTACTCCCGAGCCGTGCCGTGTCACTAAACGCATACCACCCCATCATTTTGACCCATTGGCCAATCGATGCCAGTCCTGATCGCATATTCGCGTCACTTCACTCAGTTCACTGCACAAGCCTCAGCAGACGCACAGACGGCGCCAAACGCATCATGTGCCAGTCCTATTACTCCTATAGATAGATCAGAAGAGAAATTTCTTCCGTCCGTCGTGGACTTTTAATCGTTTTTAACTTTTGGATTTCATGTTTGACCATCCGTTTTATTTAAAAAAATTTATGCAAATCATAAAATAAATTAATCAATATTCAAGTATCTTTATTGATAAAATAAGTTACAAAAAAATAAATTATATTTGTGTAAAAAATTTAAATAAGGCGAAGCGTTGAAAAAGATGATTTAGCGGAATCAGGGGTGAAAAAGTCGATTGGGACGGAGGGAGCAGAAATCATGGGAGCCGCATGTTGCCACAATCCGACGAGCCCAGAGCCCTACAAGCACGATTTTCCGAACCTTCCCGCGGGGTTTCAATCCAATCTGGTGAGGTGATTGGAGTGTTATCCTCGTTGATTCCTTGGCCCTGATCGCACGCCGACGAGACAGCGACGCCTAGTAATAGTTTACATGTGTCAAAACGAGGGTGCAAGAAGCAGTGGCAGTGCCGCGCCAGACTAAACTTGCGCATGCCGTGCCGGACCGCCGTGTCGGACTACCGACCAAGCAGCCACCTGACTCAGGCGTCGCCGGCGCAGCACGCACGCACGCACGCCTCACAGGTGGCGCCACACGAGTCGAAGAAGAAGACTCCCTGTCCTGCGAAAAATCTAAACCAATCAGCCGCCAGTGACGCCCAATCACCGGGATCCTGCTTGCTTTGCTTGTCAGTGTAGTAGTATATATGAGCTCGCTCCGGCAACCCATCTTTCCCACCTTCCTCCTCCTCTTGTTCAGCCTCCCTCCCTCCATTGAGTGAGTCATCGAGGTCCCAAAGATCAAAGATGCCCGCTCTTGCGCCGCCGCCAGCGGATCACAAGGCCTGGCCGGGGCAGAGACACGCAGAGAAGAACCACAAGGCGCCGGCGCCGGTCGTGCAGCGGAGGGCGTCGTTCCACGGGCGCGGCGCGCACGAGCAGCCGCAGCGAGACCACCCGCTGAGAGAGAGGCCCCGGACGCACCCGGACCTGCTGGCCGGCGTCAGGGAGCCGGGATTCCGGCGGGCGGGGCGTCCACGGCCACGGCGGCAGCGCTACTACTGCCGATGCTGAGGCTGTCCCGTGGGGCAGGAGGGCGGCGCCGAGCAAGGCGCTGGTGACCGTGGCCGTGCAGCGGAGCATGTGGCCGCTGCACGTCATGGCCAGCGCCGAGTGGCGCGTCGCCGACCTGGTCGCCGCCGCGGTCGAGCTCTACGTCGGGGAGCGACGGCGCCCGCTGCTGCCGTCCACCGACCCTCTCCAAGTTCGGCCTCCATTACTCCCAGTTCAGCTTGGAAAGTACGTACGTCGTCACGCGCTGTTCTCCTCTTGATTGCGCTCCTCGTGCCCTCGATCGATCTCCATTGACATGATGGCTGTTTTGCACACAAACAGGCTTGGACCCGGAGGAGAAGCTCATGGAGCTTGGGAGCAGAAGCTTCTTCCTCTGCCCCAGGGCCACTGCGGCTGTCGCGGCTCCGGTCTCTACTGCGCGTCCAGCGACTGAAGCTACCAAGCCCACGCCCACCTCTGCCGACAGGCCAAACATGCTACCTCCATGGCTTGGCTTCGTGCACTTCTGGCCATTGTTGTAGCTTGCTTGCTAGTTTTAGTCTCTTAGATCGCAAACGACACTTGGCCAAGGTCGCGAAAAAGATTCACAGATTAGGCAGTCGCAAAAAAAAAAAAAAAAAAAAGATTCATACTAGATTAGTACATACCTTTGTACTTGGCCACCTTGCCAAATTTATGTACTGTTGAATTAATGATCCAACAGGTATCTGTCTTCGTATTACTATATTCCTGCAAATGTTTGGTTTATATCCTTTTCCAAAACTCAAACAGAGGTATTTCAATATATACTTTTTTAAAAAAACAGAAGGATTCTCCATTACTCATAAACTGATGCAATATCGTTGGCAACTAGTACACGGATACAACTCGGAAAGCTGTTCATAATCGAATCAGCACCCAGACCAAGGCTACCACTAAGGCAGATTAAGATGATGATGCATTGTATTGATCCCAATCGGCCAGTTGGAATAGCCTATTGCACCTGGATTGGCGTTGCAGACCAAGTGGGAGAATGATTGAGTTGAGATTATCTTCGTAGGAGCACACACGTTTCTTTCGGTTGCTGTCCCAGTCTCACTCGGTGAAGCGTCCTGGACTCTTGGCGGCCATTATATATGCACAGTTTAGAAAAGAAACTTTTCTTCTGCCGATTGCTGACTCAAATTTTGTTCATTCTACACAATCATGTGTACAACAACAGCTAAACGCCCCAAGATGGAAGATATTTGGGCGGTGCAATTTCCTACCCGTCGTTTTACTTTCCAACTCCTGGCTGAGAAAAAAGACCACCGACCGTCTTGTTTTAGCCACGGAGAAGCTCATGGAGCTTGGGAGCAGGAGCTTCTTCCTCTGCCCCAGGGATACTGCGGCTGTCGCGGCTCCGGTCTCTACTGCGCGTCCAGCGACTGATACCAAGCCCACGCCCACCTCTGCCGACAGGCCACACATGCTACCTCCATTGCTCGGCTTCATGCACTTCTGGCCATTGTTTGTAGCTTGCTTGGTAGTTTTAGTCGGGAACCATCTCCCTCCCTAGATTCACAGATTAAGGCGGCCGCGAAAACAAAGAAAGATTATACTAGAATAGTGCATACGTTTGTATTTGGCCACCTTGCCAAATTTATGTACTGTTGAATTAATGATCGAACAGTTTTTTTATTCCTGCGAATGTTTGGTTTATATCCTTTTCCAAAACTCAAACAGAGGTATTTCAATATATATATATTGTTAAAAAACAGAAGGATTCTCCATTACTCATAAACTGATGCAATATTGTTGGCAACTAGTACACGGATACAACTCGGAATGCTGTTCATAATCGAATCAGCACCCGGAGCAAGGCTAGCACCTAAGACAGATTAAGATGACGATGCATTGTATTGATCCCAATCGGCCAGTTGGAATAGACCATCAATGAGAAGAGGACTGGCTTATATCATTTGAATTCCTCAAAACTAGGACTTGGGTGACCTGTACCCAAACAAGCCTTTCGTAGGAAAATTAGGGACATGTTTTCCATATACAAGCCTTTCTTAAATACGATTTCTGCACCATTCCGGGCCTCTCATTGGGCCACGTAGCCTGCTTCTATATCAAGCGTCAGATCTCAAACGGACGATCATCGAGCGTCTCAATGTGGCTGTACAAAAGTCCGGTTCTAGAGGCTTCGTGACGACTCCCTCGACCGAATAAAAAAATCGAAGCGAGGCGAAGCGTGCGGGTGCTCGTGGTCGTGGCCCCAGCGCAGGCTCCAACGCCGCCGCATCGCCTCTGCAGCGCTGAGTGCGTCCTGCTCGACTGCTCCCATGGACAAGAAATAGGGGAAACCTCGTAGTCGTAGGAGCGAAGGACGCAGGCGGTATGACGAGCGGGGTTGCGGCGTGGTGAATCATGGGGCATACGCCTGCCCGACGGTACGGGTAGGTGCGGCTTCGGACAGGCAGCGTAGCCACGAGGACGGGCGGCAGCGCCGGGAGTTGCGGCACGGCGGTAAAGCACACGAAGCGGCCGCTTCAGGCACATGGGTGCGGCCGGCCGCGGGTCGCCGGATCTAATGCCCGAAAGCAAGCCATCGACGAGGTGGCTAGGCAGCAGGCTCCACCAGGCGCTGCTGCCAGATGCAGCACCAGCTCCCGGCACGGCGGCACGGTGTGCGTACTCCCTGGAGAAACTCATGGCAGGCTGCAATGGCAGCGGCAAGAAAATCCAATTCTGGGTTAACATGTCGCTACTTCTTTGTTAGCGCTCGGCCAAGGACAAACTCCGGCAGCGCCACGCATGAACGAGACGGTGCCGTAATGCTGTGCTCATCATCTAGCCGAGCACAACACATTGGCAAGCACCGACGTGGGAATTCTAGGTACGGTACAGACTATCTGCGCTGTTTGATGAAATGCGTCGTCACAGTCTCACAGATGTGACTTCCCAGACATCCTTCTGCGTACATCTACAGCCTACAGCAGTACACGGTGCTGTAGATCTCAACGAGGATCCATTGATTATCTATTGCTTACCCTACTGCATAAACTTCATACATTTTCACCGAAGCTAAAGCTGAGTGCAACAGGCGGTCAAAAAAAAAAAAAAAAAAAAAAAAAAAGCTGAGTGCAACTGCATTTCTTAGCAGAGCATTTTTTTTCAAGTTGTCGAAAAAAATTCACGATATTACTGGAGCACTTTGCCCCTAAACTAAATAAATTAATGTTGAATCATCGAAATGAGATAAAAAGGTAAACCATGCCAGCAATGTGAATCCCTGAAAGCTTCATACTTTTCTAAATGTTCCTGTTTTTCTACGCAATATAGAATCATGAAGAGTGATGCTATAGCATATAAATGCAATGCATGTTTTTTTAAAAAGTTTTAGAGGTGTCACCGGCTTGAGTTTGCATGGTAGTTTTGCTTTCTGCCAAGAAAAATACACCTTTTCTTTAGATAATGAAAAAAAATGCAGCTATTGCTATTTTAATCATAATGAGAATGCTAGTATTAGTGTCCTCAACATGTATTTTGATTGATTAAAAAATAGAAATTTAACCACATACCCACAGGCTAGTATTTGTTACAGCGGTCAGATAATGAACAATAAATTTGCCCAAGTTCATCGTGATGCATCCAGTAACAGGTACCTGCTCTCCGTTACTCTTGGCGACCTTATATTGCCTTTTATTAAAGACAAAGCAATAGCTCAAATAATGGTTTTGATTATGCAAATTTTATCTTTGGTTGAACTAACCATCAGCTTCAACCAACTAACATCAATGTCTCTGTTCGCTAGTAAAAAAAAAGGACATCTATAATATAATACAAATCGTATTTGGATTGATGAATCCCTGATTTTATTCTTGAATGTCTTGTAAACGATATAATCTTATTTCATAATCAATAAAGTCGTTGTATAGTTTCCATCGAAAAATATGACATCTATAATACAACAGGCACGCGTCCACTGGCAATAAGGGCAACGCCGCTACCTTTTCTAGTTGATAATAGTATTTTTCAAGTTTTGAGTCGAGTCACTGCTTTATGTATGTATATTTTTGAGCCACTTTGCTTTTTATTTTTGAGTTGCAACCGGGGATAGTACTCATATCCCTTCCATGCCGACATCACAGAGCAATCAGTAGAAAATACGTCTAAAATTGCCACACCAAAATAAAACTGTATATTCCTTTATTCCTTTAGAAACAGTGTCATGATAAGATTACATGAATAAATATCAGAACTCTGAAGTGTATGTTGTTGCATTTCCCAAAGTCTTAAGTACAACATAATGTCAGTTGTCAGTTGATCAATGCTCAAAGAATGTTCAGGCTCCCTGCATATTTTGTCCAAATATATTGGTTGTATCACATTGTCCAAATATATTTCCCTGCATATTTTTGTCCAAAACCTATTTTGTCCAACTCATTACACCAACAACAGACCCTCTCACATACTCAACTCGACAAGTTTTACAGCTTACGTTCCCGAAACAAGTATATCTTCAGCGAATGGAATTGTCTTCCAAACTTTCAATCCTAGTGGCGGTCTACCATTTCGAGAATCGCAACATGTAAACACTATGTATGTGACCGGAAAAGAACAGAATGACGGCAATTTGTGTACAAATTCCAATTACAAACCCTGAACTTGTTGATTCATCCTCAATACGATTGCCATGTAATGAGAACTATTTAGCTCAAAGAAGCGCAAATTGCCAATTTCTCGGATATGAAGTCACAACTTGAGTCGAATCGATTTGGAAACTTTTGGTGCACGGAAAATCCAAAGGATTGAAGACAAATCAGAATTTTTCTTGCCTTCTTAGACAACAAGACTTAATTATTAAGTTGTGTTTTTGGACGGTTGGGCTTGCAAGTGTAGCTACAAAAAAAAGCATTATACTTTTGCCTTGATAGTTTTGACATCAACCAACGGTCGGGGAAAAGACAAGCATATACAAATAGATGATGCAAAGATGTTTTTTCAGTGTGACCAGCAGTAAAAAGGAATCCATAGAAAATTGTTGGTACTTGGCGACCAGTCAACCAAAAATTAAATTGATCAATTCTACAAATTAATGTGAGCAAATTATAAAGATCCTCTTCATACCAATGGTAAACAATGTTGGCTTATAGTAGATTTCTAATCCTTATCCGTCTCACATCTTTGGAAAATATGATCTTAGCAATCCCCTTTAAACCTTGAGAACAGCACCCCCCCCCCACCCATAAAATTATGTTCAAATGCATAGCAAATGTAGTTTTAGAGAGTCCCCTTGCATGTGGCACACATCAAAGAGACAAGCATGAGTGCAAGAGGGAAAACAGCATACCACGAAATTTGGATTACGTTATTTGCACGCCAATATGATCGAGAATTTGTTGAAAGGAGCACACGAAAACCCCCTTCCAAGACTTTTACATATGCTTCCTACGTAATTAAAGACATCAATGATACATCTAAGCAAAATACATTTGTTGTGACTTGTAAATCTCTCGATTTATGAAGGAAATGTTGACTAAGAAATCCGATGGGGATTTAAATGAATTATATCAAAGGTGTATGATAAGATGTGATCCTTCATAAATAACTCATGAAATGCTCTTCCATGCTACCCTAATGTCTCCATGACCCTATAGTATGTTTTAAGTGGTAATTGACTAGTTCGGTTAAGAATCTTAAGCTTTGCATGACAAAAGTACTACTTGATCGGTGTTCTAAATAATGGTAATACAAAAACACAAAGAAAGTTCACTAACTTTAAGAGTCCATAGTTTTATGAACTCCTTTTGCTAACCATCAGGATCTGGAATTTTAGATAGATAATCAATTTCGAGATGGGTTGAAATAAATTGGCGAGCAAGAGATAAAATATTCTTGGTCGTCTTTTCGTTTCTTGTCTTCAACGTCAATGCCAATCTCGAGATAGACCAAAAAAACAGTAATATTGATTGCATAAGTTCCACAAAGAATGAAATATGGATGTTTTTGATTATCTAATTTAGAAGCCAAAAATAAAAAGGAACATACGAGGAGTATCCATGGTTATGCCACAGGGCAATCAAAAGGCGATGTGTGTGAAATATTGAAATGCAAGGTCGTTCCACCCCTTTGTCATCAGATCGCCCACGGTATACATTTTAGCATGGCGGTAAACAAAAGCAACTTGAGCTTAAAACTAAGAAAAAAAGTGTCTTGTAAAGCTTAGCTTCTAACCTCTTACCTCGGGTTTTGCCATACTTGTTTTTTCTTAAACTCAAATGATGTTGGATCAACTTTTGCAATCTGTATCTAGTGTAGTCGAGAACAAATCATTAGCAACCATATCGGTAATCCTATAGTGATATACAACATATCTGAGAACAATAGTAAAAAAGACTGTATACTAATAATAATAAGATAAAATGCCAAGCCAAACATTAGTGCATTTAAACTTCCATGAGGCAGGTTTAATGGAAAAATGGTAGTAGTCATTCCACTATTAGGGCTGCTAATTTGATTCACTTTGCCTTCTTTATATTATTACGAAAATTTGGTATATGAATTAGAGAATCGATGAAATT
Source organism: Hyparrhenia diplandra (assembly GCA_015847255.1). Classification (NCBI taxonomy): domain Eukaryota; kingdom Viridiplantae; phylum Streptophyta; class Magnoliopsida; order Poales; family Poaceae; genus Hyparrhenia; species Hyparrhenia diplandra. The sequence goes on from JADLZK010001025.1 coordinate 242,862, forward strand.
TGCATGCATTCCTCCACACAAGAACATTATCCGGATAACCCCTAAATTAATTATGTGTTCAAGTGGCCCTCGGATATTTTAGTTGGTCAAACCCACGCTTAATAAGATCTATCTTTTTGTTTCTCCATGTATAAGTAGAGTTTTAAGTTTAAATCTTGTAGGGTGATAGAGAACATCATAAGTTACTAGAGACATGAACCATTCATTATAAATCCAATAATTTGTAAATGGTTTTATCATGAGTTGCATGCATATGCCCCCACCCCACCACCGCATACTACACCCCCCATAAAGACAAATAGTTTTCCATGTCATAATTATGAATAACAAAGTTCCCAACAACGTAGCCCAAAATTTCTTGAACACGGTACCACTACCATGGACAAAATTGTATATCCTTTCATTGAAACTGATATACTGATGGCTGAGTAGTTTATTTAATATTCTAAGAAACCATGATAGCAAAACTACATAACAATTATTAAGCGATAGTATCGCATGAAGATTAACATGAGATACAACATTAAATTCAATAAGTAGTAGATTGCTTCTTACATCTCGAGAGGGTGGTCTTGCTTGGCCGGTTACGGGGGACAACCAGCACCTTTACGCAACTTGTCCCCATTCATAGACAAAGCGTCTTCCTTTCGAAGGGAAAGGAGCTCTCACGTACATCTTCAATTGGGAGGCATCATTGAACTCATGGGGCAAAAGATACCAAACATGCACTTCTACGTGACAAATTAAGTCATATAAATTAGTATTCAATGCCTTGTTGCATCACATCACGATTACAATAAAAAGAACGATTAGGTGCTTTTAAGTGCAAAGCGCATGAATTATTGTTGACATTTCTTAGCGCAATCACTAGGAATAGGTTAGAAACCCATCCGTCATCGCGATAACGCTTAGAAATGGCTGGCCGAGGTAGCCTTTGAGTGGAACCACCATGTCGGTGATCCGACTTAGACTAACGACGGGGATAGATCTTGCCTTATAAGATATTCATCCATAAGCCCGCGGATCTATCATTGTAGCATTTCACCGGAGATATTCAGGGGTATCGTTATTTTTATATTTTCCCAAGGGAAGGCATGGTGTAGGACTCTAGCGAGGGGCATGAACAAGACGACATGTCTATGCGATTGACCAATACTCAATACGAGGGGGTAAGTCATGATAGTTTATAGATAGTGTGACACACACTTGGGCCAACCTCAAGGATAAAAGGAAAATAAAGATAAAAAAAGAATAATCCTAAGTGGAGTAGGCAATCCTAATGTATAGTACATTGTGCAAAGAACAAGTTAATGATCACGCAAACATAGATGACTAGAGTTTTAGGGGAGAGGAGTGAAATGAAACGGGGAGACCACCCGTACCATACGGCCCAATGGATGGCATTTACGAACTCCCTGAGAACACACGAGCGTGGGGGATTTGAGGAGGGCCGGACAATTTTGTCACAACCACGCCGCCTACCCCCTCAACCGTGGCATGCCCTCATTATCCGAAGGTCCCCGCTCACCCGGGCACCATGCCCGCATGTTAAGGTACAACCCACATCCCTGCGGACCCCCACTCACGAATGGACGGGATAAGACATGGATCACGCCCGAAAAGCCACTCTGACGAACCGCCACCCGGCTCAACTCTTGCTCTACCCAAATACATGGCATGAATGGTTAGGTCCTAAGTTCTATACGACTAACCAAGACATAGGAACTATAGACTAGTTCTTCTGTCATGATTGTGTCGAGAACACCATGTCAAGAATATAAACACGTAGACTATATGCTAGTTCATATGTCAAGTCTATAACATGGTAATACTCTAGCTCTATTGCACAAGCATGTAAGAACAAGACAAGGGAAGATTCCATAAATGTATTCATACCAAGAATATTCCTTTTCTCCCAAGTACAAGCTCTCAGATGATGCTTAGCCTTACTCCAAATACTACTAAAGCTAGAAGAACTAAAGAAGTAGAGGGGTAGAGGAGGAGTAGAGAGAATGAGGAGGCTTCAAATGGTGTGTGTTGAGAGAGGGGAGAGGAGAGGCCTACTTATACAAGGTGGAGAGGGGCTAAGTGCTAAAATACCACCAAACCGACCTTGGACACCTTCCATACTTGACCAAACCCGACCTCCGCACGCGTCGGCAGACGCAACTTTGGAAGGGAAATGAACCGCCTCGCAAAGATGGGCTCGAGCGCCTCCCGTAGGTGCGCCTTTCCCAAAGCTTGGCGCGCAAGACCTCCTCCGGGCCCGTTTCGCCCGGGTTTTCGGCGGGCTGTCTTGTCTTTGCTCGAAAAGTTGTGGGCGGGGTGCATCTCAGCCCATTTTGATGTTTTGGTTGGGTTTGGCCTTGGGCATGTGATTTTGCAAAAGTGCGCTTTCGGAAGGCGTATTTACGGTCGGTTTTCCACTTGTATTTATTATAATCTGCAAAATAAATCTCTAGACACTACAAGTGGAAATAGGTTAGTAATAAAAAGTATATGAGTATGATAAAGAATATTTTTACTCCCTTTTTGGTAGTATGTTGACGTATATAAAAGGCGGTTGTTTACCAATCAACAATTATATTATACTCTTGTAAATTCCGGCATTTAGCTCAGCCCTAGAGAAAAAAAATTCAACAATATCATCTTGAATAACGTCTTGTATTAATTGGTTCGAGTTCTTTTTCCATCTGCGAGACATAATAAGACTATTGAGGCATACTCCATTTATCGTGACATTGACTAAGCAGGCTCAAAGCATAAAGTTTGAAATCGGGAGCGACAACGTGCGAGTAAAAAAAAAATAAAACGAGATGGTTCTAATCCATTAGTTTGAAAACCGTTTCAAAGGGAAAGACTAGAAAGAGTTACGAAGACTCATTTGGCATCATCGAATTCCCTTTTGTAACAACGCCAATTGTATATCGGCTTTCATCCCGGCGCAGCAAACTGCGAGAAACCAAATGGCTTGCTTATTTGGTAAAAGGCGAGGGCGAATAAACCAAGACGGGTTTTCTAAGTGGAGCTGGAAGTAAACTCGAATCCGCCCGGTGCAACGCTGAGGCGAATCCCGGACCAAAATACGAGGGGGACTTATGGGCCATTTCGGACCAACGAGGAATTTGCCTACCCCCGTGGATCACAAAGACTGTTGCAGCCTCTACCGCCGTCTGCTCCAATCCGGACCCCAACAAAGACCACGAGACATCACGTCTATTTCTACATTCCCATGCCTACCGGATTTTGCTGTGCCACCATCGACGGACGGAAGAGTGAAGATCTCTTGTTTGGTTTTGGCAATTAGTGACACCTAAGGACTAATCTCTCTATGCTAAGTGGTTGATTTAGATTGGAGATTGGTCATGCCAATGTTGGAGCATGGTGATCATGGAGGATGGATCGAGGTGATCCAAAAGATGATCAAGTGTCCAACTTGGTGGAGATTCTACGGAGATCAAATGGGCTCAAGGCAAAGGTATAACCATAGGGCCATTTGATTTTACACTCAAGACACCATAGAGGGTGTGAGTGATTTAGGATCGATAAACCGTACTATTAAGAGGGACAATTGTCGGACATATCGATCTTCATGTGCCTCTAGGTTCAAAATTCATATGCATGCATTCTAACCTAGAGAGCTAACTCTCCCTTGTTGAAAATGTTTGTGAAAATGCTAACACACATGCACATGGTGATGTACACTTGGTGGAGTTGGCACATTTGCAAAGGAGAAGTTGTTTCGGTGTTTCTCGGACAACTAGGACTGCTCTTGAGTGGAATACTGCTTTGATCCATTGTGATTTGGATCAAGTAACCATGTGGGTTGTGTAGCCCTCTGAGTAAGCTTTTCCATAGAGTCCAAGATCATCAATTCCAAGTTCGACGAAGGAGATATCGCGTTTTACCGAGCTGTGGTCAGCAGGGACGCGCTGGAAGGGGCTGACCGGACGCCGCCGGTCACCCGGCGTCGGTCAACCACGAAAGGTCTGGGAACCAGGCCGCGGCTGACCGGGCGCGTCGGTCAAGTTGCGGGGACGCTGCAGCGTCGGTCATCGCGCCCAATTTCAAACGGTGGCGACCGTGGGCGGCGCTTTGTCGCGATGTGACCGGCGGCGTCCGTCACCCGACGGCAAGGCCCCGGTCACCCCGCTGAAAATGTAGTTTTGCCCCAACGGCTTTGTTTTGAATGTGGGGGTATTTATACCCTTTGGCCGGCCTTGGGGAGTTCTCTTGCCCATTTGAAACATTCCTAACATCCCTAAGAGCTGAGCCAAAGCCTTCTCTCAATCTTTGCTTGTGAGCTTCATTCTTGAGAGTTCAGAAGATCCAAGTGCATTGCATTGTGTTGATTGCATCTAGAGGCACTTGGAGAGCGTTGTGAGCCGGTGATTGTCTTGTTACTCTTGGAGACACCGCTCCTAGCCCGGCTTGGTGATTTGGTGGAGGCGTTGGCAAGAGAAGGTGATTGTTCTTAGCCACCTCCGGTGATTTGTGAGAGGATTACGCACTCCTCGTCGGGAAGACAAAGTGCAAGGAATACATTGCGTGTGTGCGAGTACCTCACTTGTGTGTGGTGGTTTGGAGCGCCCGGGTGGCCAACTAGCGAGTGCAAGTCTAGTCCAAACATCACCCTTGTGTTGGTCGACACAACAACGGAGACGTAGCTTGCCGGTGTGCAAGTGAACTCGGGGATAAATCATTGTGTTCATTGTCTCCGTGGTGATTGGCTCTACATCATATTGTGATTGATCATACTCTCACCGGTGATTGGTTCATTGCCTCTACATTGTGGTATAACAAGTTTCTCACTCTTGTATTACATTCCTTTATGATATCCATGTGTTTACATGTAATTCAATAAAATGCTTTTGTAGTGTCTTGGGAGCAATACAGCCTGCGTTTTGAAAAGGATTTCATTGACCCATTTCAAAAGCAGCTATTTGTTCTTTTGCTCCAACAGAAATGGATGGAGCTGGAACCAACGCTGAGTTGCAACCAGGATAGTACTCATATGCATTCCATGCCGACATCACAGAGCAATCAGTAGAAAATACGTCTAAAATTGCCACACCAAAATAAAACTGTATTGTTGGATGGCATTTTGTCACCTATTTAAAAAAAATATGTTGATATGCTGATATGATGCAACAGAAGAAAAACAACGGGCTCTCGTCATTTTCTTATATGAACCCATTGTACTCAATTTTTGCATGTCATATATATATATATATACATCATATACGTGAGTATGTGTATGTATAACGGAATACACGGCCATATAAACATATGAGTGGTAGTTCAGAGGTTCAAAAGCTCGAGAGCAGTACGTATTCAAAGAGATCAGATTTCAGTTGAAGTTAGTTTGAACGTGGTAAATCAGCAACAACAATAGTGTTCGAAATCGTCCTTCATCCATGGGTCACCATGAGAATTGATCGGTCCCTCATCAAGCACAATATGTATGCGTGCACATGCACCAAGTGGAACCACACATAATCAGATTTTCCAGCTAATAATAGCAATCTAGTTTATTCGAAATATTACGTTCTTTGTTTTGAAAGAGTCTGCAGCTAACAGTAATTCTAGGAACACATGTACGTCAGCCATCCATGGTGCCAGCAATGTTTCTGAATTTTGAATGGACAAGGTTCCATCACCGAGAATGCAGGATCACCAATTGACAAGCACTCCTTTTCACAGACACACGTCACATGCAGCAACTCCCGGACATGCAGATCCTGGTTGAAGAGATGCTCCTTCAACGTGTCCATTATAACAGCAAATCTTGGCCACGAAACCCAAAAACTCATTCATGGCCGCTCTTATAAAAGCAGAGCTCGTTCTCCTTACTAGGGGTGGCCGGCAATCGCCGCCACCAGGCTCCTTTCTTGCTCACTAGCACATCCATCACTTTGCCGTCAGGCCGGTGGCCGCACGTACACACAAGATGGCGATGCCTAGTGCAAACACCACGCCGCCGCTACCCTGCATCATCTTCTACCTTTGGTACATCCGCTACCCCACATACACATACCAAAGCTTACACATATCACACCAGGCATGCACCAGTTGCTGCAGACACAAGTTCTCACCGTCGCCGAGCTCGCCATACACCGGCACAATTGTGCACACTCCGGCAATGGAGTCCGGCGCCCGGCTCTTTGAGCCTTTCTTCGTGCTCTTGCATAAGTGCCCCCTCAATGAGGCTGGCCAGCTCTAGAAAAGAGCAGATCAATGTGGGTTCGTCATGATCGGCATGGCACTGATTTCAGTCCATGGCCTGGTGGTTCGATTGATTTGGAAAGTGGAATGTCTGGCTGGGATCATGGATTACGATCCATGATTCGTGGGTTTGTGGCGTTGATCTGGAAAGTGGCATGTCTGGCTGGGATTTTGGATTTCGATCCATCATCCATGGGTTTGCGGTGTGGTCAGTGAGATATGCAATTTTGCAACCATATGCTTGTGGCCAAAAGGCACGAACACAGCGATGCGGCGAAATCAATTAGTGCCAATGAGTTTCAGAGTTGTGCCTCATGGCAGTGCCAGAGAATTGAGGAGAAGCATCCATTATTGCGATGTTGAATTTGAGTAGCAGAAATCATAGAGCAACAATTAGCATTAGTTGAGGCAAAAGAGTCTTATTTTTGTAGAAAATTGTATTTTTGAATCATGTTCATCAGTTTCGGTACAGTTTGGCATATGGAAAGATGCCCTGTACGTCGATAGCATGTATGTGTAAAATGGAGTACATGGCAGATCTTTGAAAAGATTCAGTTTCTAATTGTCCGAAATGTATGCAGTAGCAACATCCATTTGTTTACTGAATATATATGAGTAGGGAGATGTGATTTCCAAGTTTTCGAAAGAATCTGAGCGAACAGCCTTGCATATTTATAAAAGATTCACTCGATCGTGACATAAATAAGCCTTTATAATTAGTGGCTCAAGATGATTGGCATGTAATCAATTCTCTGATCCATAGCCCTATGAACTAGTTGTTTCAAAGAGTGGCTTTGATTCACACATATGCAAAGATAAGCAGTCTGACCTTTATAGTCTGAGGAGACTGAGTCTCACAGTTGTGTATTCTATTTGAATCATGCTCATCGTAGCATTTGTCAAACTTGATAGCTAGCGAAGACAGATCATGAACTCACTGTCGTGGCGTGCATCGTTCAGGTAGCATCTGAATATTTGCTAGAATATTAAGCTCTCCACACAAGAGCCCTCTTAAATTTCCTGGCATAGCTCTGCTGGATGACTCTCAAGTTGTTGTCAACAAACGTAGATTATGAAGGAACCAACTCCATTTTAGTGCAGCATGCACCTTCCAGCACCTCGTGCAAGTTAGCTAAAAAGAGATTTATCTTGTGCATGGCCGGATTTTCATTGTGAAGTCTCTCAAACATTGATTAACATCATCCCGCGACTGACGAGGCCGGGAATACTTATAATTGTCTTCACTAACGAGGTGGGACATATTTTTCTCCTTGACTGACGAGGCTTGGAGATCATCACAATTCCGCGACCGACGAGGCCGGAAATATTTAGTCTAGACCGACGAGGCTAGACCCCTTTTTTTGTTCGTGACCGACGAGGCCGAACATACACATACACATTGACTTGAGACTCCATCATGAATTCCGTGACCAACGAGGCCGGATATGTTATTCCTGACCGACGAGGCGGGATATTTATTTGTTCGTGACCGACGAGGCCGAACACGTTTGATTTGCAGACATCACTATGAATTCCGTGACCGACGAGGCCGGATCATTCTAACCAAAGACCGGCGAGGCTTTGGGGTATACCTATATAGCTATTCTTGCTACCATTTATACTTGGAGAATATATATATATGCAGATTACAAGACGACGACCATTTGTGCAGCTTAATCGGAGGTTTTCCACGGTCCAACACCGTGGATGTAATTAACCGGGCGGCTTCACGAGGCCCGGGAACCAAGAACTACATATCGGATATATTAGGCGCAATGAAAATGTAATCCTCAAGTGGGAACGTGTACTTTGTAATTCTCCAAAGAATTAATAAAGATCAGAGTTCCCTGAATTGTTTCTCGCTTATTTTTAAAATGAGTACCTAAATTCCCGGTGGGTACGGATAGGTACTTCAACTTTAAAAAGCGTAACGGTAGTACTCAAACTATTCTATGGGTACCGAGATAGGTACTTTCGAACTTTAAACGTAACAATCGGTACTCAAAACCATTTATAGGTTCATTTACTCAAACCAAGCAAAGTTACTAAAATTGATAGAGACAATTAGAATAAAGAATTATCATATTTTGACTCAAATAGTTACCATAATTATAATATTTTGAGGTGCACACCGTATAGGCAAAAAAAAAAATGTGTTGAAGCTAATTTTAGCCTTCACACGGTGTCATGCATGCATTATGTCTACTTAAACTAGCACGCATTATATCTATTACAATTAGCACGCTACAACTATGACTTACAAAAATGATTTTGTTACTATAATCAGCACACAAATAATTCACGATAGTTTTAAACTGTAATTTTTATCTGCAAAATATTTATGAGAACTTTAAGCTATGAATATTTACGAGAATTTTATACTATGAATATCTCCTATAAATACTATGAAATTTAATAGAACATGCATGTGTTTGCGAGGTTAGCAACAAAAGTAAATAACAACTTAGTTATATTATAGTTAAGTAAAAGTAAAAAGAAAAGAAAGAAAAGGAATGAGAAAAAGAAATTGACTTGGGATATTATATTTCTAAAGACGGGATAGGTACCTCCATAGGGAGAATGATTGATTTACGTTTTTAAGTTAAAGTACCTATCCGGTACCACTGAATAGTTTGAGTACTTTTCATTACTTTTTATTCCTTTACTCCACTGAATAGTTTGTAGAGTGCATTTTACTCCTTATTTAATTTGTATACTTATGTATAAATATATTATTTATTTTCAGAATTAAGACATATGTCTCCATCCGGGAGATGTTTTTAGCTTAAACATGTATATTCCTTTATTCCTTTAGAAACAGTGTAGTGATAAGATTACATAAATAAATATCAGAACTCTGAAGTGTATGTTGTTGCATTTCCCAAAGTCTTAAGTACAACATAATGTCAGTTGTCAGTTGATCAATGCTCAAAGAATGTTCAGGCTCCCTGCATATTTTGTCCAAATATATTGGTTGTATCACATTGTCCAAATATATTTCCCTGCATATTTTGTCCAAACCTATTTTGTCCAACTCATTACACCAACAGCAGACCCTCTCACATACTCAACCGACAAGTTTTACAGCTTCTGTTCCCGAAACAAGTATATCTTCAACGAATGGAATTGTCTTCCAAACTTTCAATCCTAGTGGCAGTCTACCATTTCAGAATCTGCAACATGTAAACACTATGTGACTGAAAGAACAGAATGACAGCAATTTGTGTACAAATTCCAATTACAAACCTGAACTTGTTGATTCATCCTCAATACAGATTGCCATGTAATGAGAACTATTTAGCTCAGCAACTGCAAATTGCCAATTCTCGGATAGACAGTCACAACTTGAGTCAGAATCATTGGAAACTTTTGGTGCCTGGAAAATCCAAAGGATTGAAGACAAATCAGAATTTTTCTTGCCTTCTTAGACAACAATACTTAATTATTAAGTTGTGTTTTTGGACCGGTTGGGCTTGCAAGTGTAGCTACAAAAAAAAGCATTATACTTTTGCCTTGAAAGTTTTGACATCAACCAACAGTCAGGAAAAAGACAAGCATATACAAATAGATGATGCAAAGATGTTTTTCAGTGTGTGACCAGCAGTAAAAAGGAATCCATAGAAAATTGTTGGTACTTGGCGACCAGTCAACCAAAAATTAAATTGATCAATTCTACAAATTAATGTGAGCAGTATAAAGATCCTCTTCATACCAAAGGTAAACAATGTTGGCTTATAGTAGATTTCTAATCCTTATCTGTCTCACATGCTGGAAAATATGATCTTAGCAATCCCCTTTAAACCTTGAGAACAGCACCCCCCGCTTTTCCATACATCGCATACGGCGTGCACCCCACCCCCACCCGCGCAGACATGCAATGGTACCCATTTGGAGGTTGGTTGCTCAAAAGTCATAACATTATTTTCCTTGTCTTAAATCTCCATGCTGACATGGTAGCAGATTTCCTGAAGGCCCAGAAGAAATATTGTTGTGTGGCTATTTTTGGCTGCAATAAAATTATGTTCAAATGCATAGCAAATGTAGTTTTAGAGAGTCCCCTTGCATGTGGCACACATCAAAGAGACAAGCATGAGTGCAAAGAGGGAAAACAGCATACCACAGAAATTTGGATTCTGTTATTTGCTGCCAATATGATCGAGAATTTGTTGAAAGGAGCACCTGAAAACCCCCTTCCAAGAGCTTTTACATATGCTTCCTACAGAATTAAAGACATCAATGATACATGTAAGCAAAATCTGTTGTTGTGACTTGTAAATCTCTGATTTATGAAGGAAATGTTGACTAAGAAATCCGATGGGGATTTAAATGAATTATATCAAAGGTGTATGATAAGATGTGATCCTTCATAAATAACTCATGAAATGCTCTTCCATGCTACCCTAATGTCTCCATGACCCTATAGTATGTTTTAAGTGGTAATTGACTAGTTCAGTTAAGAATCTTAAGCTTTGCATGATAAAAGTACTACTGATCAGTGTTCTAAATAATGGTAATACAAAAACACAAAGAAAGTTCACTAACTTTAAGAGTCCATAGTTTTATGAACTCCTTTTGCTGACCATCAGGATCTGGAATTTTAGATAGATAATCAATTTCAGATGGGGTGAAATAACGGCGAGCAAGAGATAAAATATTCTTGGCTGTCTTTCGTTTCTTGTCTTCAACGTCAATGCCAATCTGAGATAGACCAAAAAACAGTAATATTGATTGCATAAGTTCCACAGCAACAGAAATATGGATGTTTTTGATTATCTAATTTAGAAGCCAAAAATAAAAAGGAACATACAGGAGTATCCATGGTTATGCCACAGGCAATCAAAGACGATGTGTGTGAAATATTGAAATGCAAAGGTCGTTCCACCCTGCTGTCATCAGATCGCCACAGTATCTGTTTAGCATGGCAGTAAACAAAAGCAACTTGAGCTTAAAACTGCAGAAAAAGTGTACTGTAAAGCTTAGCTTCTAACCTCTTACCTCAGGTTTGCCAAACTTTGTTTTCTTAAACTCAAATGATGTTGGATCAACTTTGCAATCTGTATCTAGTGTAGTCAGAACAAATCAGCAGCAACCATATCAGTAATCCTATAGTGATATACAACATATACAGAACAATAGTAAAAAGACTGTATACTAATAATAATAAGATAAAATGCCAAGCCAAACATTAGTGCATTTAAACTTCCATGAGGCAGGTTTAATGGAAAAATGGTAGTAGTCATTCCACTATTTTTAGGGCTGCTAATTTGATTCACTGCCTTCTTTATATTATTCTGGAAATTTGGTATATGAATTAGAGAATCGATGAAATTTGCATGCATTCCTCCACACAAGAACATTATCCAGATACCCCCTAAATTAATTATGTGTTCAAGTGGCCCTCCAGATATTTTAGTTGGTCAAACCCACCCCTTAATAAGATCTATCTTTTTTGTTTCTCCATGTATAAGTAGAGTTTTAAGTTTAAATCTTGTAGGGTGATAGAGAACATCATAAGTTACTAGAGACATGAACCATTAATTATAAATCCAATAATTTGTACATGGTTTTATCATGAGTTGCATGCATATGCCCCCCACCCCACCACCGCACGCACACCCCCGCAAAGACAAATAGTTTTCCATGTCATAATTATGAATAACAAAGTTCACAACAACGTGGCCCAAAATTTACTGAACACTGGTACCACTACCATGGACAAAATTGTATATCCTTTCATTGAAACTGATATACAGTAAACTGAGTAGTTTATTTAATATTCTAAGAAACCATGATAGCAAAACTACATAACAATTATTAAACGATAGTATCACGCATGAAGATTAACATGAGATACAACATTAAATTCAATAAGTAGTAGATTGCTTCTTACATCTCGAGAGGGTGGTGCGCAGCAGTGCACGGGACAGCACAGCACCTTTCTGCAACTTGTCCCCTTTCATAGACAAAGCAGTCTTCCTTTCAGAAGGGGAAAGGAGTTCTCTGTACATCTTCAATTGGGAGGCATCATTGAACTCATCAGGCAAAAGATACCAAACATGCACTTCTCTGTGACAAATTAAGTCATATAAATTAGTATTCAATGCCTTGTTGCATCACATCACGATTACAATAAAAGAACGATTAGGTGCTTTTAAGTGCAAAGCGCATGAATTATATTATACTCTTGTAAATTCCAGCATTTAGCTCAGCCCCAGAGAAAAAAAAAATTCAACAATATCATCTTGAATAACGTCTTGTATTAATTGGTTCGAGTTCTTTTTCCATCTGCGAGACATAATAAGACTATTGAGGCATACTCCAGCTATCGTGACATTAACTAAGCAGGCTTCAGCATAAAGTTTGAAATCGGGGAGGGACAACCGTGCAGAAAAAAAAAAAAATAAAACGAGATGGTTCTAATCCATTAGTTTGAAATCCGTTTCAAAGGGAAAGACTAGAAAGAGTTCTGAAGACTCATTTGGCATCATCGAATTCCCTTTTTGTAACAACGCCAATTGTATATCAGCTTTCATCCCCGTAAGCAACCTGCAGAAACCAAATGGCTTGTTGGTAAAAGGCGAGGCGAATAAACCAAGACGGGTTTTAAGTGGCAGGTGGGAAGTAAACTTCGAATCCGCCCAGTGCCAACACCGAACCGAATCGCACCAAAATGGACGGGGGACTTATGGGCCATTCGGACCAACAAGGAAATTTGCCTACCCCGTGGATCCGCCGGCACTGTTGCAGCCTCACGCCGCCGCCCGAATCCAGACCCCAACAGCCCCGCGAGACATCGCGGTCTATTTCTACATTCCCATGCCTACCGCTTTCTTTGTGCCCGACCACGACCGGACGGAAGAGGAACGGGCCCGGTACCTTCGACCCGGAGAGCGGCGGTAGTAGCGGGAGCGGTTAAGAGGCGCCCGCCGAGACCCCAGCGTCCGGGAAGCGAGACCACGGCGGGAGCGTCATCGCTGGGCGGCGGCGGTGGCGCATCCATCAGGCTTAGTAGCGTCTTGGTCGGCGGAGGGAGGTGGCAAATGCTCGAGTCGATTTAACGAGCAGCCGGCGCATGAAACCGGATGGGCTGCAGCTGTCCGTCTAGCCGCCGCCGCCGCCGCCGCCCGGAAGTTTAACCAGGGGCGCGGGCGAGGATCCAGCGGCGGCGGCGCCGACAGTGGATGTCGACCCAGCTCGGCTGTAAAATGGCAAAGAAATCTAGCCTCGGCTCGTGTTTTTAAAAGTGGGATTTGAGAAAGTCAAATATTTAGTTGACGTGTCTCGTCTTAGTAACTAATACCATGCCCAATACTAATCACTACAGACTATATACTAGCACGTGATTGAGAATTTTAGATCGTGGCATTTCTTGGCTTCATTAAATGATAAACGAAAGCCAAAGATCCGATATTAGAGCGGCTAGATTTCTTTGCCATTTTACGGCCCGAGCCGGGTCGGCATCCACCCAAGCGCCGCCACCACGCAGATCCGCCCGCCCGTGCCCCTGGTTAAACTCCGGTGACGGCGACGGGCGACGGTATAGCACGAACGCCGCAGCCCATCGGTTTCGCCGACTAGCGCCCCGCTCGTATCGACTCCACTTGCCTCCTCGCACCGCGACGCTATAAGCCTCGTGGATGCTTACCACCGCCTCCGTCGCGCGATGACGCTCCCGCCGCAGCCTTTCGCCCCCGGACGCCGGAGGTCTCCGGGCGGGCGCCCTTCGCTTCGCTCCCGCCGCCGCTCCGGGCCTCGAAGGTACCGGGCCCGCTTCACACTCTTCCGTCCGTCGCAGCCGGCACAAAGCAAACGGGTAGGCATGGGAATATAGAAATAGGCTGTGATGTCTCGTGAGGCTGTTGGGGTCTGGATTCAGGCAGACTGGTAGTGAAGGCTGCAACAGGTGCTGTGATCCACAGAGTAGGCAAATTACTCGTTGGTCTGAAATGCCTCATAAGTCTCCCCTGTCCATTTTGGTCTGGATTCAGTTCAGTGTTGGCACTGGTGGATTCCGAAGCTTACCAGCCTCCACTTAGAAACCCGCCCCCGTTTATCGCCCATTCGCCTCGCCTTTACCAAATAAGTAGCCGCTTGTCATCGGTGATTGTGGTCTTGTGAACTCCGCCTTCTTTCCTGGCAAAGCATTTTTCATCATAAATTGTTAACATAGGACTATGGGTCCAGAAGCAACTCTATGTACAGATTGTATCACAAACACATAAGGCTCAGGGGCTTAGATAGCTGCAAATGTATGTGAGCCGCTACAATAGGTTTTGTTGGCACTCACAAAAAGACACAGCATGTACACTTATTGCAGAATGATATAAGTGTGGATGGCTAAGATGCTAGTTAGCAAAAAATAAAGCTCAATACAGCCCACCTGCCATTTTGCACGATAGCATGTGCAAAACGACAATCGCAGTTTTATAGTACCTTTTCTCAATCATAAGTTCACAAAAACGACACAATTTAATATTGCCTTTTTCTATCATACGTTACCAAAAACTATGTGAATTGTAACGGCAACGAAAAGTACTTGTGATGATGAATATAGCCGGAGCAGAGCCATTCCCATGTGACGAATCTAAACGCTTTTGATTGGTGCGTAGTCTTGATCAAGTAACGTACATACGCACGCATGATAGCTAGCTAAATAAGTACTTAATCCGTTTCAATTTTTGTCGTTTGGTTTTTTTAGATTCATTCATTTTGCTATGCACCTAGACATACACTATATCTAAGTACATAGCAAAATGAATGAATCTAGAAAAGCTAAAACGACTTACAAATTGGAATGGAGGGAGTAGAAGGTAGAAGCATTAAGTGCTACCGCCGCAGCACATGCCGGGGCAAGAGGAGGAGGAGGACGCACCTGCGCATGCTGCCCTTTCCTCCAGTGCGCACAGCGCCCGCCAACATCTGGAGCTTCTCCACATTCATCTGCATGAGGAGAAAAAGAGTCAAAGGAGTCACACACACATGCAGTACAGTACGTCACTGGCGAGGACACAAGCATGCGAATCCAGAAACCCGATGGAGGGTTCTCCAAATCGCACTCCTGATTCCACCGAAACGAAACGCAACGCAACGACAGATACAGTCAGGTCGGGCTGGTAGACCGAATCTCACAAGCAAGCAGCCCCCTGGTGCTAGCAGGAGAGATAAATCTAGTCTAGTCTAGGGTACATAACAACGGGAGAAAGCGCAGCCCAGATTGAACGCGCAGCCAACCCAACGGCGAACGGCGATATCAATACCAAGCAATCGAGTAATGCATCTGAATCGACGGAACCTCGCTCGTATCAGCAGCGGGCAAACCCTACCCTAGCCTAGTAAACCAAGCAAAACAAATCACGGACCTCGCGAGGCAGCCAGCCCAGGGTACGCGGGGGAGAGAGGAAGAGGGGAGGGAGGGGCAGGCTCACCTTGGACAAGCGCGGCGACCGGCGGCGGCGGGTGGAATGGGGGACGGGGAGGGATTTCCTGAGCTCAGCAGGAAGCAGATAGAGATAGGGGAGTCGGGTTCGGGATTCCCGGGTTGGAACGAGATCCTCTGCATTTCTTTGTCTGCAGTTGTTCTCTGAAGTTGTAATCTGAACCGTCCATGGAAATCCAACGGTGAAGGTTCCAAAACCCATATAGCAGGCCGTATACGTGGGTTATGGTGGCCCATCTAAGCCCAAGACACCAGAATTAGACACGAGATTGCACAGCGAGTTGGTCCTTCCGTGCGCCGCCGGCCGTCGTCTTCGCCATCGTTAGTGCCGCGATCTGCTCTTTTGTGGCTGCGGGGTCGATCGGCTCGTTGCTCTTTTGTAGTATTGTCATTTCTCTCTTAGTCTCTCCTGCAAAGCCAAGCTCGCCGTCGTGGTCGAAGAGGCGGAACTCTCATTGTCGCGGTCTTACTCGTCGAGTGCCGCTCGACGGCCGCGCAGCCGTCCAGCTCGGCGCGCACAGGAAGCCTCGCCCCCGGTCTGTCGAGCAGCGGCAGCTAATCACCCTCCAGACCATCTTTTTTACCAACGGACTTGAGAAATTCGGTGCATGACGCTGCTTGGATTAGACGCAAGGGGGAAGGTCAGATTCTTGTTTTTTCATCAAATCCATTGATGTATGGAGCAGGTCGGCTGTTGAATCGGTCCCTGTTTCTGTTTTCTTTTTCGTTCATAGAATTAAATAAAAATCTCTCTTCCTTTCTACTTTATATTATTAGATTAGATGTGTATTGCTTTGTATTTATATATCTTCCAATTGGGTATATGCATGCTGTTTGCTTTGAATTCATGGATTATTAGATGCGTATTGCTTTCTATTTGGGCTGATGAGCCGGCTGCTGGCCTGTTAGAATGGGTATAAGCTCTCCAAGTTGTAGAATCACCGTTTGATCTAATATAAATGGCTCAGATCACAACTGCAGAGAACAACTGCAGAGAAGAAATGCAGAGGATCTCGTTCCCCGGGTTCGGGTCGGGAGCACGGGAAGGGGCTTTTCTTCTCTTCCCCTGCGCTCAGCGTTGATCCAATCCTGACCGTCCGATGCCGCCGCTACTCGCTCGGATGCGGTCCGGGAGAATGGATCAAATCACATTGTCCGCCAATCTCGAGCCAAGGGTCTTTAGGTGCAATGACCTCTTTCTACAGACACAATTTTGTGTCATTTTAACGTATAAGACCACAACTTGATCATACTATATTAGGCTTGTGCAGCTTCGTAAGCTTGCTTACCTTGTGGAGCTAAGAGTTTAGTTAGGCTATGGCTTTTAAAAAGTTGTTGTGAGCTACGAGCTTTAAAAATGTCATTTTGAAAAGAGAAGTTTGAAAAGGCTGTTTTTAAAAGTGAGATTTGAGAAAGTCAAACATTTAGTTGAGCAACAGGAGCTTGCTTTTTAGGAAAACTGTTGTCAGCATCACTTTCGCTTATAAGCGGACCCCACTTGTTAGTCTTAACTCCGTCTCCCTCCTCTCGCCAGTGTATACTCATGTGCTTTCTTCTCACAGTCTACATTGCTTGTTTTGTCGGTCTATCCACGCCTTGTTGTAGCCACTTTGGGTGGGTGCCTCATTGGGGCAGTGCTTGTCCATAGCTGAAGAAGGGATGCGTAGATGTCTCGCCAAAGAGGGGTGGGTGACCCGGTCTCACAACCGTTGACTGGTAGGAGGATCTAGAGCCTCGCAAATTCTCATGGAAAACGAACGGTATGTAGTATAAGAGGAGCTGCCGAGCTTTGTACTAGAGCAAACACAACTTTTGTCCTACAAGTAGTTGTGACTTTTGACCATTTTGGTTGTTTTTAGCTTTTGCAAAACAAAAACATGTTGATCAAACCCAACCAAGATAGTCTCTTCGACTTTTTGTGTATCTTGAAAACACCGACACTGATCAAAGTAGGGCACCCACTACTTGAACTGAAACTGAAAACCAAGGTGGATAAGCCGTCAACTTAGTGACAAAGCGTGTGGCCTCGAAGATGAAAATTGGCACAATTTGCATTTTGAACTATGTTGTATTGGATGTAGAACATTTCATACTAGTTTTATGTCTTTGTTGATACTCTAGCTCTTTTTTTCTACCGTTGTAGTTTAGTTCTGAGAGGACTACTTTATTCTTAGTAAGTTTAGTTAAACTCGATAAAGAAAGTTGTCTAAGATGTTCATAGATGTATTGTGCGCGCACGCTTCTAAAACCACAATCCTTATTTGGTGCGGTGCACGCGCGCTGCTTCAGAAAACGGTGCACACGCACTTTTATCTCTATGCTTCTCAGAGCCCATGTCTACTTTCTTGGGCCCAATTTTTTGAAACAGTAAAACGCCCGTGACCGACCCCCACCGGACGACCGTTCCTTTCTCATTCCCCCCGACGCGCCTCTCATTTGGAAAGCCCTCGCCGGAGCGGCGATTTGGTCGACGCCAAGATCCCCCCTCCGGCCGACGCGCGCCTCGCCTGCGCAGGCGCACCGTCGCACGCTGCGCACGCGTGCTCCATCTCCGGCCCCTACGCCCAAGGCGTCGTCTGGCGCGCCCGTCGCGGTCGCGGCGGCTGCCGCTCCACGCCGTGTTCGTCGCCGTGCAAGGGTAGCGGGTTGTCGTCGGTGGCGGTGTTCATTCCGACGAGGAAGCCTCCACCTCGCCTCGGCGGGTCTTCGCCTATCTAAGCCGGCGTTCTCCCCATTGACGCGCTGCTGTACAAGGTGCCTATCCCCATCATCTTTTTCCGATTTCATTACGATTTGCGAAGAGGCGGATTTTGATTTTGAGCCGGATTTGGTCTCGATTTGTTTAGAATCGTGGCCTCGTCATCTCGATTTGGTTTGGTTTGTGTGAGGCATGAGTCGTAGCCGTCTACCTCTTGATTTGTGGCGGATTCGTCGCCGGTTTGTTTTGTTTTTAAGATTCGGTTCATAGCTGAATTCGTTCTCGATTTGGGGCGGATTTTTCAGAGCCGATTCGTCACTGTATTTATCTCCATATGGGCAGATTTGTGGTTGGCGGAGTCTGAATCAAGTTGGAGTAGTTGAGGGTCTGACAACGAACTGGACAACGAAGCAGTCAGCACCGGGGTTCAAGCGGTTTGCATCGTGATCCAGTGTTTGCTGCAACGAGGACTTCGACACCGTCAGTCACCGTTGGCTTTCAACACCTGCAGCTCATGCATGTATGCGACACCGCCGCTCCCTGCCTCTCCAGTCCCCTGCTTATGTGGGAAAGGGGAGAAAGAGATGAATCATATTTCCTTCATTTCATGGATTCAGCCAACCGTGCGTGGTTGTGCGTGTGTGCTTTTGCCAGGATATGATTTATCACTCATATATTAACATGGATGCCGGCTGGTTGGATGATAGCATCTACCAATGCAAGTCATTTGCCTGAATAATCTTGATGTTGTACCTTGACAGTTTCTAAGATGTTTTTAAATGTTCCAAAACTAAATCTAGGCTAATAAATAAAGGTTAGAAAATTTCATGCATCAGTAATAACACTACATCATTGTTTTTAGATTTCTGTTGACAGATCACAATGCCTACATAATAAGAATTCTTAAATTTGAAGGATACGTAAGCTAAACTATTCTGAAGCACGTTGTTTTCATATTGTCTGCAGCTATTTTCTATTCAGTCCGTAGTCTTCATCCTGAATAATGAGATAGTTCAGAAACGAAGTTTGGGAGAATTATAATATTAAATTTGATTATGATGATTTAAACTCTATGCTTACAATAAGTTATACCATCAGTGCAATATGTTCCTTATGTTTTAAAACTGCAGATGCAGTAGCATATTTGCTTCACTCAGTTGTTTATCAGGAGAACCTCGCTTTTTATTCAAAATAAATGTATTGTCCTCAAGACATGCTTTATCTCCTTCAGAACTGCTTAAATGTTATGTTATTTAAGGTGTTACTATTTGTTTTCAGATTATATGGTCAAATATAATAGGATATATTCCCTGATATATGTCCTAGCATATTGTTAATCATTATAGGGAACTTAAAATGTGGCGATTTATATCATCAACAAAGGGTGAAGCAAAAAATTTATTGCCTAGCATATTGTTGTCACATGCAAATAAACGTGTACAACTTGTGGCTGCTAGCGTATAAATATGAAGACTCATTTGTATGGTCATCCTGAGTTAAGATAAAAGCATGTAGCCTATATGTGCGTTTAGTGCTACTGGTTAAAAATTATGTCATGGTCCCTTTATAGACTGTTCTTTTTTTTAATGTTTGTCATAGAGTAAAATGCACATGTGGTACCTAAACTATTGTGCACCTCTCAAATAGGTACTCAAACAAAAAAAAATGTAGCATTTAGGTACTTAAACTACAAGTTTGGATATGCAATGGTACAAATATGGTCACACACACTACAACAGCCAACATGGAGGTGCCATGGTGGATAAAGGAGGCCACAACACCTTGTTTTTTTAAAAAAACACCCCTGCCCAAATCTGATGTGGACAAAGGAGACCACAACAACCAACCTGATGATATATATACTGATTTCAAACTGAGTATTTGAGCAAAAGTAATACAATAATGAGACAAAGCATTTAACTACAACACCTAAGTTAACATCAGTGACATATATTGACTAAAATAGCATCCATTACATCACAGTTTTGGTGCTTGCAGCCAACATGCATTACATGATAATTTTGGAGCTTGAAGCTCACATCCCAACATGCATTACATGATAATTTTGGAGCGCGTACAGGTCTGCGGCCAGGAGAGAAAAGGAGGGAGAGAAAAGAAAGAGGGAGGAGAGGCAGGGGCAAAGGAGTGCAAAAATAGCATGTCCACGTAAGCACCCTGTAGTTGCGTTCTCTGAGTTTGTACTGTTATGGATCGAAGTAGATAGATCAAGTAATTAAATGATATGTTTTTTAGTTTGAGTACCTTTTTGAGAGGCATACAATAGTTTAGGTACCATCAGTGTATTTTACTCTTTGTCATACAATAGCTGATGCATAGTCATAGGCTAGAAAAACAATAAAAATGCATAATATGCATCTGCATCAACAAGATGTCTACTCTTAGTTTTTTTTTTTGTCTACTCAGTTTTGCAATATTTTAATTTGTTATTTCTTATCTGCTCTTTTGAAAGTTTTGCTGGTGTTTTCTTTTTGTACGAGGAAATGTTTGAAATCGAAAAAAGTGTTTGCTCATTGGTTTGACTGTTAGATTTTAGCCTTAGCCTGTCGAATTTGAAAGATCTTTTGCACTAGTTTTTTGCTAGAATTTTTTTACTACATTTAGTGAATACGATTTTACATCTTTGATATACCTCTTTTTCATTCCCTAAGAGCCTAAACATGGTGTCATATTTTGGTCTATTTTCATTTTGTAGCCATAGTATTTTTTCTGTATACCTAAAGTTGCTTGGGATTAAATTTTACCACCGTGAGAGGGAGAGATAGAGAGAGTGAGAAGTGGAGAGAAAGGGAGACCGAGGGAAAGAGAGATAGAGGGAGAGGGAGAGATGTATAGGGAGAGATAGGGAGAGAGAGAGAGCCTATTGCACCTGGATTGGCGTTGCAGACCAAGTGGGAGAATGATTGAGTTGAGATTATCTTCGTAGGAGCACACACGTCATCATCTTCCACGTTTCTTTCGGTTACTGTCCTAGTCTCACTCGGTGATGCGTCCTGGACTCTTGGCGGCCATTATATATGCACAGTTTAGAAAAGAAACTTTTCTTCTCCGATTGCTGACTCAAATTTTGTTCATTGTAGACAATCATGTGTACAACAACAGCTAAACGCCCGAAGATGGAAGATATTTGGGCGCGGTGCAATTTCCTACCCGTCGTTTTACCTTCAAACTTCTGGCTGAGAAAAAGATCACCGACCATCTTGTTTTAGCCACGGATGCAAATGTGCAAAGCCTGCCGACCATCAGTTGCTCAACAGTCCTTTTGTGTCTCAAGAGAAAAGCATCTTCAGTTCTTCTATACGTGCAGTGCGGACTTCTTGGTCAGTCAAAGCTCCCGACATCATTCGCTGCTTTTTCGAGCCTGCACTGCCTCCATTCGTTCTTCGACAGTGCCCTGGACAGCCATATCATATCATGATCAATACAGAAAGATAACATGAGAATTGGAGTATCAGAATGTCAAACAGTCTGCCTTGTATTATATTCTGATAATAGCCCCATGAAAATATGGATTATGACGAGATTTGATGGGAAAAGGATACCTTCACAATGAATCTTCTGATAGAAACAGTCTTTGTTTGACCAATTCGATGGATGCGCATGACAGCTTGCTCTTCCACAGCAGGATTCCACCAAGGGTCCTTAAGCAAACATCTCATAAGAAACTCCAAACAAGTGGACGATAGCTAAAAGATACTAACTGATAGCATAAAAAAATGTTAACAGTACTATGTATTTCTGTTACACTAATACAGGCAGGTGTAAGCACAGATGCAGCTTCAACACCATGCTACAAATATGTAGCGAAGGCATGTACTTGGTTCAATGTATGCATGCATGGCATTGCAACCAGCCCAGGTCATTATCATATAGTATGTTAATCAGCATTGATAAACAAAAAAATGATGGATCAGTGAATTCCATCTTTAGTTAACTCTGGTAATATCAAATATTAACAGTAAAGATTCACTTTGTTAAAAAAACAGTAAGTATTCAATGATGTGAGACAGACAAAAAAAGGTAGCACAATACCAAAGATATTATAATTTAAACTTTCTTTGGAAACATTGCAAAAAGTAGAATGGGGCATACCATGACAAATGCATTAGAAGCAGCAGTAAGATTGATTCCAACACCACCAGCCTTCAGAGACATAAGCAGAACCTGCATAGGTCAAGTGCAATGAAGGTCCTAGCATTTCCAACATATCATCTCTCAAACTACGATAACACTAATTTAGAAAGGAGTGGGTCCAAGAAACAGAAGAAATACCAAAATGCTTTTGTCCTCTGAGAACTCCTTGATAACTTTCTCCCTTTGTTGAAGATTCAATGTCCCATCCAACCTAGCAAATGAGAAATTATTCCTGCCATGCAAAAACTCAAAAATTAGTTGGTAAGATTAGCTTCGTCAAAACAACAAAGAAAAAAAAGACCTGCCAAAAAAGTAAAAATGTAAACCAGAAGGTCTAGTATCGTGGGGGCAGGAGCTTCTTGGTCGAAATTACATGTATTTTAGATCTTACAGGTAGCAGCATGAAAACAAACATAATATGCAAGTGATTCAAATAGACTGCACCATACCTCGAAAGTGGAATTTGCAACAGATCTAAAAATGCAGTCCACTGGCTAAACACAATACTCTTAGCACCTGAACTGCGAAGAACTTCCAAGTCCTGTAGGAGAGCAGAGATCTTGGAAGATTCAACCCAGTTTTTCAACGTCAATTTGAAAGCGGTTATCAGTAGGAGCAGTTATAAGGTCCTGCTTGCTCATTGACTTTCTGCAATAATATGATCAAAGTGAAGAACATGACAAGTTGGCATGGAAGAGTGCTTTAAGAAAACCAAATGTATCAAAGACAGAAGAAGATTGAAACATAAAATACCTACAGACAGGACAAAGGCCTGCTGTCGCACTCCGCCAACTAGATAAGAGACATTCTCGGCATAAACGGTGAGCACAGGGAGTTAATACCGCATCCTCAAAGGCTTCCAGGCAAATAGGGCACTCCCCTTCACCCTTTTGCAATTCTTGCACAACCTCTTCAATATAAGCTCTAGAGGGGATGCAAGAAGAATCACCATTAACAGCACCATTACCCCAGCGCAAGAGAAAACGCTTTGCAAGCTTGTTTAGGTCTGCAAAATCTTGTGTATCCCCACGACTGGCAAAAAAAAAAAGCTCCATCATCAGTAGGTACTAACGACAAAATGCAAGAATATCGATGTTCAATTTTTAAAAACTATTGTTATTCATGTAAGAAGACATGAGCCCAAATTTACTACAACAGGCTACTACTATGCATAGCGTTGCATGGAAACAAACCTCATAACAAGGAATGGATGATCACAGCATTGCCTTAGGCGTAAAAAGTAACTCCAAAATTGAGGCATAATTGTGCAGAACCCTTCCTTGCTCAACAAATTGATCAAATTTTACCTATAACCAACATGAGGCAATTAATTTGTCTGAAAGGACATCCATATCAGTAGAAGTGCATTACCTTAGATCTTCGAAATAGAGCTTCATAGAAATCCTTCTCAGCCTCAGATAAAACACAGTATTTTACTTCAATATTTGCAGGGGGTAAATTAAGGATTGGCCTGCACAAAAGCATTCATGTAAGTTATGTGCCAAAAAAATGTTGATAAAAGGAGTGGATTAATAGATTGCAGGCTTTTCAAATAAAATGTTCATAGACTGGTTGTATTACTTCTTAGCAATTCAATAAAGCATCTCTACCCCACAAAAAGGAGGGGAGAAAGACAAAATGCATCACAACCAAAGTTGAACATACTTGCCCTCCTTGTCTGTGCTATTTTTAGTCCTTCTCAGCATTATTGGCTTCAAAATGGACTGCAGTAGCTTTGAGCCCCTTTCATCACCTTCTTCATATGGTTTCTGTACAAGTTTATTCCACCTAAACAGAAGGTGAAAATTAAAAGTTATAGAATACAGTCAGCATAACAAATTAGCATACTTGATGCGAACAAAACAGAAGAGTAAATTTCATCAGCAGTCCTTGAACTTGTCCTGGGTTCTTATCCATGTCCCGGTACCCAAAATATATTTTTGGCACTCTAAACTTGCTAACTGTACCACATGAGGTCCAAGCCATAACTGTGGCATACTGACTGTGCAATGACATGGCCCAAGTCATGACTGTGGCATACTGACTGTCCTGCATTCTCATCTAGGTCCCAGTAATCTCAAAATGCACTTTTGTAACCGTAAATTCACTAATAGTACCACACGAAATCCAATTCTTGTGTTAAATTGTCCATGTGGCATGTTGACTATGCGATGACGCGGCCATGACATGTGACTATGTGAGGCATGCATGTACAAGTGATGATGGCCTCGACGTCGCTACTCCTCCACAGTATGCCTGGCCAGCTCGCTGAAGGGAAGAAGGCTAGATAAAGAAGATAGGGGAGATGGAGTTGACAGTGCGCACCAGATGTGAGAGCCACATCATAGTATGATCAGCATTCCACAGAGGGTTTAGTGCAAGTTCCAAAGACATAGACCTCATGTGGTATAATTAGCAACAGGTTTAGGGTGCCAAAAATGTATTTGAGAACACAGGGACCTACATGAGAACGTGGGACAAGTTCATGGACTGCTAATGAAATTTTCTCATCAGCATCGTTTGCACGGTAAAAAAGTACTCCACCATAGGGTAAGACCTCCCCCATGGCATTGAAGGAAAAGCAGAAGATTCTCGAACATTCTCTTCCATAGGGTCGAGAAAAGGCCACAAACCCTGGTTTGCCAGTTGCAAATCATGTTGCAACCATTAGTAGACCACATATTTCACTGAAAATAGAATGGGTGGCCTTTTTTTGGTGAGAACGGGGAGTTGAACTCCCGACCTGTAGGTTGAACTTCTGCTTCCGTGGCGCTAGGTTCTCACATCATTGTAACAATAAACATGCCACGTGGGCGGTTGAACACAAATGTTGAAGATTTAGACCTCATGTTGTGCAATTAACAAGTTTGGGATATCAAAATTGCATTTTAAAAGTACCAGGACCTGGATGAGAATGCAGACAAGTTCAAGGACCACTGATGAAATTTACTCAAAATAGTATATCAAGATTGGTGAACAAAAGTGAATTGTATTTTCACAGTTTTCGTTTTCAAGAAAAACAACAGTTGTGGTTTGCATCTTGAGCAATGAGCAATATCATCCATGTAACTAACAGAAAAGTTCGTCAAGCCTCATGAAAATTCAAACAGAACATTTGGATGCAGATACTAACAGTGTCAGAGGGACGGGTGGTTGGCAGGGGCCTCGGGTGCCCCCACGTTTGGTACATTCCTGTTACAACACTGAAATCTAACACATAATGCAGTAAGAAAATTCCTAACTGGACATGATTTATCTCTATCTGTTTAGCTCCCTTAACATACTTGTTCTAGGTTGCTGCCACTGCTATGAACAAATTAATCATCCACACAACCTAAAAATGCTATCATGATGTGTACAATAAATATAAAATGGTAAATAATGTAAGAAATCATTTTAGACTTCAAAAGTCCAATTAATTTATTTTTTTCTTGAACACAAGTCCAATTCATTTAGAGCTGTCAAATTCAACAAGAATAGTCAATGAAAACTAATAAAGATCACACTTACAAAGCCCAATTCCTCCATGGTTCAACTTTCAGAAACCGGAAAAGGCTGTATAAATCCTCCAAGTTGTTCTGTCAGCAAAGTAAACTTCATTAATTTGAATGCATAAGCACCTAGTGTGAAAATACATGCATGAAAATAAGAGTAAATATCTGCTCCATTATCTTGCATTAGGGATAAATATGATATGTTCAGGGAGTTCTAACAAAGACCAATAGATCTACACATATTCTCACCTGAATTGGTGTACCAGTGAGACACCAGCGTCGATCTGCAGTCAGAGCAGCCGCAGCTAGGGATATCAAACTTTTAGAAGATTTTATCATGTGTGCCGTCAAGAACAACTCTGAACCAATGTACAGAGTACAAAGCCCCATTTTCGGTTGAACCCTACCCAAACAGATATCAAAAGTTGAGTCAAGAATAAGTTTGCATAATTCAAACTAAATATCAATAGCAATAGCCCCCACAAGTTCCCCATCACTGCATGCACACTTTGGTCAATGTGGCTATCTTCTTTATGCATGTATGGACCAAATTCAAGCCAGCCATATTTTACCAATAAGACTGCATAAGTATGACATGAAGGATGAAATGCAGAAACAAGGTGGGGGAAGGACGAAAGACAAGCAAAAGGGTAATGCATTATCTGTTTTATTTTGATTAAAAAAGGACACAAGTTGCATTCAAAATGGACACAAGTAAAAAGTAGATGTCAAATCAAATGGCTATAGTGGTAAAAGTATGCAAATGAACAGCCAATCGCATGGTCTGTTGCTATCTAGGTTATCATAACCAACGAAAATGTTTACAGAAGCTTGAAGAAATTAAGAGTAAATGGAAAGAGCTATGACATCTCAGAGCTTACATCGATTGAAAATTCTGATGACACAACACCATATGTAGTCAGAACAATATCACTCTGACCAATGATGCTCGCGTCTTTTGGCCTGTTTTGTCCGTAGTGAACATATATATTCACAGCGCCTGGCTTAGTATGAGCTTCAATCTCCGCCTGTTATTCATAATATCAACTCTAGCGTTCAGAAAAATTGTTACAGGAAACATTTACAAATGAAATTGGCAAAGCAAGTCAAAATTATGTTGACCTCTTATCTTTTACTTCTCTTCAGCAAATGAACATACATATAATGTAGCATAGGCAATGGTGTGGTGATGCCACAGTTAGAACTATACCTTCCACTGACTAATTAGTGTCATTGGACAGATAATTAGATTGCCTCCTGCAATAATTGGGGCCTTAGGTTTCTTGTGTTTGCTAAAAGAGAAAGGACTAGCAAGCTTCTTCACAGCATCATGTGATTCACCCAACCCACTAGCTTCTCTAGGGATCTGAGAAGCATTCTGAGTTGTGATGCATCCTTTGCTAGAATCAGAAAGAAGAAGAGCTATTGTCATAATAGTCTTCCCCAGTCCCATTGCATCTGCCAGAATCTTAATTTTTACTCAGTCAGTTAATAGAATTGGTCACAATTTTCAAACAGGAACAGTAGCTATCAATAGAAATGGTAAACATAAAGAAGTACAATAATAAGAATATCCTTACCCCCTCCTCTAGAAAGTTGTAATGTACTAGGAAATTCAGTTGTTGCGTCGCCTGAAAACACGTTCAAGTACAAAACTAGCTCCCTCCTGAAATAAATGCAATAAAATGTGAAATGTTAATGTTCAACTATAGCTATGGTTATTAAAAACAGCTCATAAAACACATACATACTTGTCCTCAAGTTTGTATGCTTCCCAACAAGGGTGAAGGGTTGTAGCGGCATC
This sequence comes from Hyparrhenia diplandra, assembly GCA_015847255.1. Lineage (NCBI taxonomy): Eukaryota > Viridiplantae > Streptophyta > Magnoliopsida > Poales > Poaceae > Hyparrhenia > Hyparrhenia diplandra. The sequence continues at coordinate 270,671 of JADLZK010001025.1, forward strand.
CTGGGAAGAACTACCTTTCTCCAGCTGCAGCATCCAATGAAGTGCCTGCTTTTGATAAGAGCGTAGATCACACAGCAAAAGAATCTGGGGAGCCCTTTCCTACAAAATATAAATTCAGAGCACACTGAGTCAAGATAGTATCAACTGGATGCTGAAACTCTGCACAACAATGTGCTGTTGAGTTACCTCTAGTGCAGAGTTGTCTGAGATACCAATTATATCATCCAAATCTGAATCTGAAACAGTTTCGTCACTATGACCCTCTTCATTTCCATCAGAAGACAACCTCAATCTCTCGGATGTCAACTTTGCGGCAGGCGCTCCTATACTCTGTTCAGGCAGATAAAACATAAAAGACATAATTATTATCTTGATAGCAGTGTAACGAATGAAAAATTAAACTATTACCTTTGTTTCAATTGGTCGCTTCCTGGAATAAAGATCTTCCGGAGTAAAAGCGGCCTGTTTTGAAATTTATGTCGAACCAAAAAATATCAGACCATACTAAAATGCTGATTCTGGAGAAAGAGCAATACATAAAACTTACATGAAATTGATTCTTTTAGTGTCTTTTGATACCTTTATTTATTCATATTCTAAAACCATATGATGTATGCGATGTTGGTGTAAAGATATATAATTGTTTTCATACTTCTTAATTTTTTGCTTTGTATTCAACAATGACTGTTCAAAAAATATTTATCAACGACGATTTCAGGATACCAAAGAGCTCCAAATTACAATTGTGCAAACTTTAGAAATGCATTCACCTATACCAAGAGCTTTGAATTGATAGGCTTTTGCAGTGCATTTGCACTAGAAGATAAAACAAACAGCAGATGATAGGGGCACACAGCTCACCTTTATAAAAGGAGCAAGCCCTATCAGTTTGAAAAGTGCAGGTAGGGGGTGAAATGTGGAGTCCTCTGGAGCAACCTGAGCTGCCTTGGGCAAGGCTTGCTTTGATCATGAAACATTGAGCTGTTGATATATATACTACAAAGTACAAGACCCTCAGTGTAGGTGGTGTAGTCAAGAAACAAAGATGCTAAACAGCATATAAACTGGACTTAGTTTCAGGGACGATTCATATACCTCACTGACAAGAGGACAGTGTCCATAATGTTAAGCACCTCGGGAGCTGATTTGCACGAGCCCTTGACTTTTAACTTGTCCTCTTTGAGAAGGGAAGGAGGCACCGTGCCCACTCATTGGGGATGCGACCCACCTAAAGAGCGACAAAACTGTTCATACATACAAATTGGCCTGATGCAGTGTCGAGAATTGGGGTGGGCAGCAGTGATGAAGTAATGTACTTACCTCCCCGTGGCTCGGGGTGGAGAAGCGCATGATCTCGTTGGAGCAGGAAGCTAGGGCGGGACGGCCGGAACGGTTCTTGCCCACGGCGGCTGTGGCGTTGGGGAAGGTGAAGGTGACCGCGTCCCCTGAGGCAATTCGCCTGCCCTTGCAGGTGGACAGCCCCGCCATCTCGGCGCTCCCTACCAGCCACCAGTGCTCCCCGCCGCCGCCACCGTTGGTTGTGGGTGTGGCGGGCTTAGGTTTCTCTGCCGTGGGTGTGGGCCGGGTAGGGGCTTTCTTTGGCGCGGATGAGTCGACGAGGGCTTTGGCGGGTTTCGCTTTCGCCGGCGGAGGGGAGGGAGACGGAGACGGTGACGGCATCGGCGGGAGAGGTGGCGCAGCCTTGTGGTTGAAGTCGAGGAGGATGTTAATGGCCTTGGTGGGGTCGTCGCCGGCCATGTGGAGCGCACGGATGATGTCCATCTCCGACGTGCCCTCGCCGAGCACCGCGCGCACCATGGCCACCTGCTCCTCCCGCTCCTTCCCCATCTCCCCCGTGAGACGGCGGCGGCGGCGGCGGCGGCGGCGGCTCTGCTCGCACCCGGCCCGCGAAATTTGCCCCAAACTCCTGCCTCGCGCCGCCGACTATTCGATTTCGCGGGAAGCTAGAGAGGGCTGGGCTGGCTGGACCGATTTGCCCTCGCCACACTCCTTCGGTCCTTCTGGCTGGGCCGCTGGGGGTTGTCCAGCGCTCGCCACGGTGCTCGGAGCATGGTCGGTTTCCCCACAAGAACCAAATTTCCAAAGGACAGTGTTCTCCTGGACTTCAGGTATTAGGTGACAAGTTTTGATGATCATTTAATAATGAAAGAGAGATGTACAAATATAAGTTATTTAATGAGAATTGCAAACACATAAACCAAGTCTCAAAGACCAAGAAAGCAATACCTAGCGTGTTGGCATGAAAATTGCTAATGATTTATAATAAAATTATTTATAGAAAGGGATAAACAATTATAAGTTAATGTTAGTGGATAACATGACATAATGTTAGTTAATGGAGGTTAGTGGATGTCGTGTCTGGTTCACATGTAGATAAAAAAATATGTACTTTTTGTGAAACAAAAAATATGTACTCTTGACACCGACACCATTATATTTAAAATGAGAAGGCCATTTTGTCGCCACCCATATATATCTAGCACAACTCTCGAGACCTCCACACTGCTACGGTTGAGAGAGACGAATAGAGGTCGACGTGTGCCAATGAGGTCGCCGGTCTCCTCCGCCTCAGGTGTCCTCTTAGACCTCGGATGTGTGGGAGGCTCGTGTTGCCTCGGTCGGTGTTTTAGACCGGTTCCTTCTATAGGATTAGGTTTCCTGGGACCACAAGTTTGGGGGCAGGGGTGGCGGCGGTGCTGCCATGCCGGAATAAAGCTCATTCGGGTCTTCGTCCACCTTGTCGTCATTCGATCCGATGTCGGCGAGAGGCCTGCGAGGTGGTGTTGTACAGGATCCGGAGCTCGAGCTTCAGATCAAGCTGGTCGGCGACTTTTGGGTTATCTTCTCCAATGGAGACACAAGTTCCTTCCACGACGACGTCTATGGCGGACAACGGTGGCGATGCGACGGGGATTTCTTCGAGCTGAGTTTCGCCTTGGACCCTCCACCATCTCCGACGGATTCCCCGCCCTCATGAACGCCGACGAGGTGAGGTCCGTTCAGCTTTCTTGCGGAAAGGTGGATTCTTTCCGCATCTTTGGGGATGCACTTCTTGTCTACGTCACCAGTTCTTCAAGTGATACTGGACCGCTGGTCTCGTTGCCGGTGGCGGTGTCGTCGGCTATGGGATCTTCCTTATCCTTTCTCTGTTTCTTGTAGTCGATATTCGTTCAGTGTTTATGATGTGCTGGTGGCAAGTCCGGGCGCTGACTGCTGCGATAGATCTAAGTATTGGTGCCTTCGGCAGAGGAGGAAGGTGGACTCCTGACGACCACAAGGATTCTCGTCGACAAGCAGAAGCTTCGAGGTGCTCCTCGACATTGGGGATTTTTCAATGTAATTTCAGATGTTTTAGGGGGGTTCATGCAAATCTCGGTGCTTAATATAATCCCCTTTCCACCCAAACAAAATAATAAAACGAGAAGAAAGTTGCGTGCCTCTACGTAAACCAAGTAGGGAGCGTATACTATGGAAACCAACTTTGTATGCAAACTATGAAAATTTCGACCACAGTCATTGGATCTGCATCCGAAGGCCAAATAGAGGTGGGAAATTTTAATACTTAAACCCTCCCACCATTAGCTTTGCTAATCACATTTTTTCTAACCCCCAAGCGACCACGGGGACAGACTCCACGGCGTCTCCATTACGATCACGTCGCGTGTTCGCGCGGACAGAACTGTCGCCGCCACCGCCGCCGCTCAAAATGTCAATAGCCCGACGCTTGTCATGACGTGGACGAGTGCATGACTGCTCTGTTCCTGAACGGTAGTATAGGAGCGCTGCAGCACGTAGCTAGCCATGGAGATGGAGGACCGATCTCTCCACTCCATGGATGCTTTCTTCACCGATTTGCGCTAAGTTCCTCTTCTCCACGGAAGATAGAAATAGAATGAAATCGTGTGTATTCTGCTTATGCAATGCCAATTGTCTGTGGTGTGCCTGAACATTCAAGGTAGGCTCAAACTCTTGCGTCGATGTCCAGTCTAGGCCGACTAGGAGGACAACAGCGTCGCGCGAGGAGGATAGGCAGGGTCGCGCGAGGTGGACACGCGGTCACCCGATCGTACGTGGAGGCGCCGTTGAATCCCGGGCGGTGGCGGTGGTGGCGACAGTTCTGTCCGCGCGAGGAACACGCGACGTGATCCTAACGGAGACGCCGTGGAGTCTGTCCTGTGTCGTTTGGAGGGGGGTTTAGGAAAATGTGATTAGTAAAGCTAATAGTGGGAGGGTATAAGTGCTAAAATTTCCCACCTCTCTGGTCCTCGATGGAGATCCAATGGCTGTGGTGAGAGTTTCTATAGTTTGCATACAAAGTTGGTTTCCAATAGCATACGTTCTCAATCAACCAAGCATGTATACACTAGGGAAAAAAATATACGTCGCCAGCAGTGGCGGAGTTGCAGGTGGTCAGGGGTGGTCGCGGACCACCTTGAGCTCAGCCCAAGTAGAGCCCATGGAGGTAGTCAGTAGTGTGTCAATCGTGGAAATGTTCCTTAACGAAGCATATCCCAGTGGCGATTCACTTTAAGTTATATAATGTGACATGTCAATAAATTATGTAAATCGTTACTTTCGGTCAAGTTTTCCTTGCGACGGTCAAGTTATAAAAAATTTCTGACAACCTCCGGGGAGACAAAAGGGCCCAAAATATATGCGTATTGAATATCTAGACAGGTGCAATACAAAGATAAAAACACATATACATCAACTTATACATTTATCACAACCAAATTCGTATCAGAGAGTACCGTAGGAGGGAATGAACATAGTGAGAGCAAAGACAATCACTTTGATCAGTTTTACAACACATGCTTAATTTATCCACAAACTTGTAACAAAGTCCGGTTTGAAGCACAGTTTAACATGATAATATTCTCAACCGTGTTGAAGCAAGGTTTGATAAGCTACAAATAATCAGTAATATGATTTTTTGGTAGAAAGCAGTAATATGATTACCACTTCGCAAAATGGAAAAGAAAATGCCAATACCGAACAGAGGGGGAAAATAATAAACTGTGACCTCACAGCTCATGAGTTCAAGATTGTTGTCATCGGTTGATGGGCTACACTGGCCAGGCCAGTGCCTGGGCTGCGAGCCTAGTGGGCCGAAGATAAATCAAAAGTCAAAACATCAAAGGAGACCCCGAAAACTAACTTTCCCTTCCCTCGCCTCTCTTCACGCTAGTAAAAAAGAGCAGTAGAAGATGGAGGATCGGGGATTGATACCGGTGTACTCCCTCCGTCCACAGATAAGTAAACTTATTTGATTTCTAATGTTTCTGTTTGACTATTCGTCTTATTCAAAAAGGTTTAATAATTATTATTTATTTGTTATGGCTTAATTTATCATTAGAGATAATTTAAAGTTATAACAAATAAATAATATTTATTAAAAATTTTTAAATAGGACGAATGGTCAAACAAGAATGGTAAAAGTCAAAGAAGTGCACTTAATTGTGGACGGAGGGTGCACATATCCTCTCCTAGTATTATAGGTTTACATAGGTTAGGGTTTTCCCTCTTTAATTTTCTCCTCTTGACCGGCTTCGAAAGGCGCGACTGTGGTGGATCCGTTGGTGGTGCTCGAGTAACTGGAGCTCCTTCATTCTGTGACATCCATGGAGAATAGCAAATTGGAGCTTTGCTTACCTATGCTGTGTCTTTGGCGAGTGACGTCATCAATAGTCACTAGGGCAAATCCAATTGAAGTGTGTTATTTTTGACACCTCTAGCGGCCTCACTGCCTTCGCCGGCTGCATCATGTTTGTCTACCAACTTGTTTGGAAAACCGGGTTGGATCTGAACTACCACCGGTTTTGGTGGTCCGCCTTCCCTCTCCGGGGTGAATCGTCACCCGACGAGTGGAGATTGCTAATGGTCGAGGTGTCAAATCATTTGTTGTCGGGCGATGTGCGGAGCTTCTGATGTGCCAATGAAAACTTTTGATGTTCCTTTGTCAGGAGCGTGGTCGGCTTCAATGCGCTGATATGTCGAGGTGTCAGATCATTTGCTATCCGACGCTGTGATGGCTTTCGGCCATCTTTTCCGACCTAAGTGTCCAATGGCTACAAAGCATATCAGGGTGTCTAATGTTCTATTCTTGGTGGCAATGAAAACTTTTGATGTTCCTTCATAGGGAGGGTGGTCGGTGTCGGTGACGATGACAACCAGGAGAGTCTTACTAGGACTTAAATGCAATTTTTTATCTTTGTTTTTTTCAAATGAGTCATTGTAAGACGTGGAATGTAAAACCAGATCCATACGTGAAATATAAACCGGTTTTCTCAAAATCAAAAGGAAAAAAAACAAAGGAGACTCCGAAAAATAATTCGGTCAAAGGACAAGGCTAGGTTTTGGACAGTTGTGCCAAACGGAACATGGAATTCGTTCAGCGTAGCTGTCCTGTCGGCATGCCTGCCAGCGCGCATCAGGAGAATTTTAGAAGGTAATCGTTGCGTCAACCGCATATAAATAAATACGTTTACAAATCGGAAAAAATTACCGGAACATGAAGAACAGCCTGCAGTAGCAGTTGTTTATGGAGGTGGGCACATTCATGCGGCTGCGAGACCGAGACCGAGACCGAGACCGGCCGGGCCAGACGGTGGATCCGTGGAAAACGCATGGAAGCTACAGGAGCAGTTGCACGTACTAGCTGCGGCTGTCTGTGTCGAGTAGCGCGACGGGAACGGATTAACCGGAGGAGCCACGAGTCAATGTAACAAGCACATGCGCGAGGCCACAGTGGCGCAGTCCAGCAGCTCCTCCGCCCACGGGAACATGGGATGGGATGGGATGGGACGGACTGCCCGGCCCGGCGGCTCGGGGATGCCACGTTGCCGCGCAGCAGGGAGGTGAGCCAAGTCTGATCCGTATGTCTTGCATGTAGAGTACTAGTACTGAACATCCGCGACACCTTACGCACTGTACACAACCTGTGCTCTGTACAAGTGGTACCCGACCCATTCTAGCTAAGTAACGTACGTACATGAGTCATGACATGAATTTAGGCCTCAATCAAACCCAAAATTCACAATTCACATGAATGTGGACTGTCTTTGATGTGTTTGGCTTGCGGTGTTAAACCCAGAATTTCACATATATGAACGGATTTGAGGAGTATAGAAGATGCCTCGTTTGACATTTTTGTGCCACAATACGGACGTACTAGTACGTAGTACAAAGTACAATAGTATAATGGCGTTTGGTTATTGGGACCGCATCGACGCCGTACTGGTGCCCCGCGAGTACAGTGATGTACAGCATGCGATTGCAAAGCGTAGCGCACGTAGTACGAATACAAAGGGTGTGGTGATGGACATGGAGCGGCGGCCTCCGCTCCGCATGAAAAGGCGATAGCGCCTCCCCACGTGGCCTCCTGCTCGGGCACCGCACCACCACCACCCCTACCGGGCCTGGCCTCGTATTCCCGGCCCGCATTAAACAAAGGCCCTCCCTCCCGCGAAAACCCAAATGCCATGGCCGAATGGCGCCCCGTCCTCTCCCGCTCTATCTACCCGCGCCGCACATACACGGACAAACACAAGAGGCAGTACAGTTGAGAGCAGAAGACCCATCATCATCCCACACCACCTCCTCTCTCTCCTCTGCAGTCTGCAGCTGCAGTGCTCGTCTGGTACAGCTGCTCGAGTCGGGAAGGATCAGGCGCGGCCGCGTCCCAGTCCCAGTGCTGCCGCTGCCGTCCACCACCTCCACCGGGGGGATCGTCTACCTTCTCTGTGCTGCGCATGGCCGCGGTGTAGCTGAAACCTAAGCCTAGATTCCTCCAGTCCTTCCCATCCCGCCGGTCAACAAACAGCAGGCAAGAAGAGATCGAGAGCGTGTCCCGTCTTCCAGCCGGAGAGTGGAGGATTCAACCTACAATGGGGGAGAAGCAGGCGGCGCCGCCAGTGGATGCGGGCGAGGGGGACCAGCAGCATGGCGACGGCACCACCGCGCCACCGCAGCCACCGCCGCTGGACAGCATCCAGTACTGCAGCGAGCACCCGTACCGGCCGGCCAGCGCCGCCGCGGCGGCGGCGGTCGCGGGCGGAGGGATATGCGCCTTCTGCCTGCAGGAGAAGCTCGGCCGCCTCGTGTCCTCGTCCAAGTCCAGCCCCTTCTTCCCGCTCGGCGGCCACCCGCCGCCTCCGTCGTCGGTGTCCCCGTCTTCGTCGCCGCCGTCGTTCCGCCGCGGCGCTGAGCCGACACCGCCGCCGCTCCACCCGTCTGGCGGTGGCGCCTCAGCTCGCAAGTTCATGTCGTTCCACCGGAAGAAGACGCCCAGCTCGTCGTCGTCGTCCGCCGCTTCGTCCTACGCGGGCGGAGGCGGGAGGCGGCGGAGGCGGGCTGAAGCGGAGCAAGTCGGTGGCGCCGAGGCCCGAGCTGGAGCAGTTCCCCTACTCGTCGTCCGCGTCGTCGGTGGCGGCCGAGAGCCCGCGCAAGAAGAGCTTCTGGTCCTTCCTCTCCCTCACCTCCTCCTCCGCCTACGCGCACCAGGCCGCCACTGCCGTCTCCACGCCCTACTCTACCAGTGCCGGCGCTGCCTCCGCCGCCGCTGCCGCGAGGAGGAAGTCGGTGTCCGTGGCGTCGGCGGCGTGGGCGTCCAGGGGTGGCAGCGGCGCCCAGGACCAGCAGCAGGCGCGAGGAGGTGGGACGACGTCGTCCACGCTGGGACGGACGCTGGAGGCCATCGGCGAGCCCGCCGAGAGCCCCAGCCAGAGCCAGGTGTCGTCGTCGTCCTCCTTCGGGCGCAAGGTGGCGCGGTCGCGCTCCGTGGGCTGCGGCAGCCGCAGCTTCTCCGGAGACTTCCTGGAGCGCCTCTCCAACGGCTTCGGTGACTGCACGCTCCGGCGCGTTGAGTCCCACCGCGAGCCCAAGCCCCACAAGATGCGCGGCGGCGGTGGCGGCGGCGGCAATGGAGGCCTGCGCCACCTCGGCGGCACTGGCGCAGACGACGACGATGACGAGGAGGACGACGACGTGTACGAGCACCACCAGCAGCACCGGATCAAGTGCGCGGGCTTCTTCGGCGGCATGGGCCCCGCGACGTCGTCCTACTGGCTCTCGGCAGCGGAGGGCGCGAGCGTCGGCAGCGGCGGCTCCAAGAGGTCGTCTGGCCGGAGCCACCACCGGAGCTGGGCGTGGGCGCTGGCGAGCCCCATGAGGGCGCTACGGCCGACGACGACCTCCACCTCCACCAAGACCATCACCGTGGTGCCGCCCAGCCACGTGACCGTCCACGGCGGCAACAGCAACGGCAACGGCAACTCGTCGGCGTCGGCATTGTCCATACCGTCCGCCGCGGAGGCGTAACAGCAGCGGCGAGTTGAAATTCGGAGCTGGAACAACATGGCCTGTTAATCACCACATCTCGCTCGACGAATTAATCGCCTGTCGCCTCGTATAGATCTCGTCCTCTTCCCCACTTCCTCCTGCCGTTGCTCGTGTGTGCGTGTGTAATTCGAACAACAAGAACTGCTGGAAATATCGTGCTGTGGAATTTGGGTTTGTTTGATCGTGATGGTGCTAGCTGATGGACCTGACGTCTTGTCTGTTCATGTCATCATGTGGCCACTTTACTTAGACTAAGGCCCTGTTTAGAGCTCCAAATTCCTCCCAAATTTCATTTTGTGGAAAAAGAAGATTCCTCATCGAGGACGGCAACATATATGGAGAGACGAAATATAGGTAAAAAATTAAAATAATTACACAGTTTAGACGTAAATTGCGAGACGATTCTTTTGAGCCTAATTACGCCATGTTAGGATAATATTTATCATTAACAAACGAAACGTGCTACAAATTTTGCACCGAATTCGGTGCTCTAAACAGGCCCTAACAATTTTGTAGTAGTACACCTGAATTTGTTGATGTGTTGGTCAGATCAAATCACCGCCATTCCTTTGATCGTTTTCTTGGCCCTTTCTTTGATCGTTTTCTTGGCCCTTTATTTGATCGTTTTCTTCATAAATTAGCTAGCTCATCTCATCCTGCAGCAGAAGTTCGTCGGTTGTTGCTTAACAAACCGTCCGATTTTGAAATGTTCACCGTGTGTGGGAGTGATGACATCTCTAGGAGGAGTAATAACTCGTTGATGCTTCCAACGACCCACATCATGGCCATCCCATCCACGTTGAAGGTAGAAGGTGTCCATAGCTACGACTGGAAGCACACGCAGACTGACGCTCACCTTCACCATAATAACGACGACGCATTTTGGGTGGTTGGGGGATGCAGTAGGAGAGTGACTATCTTGTCAGTTGAGTGGGTGTGCAGGGGAGGGCCACTGGTTAGGGGCAAGCCAGCCAGGCAACAAACCCCGCCTACCTGTACAGTACAAAGCACAGTTTGACTTGACCATTGCATTAAGCACTAGCGATAAACCTGTAATAGTGGCGGTTGCAATTTGCATCTCTCTCTGCCGCAGTGAGGAGGCCGAGCCGCACAAACCTCCAGGCGGAGGAGAGCACGGCCATGGCACCAACACCGCCGTCCAGTGAGAGGTCGTTGTGGGCGGTCGCCGATAACAAAAAGGCACTCGCGAACGAACTCCAACGCCATGGAAAGGTGGGTGATTCGGCCCCTCGTGCTCGTTGCGACGCGACGCAAGTAGCGAGGCCCGGCCCGGCGCGGCGCCTGCCTGAGGCCGCTGCTGGGTCCAGGTCCAATCAGGCAAGCTGGGGGCAGGTCTCGGGTGTGGCCACAATGGCTGGCAGCTGGACAGCGGTGCTTGCTGCTAGTCTGCTACTGTGTCACCCGGTGCTGTGCTCTTCACACTGCAGCAACGAGACAGCGACGCTACGACAGGTGGTGAGGGGGCACACTGTTCCGGCTTCCGAGCGCGGGGGCGGGGGAGATGAGATGAAAGGTGGCTGTGGCGCCGAGACGACAGGACAGGCAGCTTTCGGGCAGGAGGGGCCGCAGGAGGGGATTCCGCCATGGCCTTGGCCAGTGACGAAGCCCTTGGCGGTCATGCTCGCCCGGCCTCTGCCATGCACCTGCACGGCGGAGCACGGTCGCGTGGCCTCTCGTCGTCGTGGCCAGCCTGCGTGTGACTGGTCATCATCCTTGTGGTCTGGGAACGAAAAAGGCGGCGGGGCCCGTTCCGGCGCGATCCCCCCTCCACCCTGCTGCTCCGGGCCTCGGCTTTACAGTGCGCACTCATTTCCCGGATCTTGTCCCGGCGTGCCACTATCGGGGTAGTCCTGTGCTGTGTGTTGTTGTTGTGTGTTGTCCGTGGTACGTAGTCACGTACTACTCGGCAACCAGCGCCTTGGATCGCGACGCGTCACGTACTCGGCAACCAACGCCGCGTGCGTCCTTTCGACTCCCCTTCCTTCCTCCCCTCTGATCATGGAGCCATGGAGGGTACTCGCGGATGGATGGCTGCTGGCTGGCTCACCTGACGGTATGATGGAGGCACATTGAAGGAACAGCGTACGTACGCACCATCGTGCTGTGCTAGTACTTGTACCGTGTGCATGCAGAAGTTCGTTCGTTGCTGACTTGCGGTGGTGGCGCCGGGCCGGCCATGGTCCATGGACCGATCAATCATGGACACGGGGTTCTGCCGGCCGGTGGCACTGGCAGACGAAACGGTGGCCGAGCCGTCCTTTTTCCCGGTACAGGCACAGCCCTACCGCCGAGGCCCAAGCCTCCCCGTGCACATGCGGTCGGCAGGGCAGATGCTACTACCATCTCCTTCTCCACGCTCGTCTCCTCGGCCGCCGATGCAACCGCCACCATCCCCTGTCTCGCCGTGGAAACACTTCAAATTTCCTTGTCAAATGGCAACAAACACTTGGGCGCCAATGCGACGCACGCAGCAGGCGCAGTACGTACGTACAGCTCGATGATTCAAATGCATGGCAACACACACACATTGGCACTTGCTCCTCGCAGTAGCAGACCTGGTGCGTAGCGGTACCGGTGCCGGTGCCGACGTGGCGGCAGATAACGACGCCACACAGGCGTGAGCAGTTATGGTTCGCAGGGGCCACTTGTCTCGCGAGAGATCACATCTACAGACTACAGTAGCCTGCTAGTAGTTGGCTCTGGGCTTGGAACCCGGCACGCACATGACATGCACGAGTGCCCGATCGAAGCTGCAGCTACAGAGGAGCTTGTTACAATCACAGCATCAGGAATCGCCGAACCAATACGATAGGAGTACAGTAGATAATAAGGCGAGGATGCATGCGAGGTCAAACTGATCGAGCAGGAGGAGCCAGAGTTTGAAATGACACTTTCCATTTGTTAGATCATTAGCCTGTTCGACTGATTTCGGTTTGTGCTCGCTTTCATTTGTTAGATCACTTACTAAAACCCGTTTAATAATCAACATATGGATATTTGGGCTCCAATTTTCAAAGATCGGCCCACTAATAGCACTCAAATATTACAATTCTAGGCCATTGGACAGATTGACCAGGCCCAATTTAACAACACAAAATTTTTTACTTTTGTTTCTGTCTTGATGTCTTCTAAAAAAATTAGCGAGAGAACTTTAGACCAAGTATTACCAATGATGTTGTACCGTCTCATATAGATTTCCAATGGGCCGTGCGTGCCGCCGGCCCGGTATCTAAATGCATCGCGTCGCCGTGCGCTAAGGCACGTCGTGCCCTCGCGGGCCGGGACGCCGACCGGGCTCCGTGCGACCTCGAGCCCGGGCCCGCCCCACGGGCCAAATCGTGCCATGCCTTGCGTCGTGCCGCCCACGGGCCGATTTTTAAAAAAACACTCAAACATGATCATTTTTTACACAGATTTGTTATATTTGTACAATATTATACCAAATATATGTATAATATTATACCAAGTATGAAAATATCGGGACTAATATATCAAATATGTACAATATTATCACTAGTATATTTGCCACCGGGCCTCTCCTTTCTTAACGTGTCGGGCCGTGCCGTGCCCGTGCTTGAGGGTCGGCCCAAGCCCGTCTTGCTGCCCCGTGCCGTGCGTCGCGCCGTGCCGGGCCCGTCGACCACCGGGCCGTGCCGTGCTCGGGCCGGGCCGTCGAGCCACGAGCCGCATGGAAATCTATACCGTCTCAGCACATCGCACGGTCCCATAATTTTGAGCTCCTTGGACCTATTATCTACACTATCACGGATTACACAACTTGTGCGGATAGTAAAACATATTTGTTAATAAAAAAAGAAGAAAAACATGTTTGGATACTTGGCTTATAATTTGTAGCTGTGCAACCCTTTTTTTTTTCGGAAGCGTGGCTGGCATGTTCTTCATTAAGAGAGGTTAGACAAAGTTAGAAGATGCCTAAATGACGAGCTGCAATCGGCATCACAGAAGGCACACAAACAACAATCACAGGCTTTAACAGTGGTGCTTTGGGGTTGTATTTACAGATAAACCGCCGTGCTACAAGTCATAGGCGACATAGCTACGTAGCGAACAGGGGTGCCAGATTCCAAAAGCCCGTGATGAATTCACCGGTCTTCTTTACGAATTAGGCCAAGCAACAGGCCAGCGTCATGTTGATGCTGTAAAACGTGCACCTGTCGCGCTCGTTCCACACTTCCCAGGAGACAAGGAGAACAAAGGAGTCAAACACGTGTCTCAATAACTCCGGGACGTTTGCCCAAGCCTGGTGCACCAATCCACCAGGAGGGAGTCCCTGACCTGTTTGGTCACATTACAAAGAAAGCTAACCCGCGTGGACACGCACGAGGCCAGCAGGTGATCTTTGGTCTCTTCCCTCTGATCGCACTGACATGGTGTAATAACGGTGATATATCCATTTCCGATATTATGATTTTTTTTTTTTGCTTTCCTAAGTAAAGAACCCTAAAAACAAAAACATTTTGAGAGCTGTTTTTTTTTATTACCGTTCCGTGGTGTAATTTTGGGCCATACTACTGGTCCGAATGGGCCTGTCAGTCGGCCTGTGTGCCACAAAGGTGTAATTGTTGGGCTTTAGCCCATTTCGCGTTTTACTGAGCATGGTATGTGGATGGACGGGACTGTTAAAACTAAAACCTGACTCCCTCTTTCCCTTGTTGCTCGTCTTCCTCTTCTCCTCTCCTCTCATAGGTGGCGCTGGCCGCGCTCGTTACGACTACGAGTGTGGAGATGGACAAGTGCAGGCAAGTGCTCTAGTCCACTCCACCAGGTGACGAGGACCGACCGAGATTGGATTACGCTTGTCACATAGCAGCAGCACAGCACGGATCCACAGCTAACTTGGACTCACAAACAGTACGCCACCATCGTCCAAACCTTGCAGCTGAAGTAGCTCTGCTTGCGATTTGCGAGACACGATCAGATCTCCAGCGCGGCCATTCCTCTGCCACCACCAATTGACCAGCAATTCCAATGCAATTTGCAATGCAGCAGTGTCTACGCTCCTGTACCATACTCCTACCAATCATTCAATTCAGAGCTGTTCCGCCGGGATGGGGATCAGGATCAATCATTTGCACGCGACGTGCGGCGGGTGCCCGGCCGGCGTGGGCCTCGTGGATCTACTCGGAGTCGGAGCTGGCCCAGGTGAGGGATCCCGCGCCTGGTGGGCCTCCCTCCGTGCACGCCGCCTTCGTCTTCGTGTCCATCAAGCACCTCCCGATCCCGCGCGTGGCGGCGCCGGAGCGCTTCATCTAGCACGGGGACCCTCATGTAGGGACACGCGGAGTTCGCCGACTTCCTCCCGGACAACTCAAGACGTTCGTCCTCCAGGAAGAGGCCGCCGTCCCGTCAGCAGCGGTTCATCGGTGGCGATGGAGTAGGAGCAGCGGTGCATGGACGCGGATGCGGAGCGCGGGGGTGGTGTACCTGATGGGGGAAGCCACGGTGACGGTAGCTAGCGCGGCCGGCGAGGTCGTCGTTGCTGAAACGGCTGGTGGTTAACAGTGTGTACGGCTTCGTACTGAAGAATCTCAGAGAGAATTACAGGTCGGCATCACCTACGAGATGTGACTACCTATTCTCTTCGTTCTACCGGTTTTATCCTGTATTCTACTCCCTCGGTTCCGTTTTATCTAACACCACGCGTCAACACCGATGTCACCGAGAACAATTTAATCCGGCATTGTTTCCTATATTAATGGAGGACAGATTAAATTATTCTTGGTATGTGCAAACGTGGAATACTTTGTGTTGGTACTAGATAAAACGGAACGGAGGGAGTATTCTACTAGGGCTGCCTTTTGTATCCTTTGTTTCAACTTCCAAAACCGTGCCTAGCAATTGTAACGGCAACACTGTTCATTGGCATGGGTAGTAGCTAGTAATAGTTGTCTCTGTTGCAAATTGCCAAAGATTCATTCTAGCTAGCTCCATTAAGCTCCTTGTTCTAACGGCAATTGGGGCGGTTGTACATGTCAGTGCTTGCGTAGTAATACTTGTCTCTATCAATTCAAAAAAAAGAAAATACTTGTCTCTATGTTGCAGAAGAGACCAGCAGCTGCCGTTCAGAACGATGAATGGAGCACCAGCTGCTGCCATTCAGACGTTGAGTACTCAGAAATCAAAATACCAACACTGAGAACAAGGCCTTGTTTAGATGGCTAAAATTTCTAAGCTTTTTCCCACTTTCTCTCCATCACATCACATTACATTAAATACACCAAAAGACATATGTTTGGAGTACTAAATGTAGGTAAAAAAAAATAACTAATTACACAGTTTAGATGTACATTGCGAGACGATTCTTTTGAGCCTAGTTACTCCATAGTAGGATAATATTTACCACTAACAAACGAAACGTACTACAGTGTACGATGTGACATTCGGTTCCAATTTTTAGCCATCTAAACGAGGCCAGTTTCACTGCATACGTACACAAACATGGCATACTCAGAAAGGCATCATTACTCCGTCATGCCGTCCTATTCTGATGTCCTTTCTCTTGTCGGTTAACATTCAGAAGAATGCAGGGCTCAGCTGAAACTGTAAATCCACAATCTGCTAAACCACGAGGATGCCACAGCATAGGGCAGTCCGGATAACGGCTTTGGCGCTTTGTTTGTAATTGTATTCCCTTTGGCCTCTTTGGAACATATATATAGGATCAAAAAAAAAAAAGGGGAAAGAAAGAAAACATAATAAAAGCGTAGGAATGAGGTGATGATAAAATAGAGGAGCGAGAAAACATAGGAAAATATAGAAATATTCGTTTGGAATATACAGTATGTATATGAATTGGAAACATACTAATTAGAAATATTGGTTTGGTCCCACCTGTCGGTAAGGACAGAAGGTGAGGCTAGAATCTTTCTACCCTATTCATTCATATCTGTCATCCATTATCTGCTCATCTTCTTGGTACTCGATCGAAGTGATGGGCTGTGTAGAGCACGACGCAGCAGGTTGTCCAAATTAGTACGGCCGCATTAAGCTCAAGCATGTGATTAGCTCAAGTAGTTTACAGGGTAAAGTTTGTGCAGCTGCCTCGGAATGAAGTGGATTATAGAGGAATGGAACTACATACATGTTCATGTTCCTTCATTCTAAACGGGCAAATTGTAGCCATGCCTTTGGAATGAGGTTTCCTGAACTTTTCCTTTGATCCAAAAACAGGCAGTGCCGGCTCCTGGGTCCGAGGAAGAACACACAGCTTGCTCAAGAGTGACTGATGGCCAGACCCAGCACACTAGCTTCCTGATGATTTGTTATGCGCAGTTCCAGTTTCTACGGATGTCTCAGGTAACTTAACATCTCACTGGGATTACCTTGACAACTTGGCATCTGGAAGCTAGGCCTAGTTAACAGAGAGCTTATGGTTAAGGCCAAATCCTAACAACTAATATCACCAAACATACAACCAAGGTGTTGCATAGAAGTTGAAGGAAGCATATGCTAGCTATTCACCGTGTCATATGGCCATATGGCCAGATGCCAAACCGGCGAACGGTGCATTTGACATACACTTTTAGCCTCTTGTGGTAACACAGCTTGTGCGTTGGCAGACATGGCATTGTAGAACCCTTCAAACCTCCAGGCCAGCTCCATGAAACTCCAAATACCAAAACAACAAGGGGCACCCAAGAGAGGAGAGGAGGTTGATGCCATTACCAGAGCAAGGCCAGATTATATATATAAAAACAACGGCCTACGTTTGTCTCTTCTCCCGGATCTCACCGTTGGCATCCTCTTCCTACTGACGAAGCCGTCTCTTGCCTGCTCTGCTCGTCACACAGATCGCCTCAATTTTATTCCCCCGTCTGATTGCTACGCATCATCTCCGACGTTATCAATATATCACCCCAATTGACGCTGACAGGCTAGTTTAATCCCCAGTGTGCAACATGACATGCATTACAGCTTCTCCTGTCGATGATTGCAAAGCGTACAAATTTGTACACTCTGTACAAGATCCGCAGCAGCACAAATTACCGTCTGATGGGGGTTCACACTTCACAGAATCGTAAATCTTTCTATCCAAAGAGTGGCACACCAGGCACGCACGCACGCATGCATAGCATAACCACTCCCTTCATTCGAAAAGAATACAATTCGCAAACAGTGTCATCAAGGAGTTGGGTGTGTTTAGAACCCTGAAAACGGGTACTGTTCCGAACTTAAAAGCACTATAGCACGTTTCGTTTGTCAGTGGTAAATATTATCCTACCATGGGTAACTAGATTTAAAAGATTCGTCTCGCAACGTACATCTAAACTGTGTGTCTTTTGGTGCATTAATGTGATGAGAATTTTGAAAATTTTAGAGAAAAGTTGGGCTCTAAACACACCCAAGACAGAGGTACTAGCAGTGTCCTTTTGGAGACAGACGTACTAGCAGTGTCCTTTTGAGACAGACTAACAGTAACAGGAGTACGAGGGAATGAGTATACAGTAGCCCAAGACTAGTTCTCTTATTTTCCTGTAAACGTCAGGCTGATGAGGATACTGACAAATCCTTTTTATTAGAAAGGAAAAACAAACAGAACGTCCCTGCTGAGGCAGATGAGGCTGTGAGATGGATTCGCATTTCATGTGTTAAAACAATATATAGTGCCAGCGTTGCACTCCCGGCCTTGATTCTGACTGAAAGTTAAGCAACCGTTTTCCTATTGTCCAATTGCAGCCCCTTCATTCCATTGTGCATAAATCGCCGTCCCCCTTCACGTTGCTGGCACCCTCTGCCGCAGCCAGCATCTGGAGACAATGTCACACACGTCGGAAGAAGAAACCCTCAACAACCTCCAGCAGCAGGAGAAGCTAGAAGCTTGCCCTGTTGGGTCAAGCAAAGCTGACACAGCCATGCCTGCAGCGAAAAAGAGACGTGGCCATCCAGGAACTCTAGGTATGTGGCTTACTGTATTAATCAATTATAAAAGAGATGATAAAAGTTTGATAGGAGTTGCGAGAGTTTTACGGATTCACGAAAAAGTTTTTAAAATTTCACAGACCTATCGCTCCCGCATGCCATTGCATGCCTCGTTTCCATTGCATGCACTTCTTGTCTTTCCTCGTATACCGGACGGTATTCTTGTTGTATAGACTATATTTAAATCTTTACAGCAAAATCTGAACTCCAACATGTATGCCATTTGGTTTGTTAACATCTATTCTAAAGTTCTTGCATGCTAAATATGGCTTGCATATCTCCCTAGCCGCCTTTGCCGAATCGCAATCTTTGGCACTAATGGAAAGGCTATTATTCGAAGTTCTCGCATGCTAAATATGGATTGCATATGTCGCGAGCCATCTGTCTGGCTGTACTGGGAAGGCTATTGGAGTTTTATTTATTTATTTTTTTTGCAGAATTTTCTACTTCAAAGGTTGGCTAAATCATGGATTTAACCATCTATTTTACCCACTTTGTTGGAGCTGCTCATAATTATTTGTTTTCGGTGCATGCTTGTATGCAAACCTTTGTGCTTGTTTATCTCTCTCGCCATCTGCACTAGCTTCCTCTCTCCCTTGGGCTCTCCTGAACAGTAGACTATCGCTTGCTCGACCCATGGAAGAAATGGCATCGGCCATATATGGAGTGCGAAGTGCCGGTGTAGCTAGGCCACACTCCCCTGTGTGGCATGCACTTCTCTGGTGCACTCCCCTGTGAGTTTCCAATGGCCAAGTAGGGGCCAATATGGCCCTCTTTGGCCTGCATGTAGCTCCGCCAGTGGTCACCACAGCCGAGAGCGAGCGCATCACCATTGATTTTGAGGAGTGTCGCTGCATCGGTATGGTTCTTGGTTGAGATCAAAATCAAATCCTGGTTGTGCCACAGATTAGAGAGGTGGGTTGAGGGTGATTACATACCAGAGAGTTGAGCGTAAGACATGCCAATTGGTTTTTGGCGCGTGTTTTTTTTTTTCTTTTTTTGTGTAAAGCGCGTTTTTGGCCAGTGTAATCAGCTTCAAAAAATTTCTGCCGGCAAAAAAAAAGTACAGTATTGCGTGTGGGGAGTCTCGATCCGTCGATCGGGATGGCATGCGGGGAGTCGCGCGCGGGTTGCGCGGAAAAGAGGCGCGTAGAGGCGTCACCGTCGCTACGTTCTTGGTCTTGATGAAGATTGTTTAGACGCCTGTGAAACTTCTATTAGCATTCCTTAAATACAAAGATGCACAAGTCTTTTGCGTATTCGAGAAAAAAAAACTTCTATTAGCATTTCTTAGGCTGAACAAAGACGAACGTGATTATGCATGTTCTATTAGGTATGTTATTACCGTGTACACACATTTGAATCTTGTTTAGCTTGGTTTCTTTCAGTAGTGTATCTGATCTTTTTTGTTTCTCTTTTTGTTTCTTAAGTCTGCTTCACCTTCTTCCTACCTTATTTTTTAATTAGCTCTGTTTTTGTACTTTAGAACTTTATTTTAGCTTCAATAAAATGTTGTAAGGGTGCAAACCCCTCCAGTTTCACTTAAAAAAGACATCTGAATCTTGTATATGGTCGTGATTATGTTTAAACTTTGGATATAGATTACTCATAATACAATGAAGATCGGGGGGCTTTGCCCCACGGTCTCTGTTCAAAAAAAAAAAAAAAATGAAGATCCGTATGTATACACATGGAGAAGTGTTCATATATATGCTAGTGTTTGTTTTGGCCTTTTACTAAGGAGTAATTAAAATCATGTTTGTTTTTTGTTTGGTCATCAGTATCAGCTATATACCTCCACAATGCATATTTTTACTTTGTTCAGACTTACTCACACCACAGGATAAATCGAAAACTGCCCTAATTACAGATGGAGGTGATAAAAAGAAAACTAGAATGTGTGCACATCAACATGCATGTGAAATCCTAAATTTGGTTCTTGATATCCCTTTGGCAGATCCTGATGTGGAAGTAGTGGCTTTGTCACCCAAGACACTCCTGGCAACCAACAGATACATATGTGAGGTCTGTCACAAGGGCTTCCAGAGAGACCAGAACCTCCAGCTCCATAGGAGG
This sequence comes from Hyparrhenia diplandra, assembly GCA_015847255.1. Lineage (NCBI taxonomy): Eukaryota > Viridiplantae > Streptophyta > Magnoliopsida > Poales > Poaceae > Hyparrhenia > Hyparrhenia diplandra. The sequence continues at coordinate 291,068 of JADLZK010001025.1, forward strand.
GGCCATAACCTACCATGGAAGCTGAAGCAGAGAAGCAGCACTGATGCTAAGAAGAAGGTGTATGTCTGCCCTGAGGTCACGTGTCCTCATCATGATGGAAGCCGGGCATTGGGCGATCTCACAGGCATAAAGAAGCACTACTCTAGGAAACATGGGGAGAAGAAGTGGAAGTGTGATAGGTGTTCAAAGAAGTATGCCGTCCAGTCGGACTGGAAGGCGCACACAAAGATATGTGGCACAAAGGAGTATCGATGTGACTGTGGAACAATATTTTCAAGGTATGTCGTCTCATGTTCATTATTCAAACTCATCCAGTCTATATCCCAACAAATAACCAATGCAATGTTTAATTCCTTGACATCCTTGAGCATTGCTGGGAATATTATATATACGAGTATGTATTTATATCTCCCACATCAATTTTGAAAATTTACCTTCAAATTCAACTGTATATAATTGCAGAAAGGACAGCTTCATCACACATCGAGCCTTCTGTGATGCACTTGCTGAAGACTACTCCAGGGTTAACCATAGCCTTGCAACAATGGTGGGAAGTTTGCATGGTCACCAGCAGGATATCTTTTCACATGGAGCACATGTCTTCCCTTCACCAACTGATGTGATGGCAAACTTGTCTAGCAATGATCATAATTCAGAAAGTCATCTGAAATCTCTGTCCCCTTATGCTCTGATTACAAGAAACACAACATTGTTCTCCAACCAGATATCGCCCAAGGATTCAAGCTTTCCACTTGATGGAAACATGTCGAGCTATCCTTATATGCCCATGAATTCTCCATACATGTCTGCTACCGCACTGCTTCAGAAAGCTGCAGTAATGGGTGCGAAGACCAGCCAGGATCCTATATCGCCATTGCTCCTAAAAAGTTTCCCAAGTAACGTGACAACTCCTAGTCCTAGAGATCACATGGACATATCTCCTGGAAGCCAGGGAGAGTCCCTTGGGAATTCAGCAGCTAATAGCATCGGCAAGACAGTTGAAGATGAGGGCTCTTACATGAGTGGCCGTGGTAACATTCTGATGAACACACCATGGATGAATAGCTACAGGCCTACCACAGTGCCTTTAATTGGACTAATGAATCATCCATTTGGCATGAGAGCAGAAAAGGAGGGCTCTGGCATATTTCCTGGAAGCCAACAAACGCAACACAACAGGCACGAAAATATTTCAGGGGTAGGAGATGCTGGACTAACCCAGGACTTCCTAGGACTAGGAGGCGGTGGGAATTTGGAAATGAGTTCTGAGACTTACAACGCAGATGTGACAGCATTGAGCTATCCTGATGAGCATCAGAAGCCACATGAACATATCTACTCTTACCATCAGTCATCTCTTGACTCCACTGCACTGGAAAAACCCATTTGGGAATCCTGATGAAGACATTGTACACCCATTTGGGAATCCTGATACAGACATTGTACTTACTCTGGTAGTCCAGCTTCAACTAAGCTGTCCTTGGACTTGGAGCAGCAGCAGTCATTAAGCTGGTATTAACATGTGCCCCGCAGTAAAAACCTTGTTCTGTATAGGAGCATTTCTAGAGGGCAATTAGAAGGGACAACTCATTATCTTGTCTGTGCCAGACACAAGGACAACTTTATGTAGTTTCATTCAAAATATATAAATAAATAAATAAATAATACCCTGCGATCTGTAGGGAAGGGAAAGTAGTAGAGCATATGGATGCTGATTTTAATTCTCATTTGATTTGATGTTTTCAGGTTGATATTGGGAAATGGAGTAACTAACCAATGACTCATAAATTGGATGCGGTTTTAAAACAATCCATTAGGGTGCGACAGATTTGTTCTACTCCTAAATTTATGTGGCTTTAGTCATATGAATGTGGTGTTTCCAAATTTTCTCCACAACTAGTGGTCTAATTCGGTAGGCATGCATGCTCCAAATTGTTTGGGCCCTGAAGTAATTTAGCACTGTTGCTGCCTACTGATACTTTGATGTCCCTCTCCCAAATGACTCCATTTTGCAACTATATAATAGCAATCGATAAAATCTGTATATACCGGATAGACTGCAAAAGATGGCAATGTATTCCTAGAATTGCGAATACCCTTACCGGATATACTGCAAATGCAAAAGAGGTCGAGGTCCACGTGCACATGGATGTGGCAGCCATGTTTTACTTTTGCACTCCGAGCTCGTCTCCGCCGCCGCATCATCCACCGAAGGCCGTTAGAGTGAGTGGTCTGTTATGCTTCGTCACCATCCTTGCCTCGGCTCGGCGTGGAAGCACTTGCACATACCCCGTGGAAGCAAACGAGCAGGACCAGCCCAAAAATTCTTTTTGGCAGCACTGCAACAGGCTGATACGGCGAGTCCTGGCAAGCAAAGATTCCCGTCGACAGCAGCAGGAAATGGATGAAAGTGAGTGAGCTAAGGCTGCAGTCAGTCCAGGCGTTCCATGCCCTCCTTCGCTGTTTGCACTCACTCCACAGGCGACGAGGACCGACCGAGATTGGAGTACGCTTGTACTGTAGAGGAGTACGTAGCAGCACAGCATGGAGCCACGGAGCCCACACTGGACCTAGACAACCCCCAGCTTTGACTCACCAACAGTGCTGTCTGTACATACACCCCCATCACTCGCCACCATCGTCCACACCTTGCAGCCAGCTGCTTGCGAAACACGAAGGGATGGGATCTCCAGCGCGGCCATGTATCATACCAAATCATTAAGATCAGGAGGATCAATCATTTGCGGTTTACGACCTGCGCTGCGCCTACACCGGCCATCCACACGTTCCGTCGTCCCTTTGCGCTTGTCCTCCTCCTGTTTCGGCCACGACCGTAGAAGAACGGTCACGCCACGCAGCGCATTCCGTGGGGACAGGGACGGCCACTGGTCGCGGACCTCGACATTTGGCACGCCCATGTACGTACGCCTGTCCATGTCCACTTGTCCCCTGCACGATACACAGGGGGTACGTACGGCCATGGATTTGTGTACACCGAGTTTTGTCCCGTCTCGTTGGTGCGGAGAATGCAGTAGTACTACCAACATGCGATACAACAGAAATTACGTACTCCATGAGGTGTTTGGATCCCCAGGTTTTAACAATCTGACTTTATTTATTGCTCTTTGGGTCACAACAAGCTATATTAACAACTTCCTAAATCTAGCAAAAACCTGACACAAGAAACTAATTAACAACAGTCATGGTTGTTTCCAACAGTCAGATTTTTAAAATCTCGAGGTATCCAAATTGAGCCATGGTTGTTTCGTTTCATCAGAAACAGTAGATTAGAGGACAAAAGCCGGGACAGTGTACTGCAGAGTACGTACGTCACCTGGTTCCATTTGTCACACATGCGAGCATCATCCGTCGTGGTACCCGTTGTACGTCGACACCACAGGCCAGAGCCACGTACAATAGCAAACGCTACTCAAGGCATCGTCAGTCACAGGAGAACATGGACGCCACGAGCGGCCATCATCTTAGTCTTCACCCTTGGCCGGTCTTACCATTAGTTAAGTGCTTTAGGATTCCCCGGTCAGTGGGCTCCGATGCAGTCTCACATGCATGAGACCATATTTATTTGTGAGTCAATTGACCAAGGAATGGTCCCCTCCTCCAGCGAAGCCTAGCAAGTTTTATGGTTTTGCCGGCAGCAGGCGAAATAAACTCCAGCGTGGAGGAGCATTAATTGTGGTTGCATGCAACAGCAGCACATGCAGTCAATAGGTAGCAAGCGCAAAGGAAGGGCAGCCAATAGGAGTTGCATGCGCGCCTCTCGGCCGGCCTCAAGCCGGCGCTTGGCATATCGCCCGCTCCACTCTCTCTTCCCTTTTCTCTCTCCTCCAACTCAGATTTTGCTGATGTGGAGAGCCTCTCAGCCTGCTGACTGTACCTTATAATACTTGCTCTCACTGCTCCATTGTAATGCCAATGCACTACTCCTGGTCTCCTGCTGCAGGATAGAGTAGACCAAGATGATGCAGCTGTAGCTGTTGGCGTAGTTTTGCAGTACTCCCTCTATCCCTAAATGTTTATCTCTAGAGAACCGTATTTCCCTCACAAACACGCTTCTCTAGAGACAGTCTCAGAGAACCGTGTTTTCCTCACAAACACGCTTCTCTAGAGACAAACAAAAAAGGACGGAAGGAGTAGGTACGAGAGGTATTCAGTACTGTACGTGTGTCCTACGAGTACGTACCTGATGACATTGATGCCTGTGGCTACACTCTGGCTCCGCAGCCCAGCTGCAGTTAAAACCAAGGGTTACAGTCAGTCAGTCACCCGTGTGTATACCACCCTTCTTGCTCACATGTATCAACAACGAGGATAGGAACAAACATTGATCTCTTGTTATCAGCAAATGCTCACAGAATACCTGAACATTTTGTGGCACACAATGACAGAAACATACAACCGGCTTCAAATGCCTAGGGTCAACAGATACGGAAACCCATAGGTTGTGTGATATTGCCCCATGCCTCCATTGTATTAAGGCGAAAAAGATGCAAAAGCAAACATGGGTGCAAGCCGAGTCTCTTCTCTTCGTCCTCTGTTTTCCACCTCAAAAATGATTTGCATGTTTCACAGTGCAATTTTCCTAGGTTTTTGTTTAGTGGGTGGCCACGTATCACAAAATGACAACTGCAAAATCTGTCCACTATAGCTATTTTTGCTACCAGGGCAACTTTTGAATAGGTTAAAGCTAAGACCCATACATGATTATGAGTACAAGCTTATGCTAAGGGCAAAGAAAAACAGAATCAGTGAACACATAGTATTCGGGTTTACAAACTAGAGTAGCAATCATCATAGAAGAACATATTCAGCTCATTGATATGATTTCAATTAGATTAAGATGCACAGCAGAACCTCAAACGTGCAAGCTTTAGTGAAAGAATGATGAACCATGCAAACAAGTCAGGGGCCTGCTTTTCAAATATCACCAGTTGAGAGTTCAAAAGGAAAAATAAAACCTTGACCAGGACTCCAGGAGGAGAGGACAGGCTTATTAGACAGAAAAGTACTGGTGGGCAGCCTGTCAACTGGAGCCAACCGAGTTCAGACTAACAATGCTATTGCAAACATAAAGAGAATGACACTGCCTTATTAGATGGATTTGAATAAATGTAGATTTGCTATATTATGTGGATCACGCAGTGTTTTTCGTTAAATGGCTTAGGGTGTGTTTGTTTGCTTTGTTTACCAAAGTGTGCCAAAGGACGGCAAGCCCTTGGCAGCCCTCCCATCTGGCCATGTTAGTTCATTTTGGTGGCCAAAGCTGGCCAAAAACCAGACAGACCAATTTGGGACCAAAGTTTGGCTATTGCCAAATTTGGCTTGGCTAGTGCATGGTACATTTGGGTGAAAACCAAACATGCCCTAAGGGTGTGTTTGGATGAATGTCGATGTCTACTGAGCCAAAATTTGGTCACTGACCAAGAAAACTGATGATGTTTGGATTCCAGCTGTATTTTGGCTTGCACAGCTTATGAAGCCAAAGTGCAGTTCATTTTACAGACGGCCGTTCAAGGTGCCGTTTTGGCTGCTGAGATTTGGACCAACTTTGGCAGGGCACAGCCACAGATCAATCAAACATGCCTTAAATCCCATAAAATGCGATGCTAGTGTAAAGTACAAAAGATATTTGTTAATGACTTAATGCATGCATACAATTCATAATTTGACACCATGCCATGCTTGATACATCACCAAATGGAAAAAAGAAAAAAAAAACACATCAGACAAATTAAGATTATTGCTGATTCCGAATAAACTAAAACTACGATGGGTCAGTAACTATGGCATTAGATGTACCTTTCACCTGTTACTGCCAGTATTATCTCAATTCTTTGATGATTTATCATCCTGCAAGCAGTAAACAAGATTGTTGATTGTGGGTGAAACTGAATGCCGCCTTCAAAATGTTGCATGCTCATAATACAATTATCTGACCAATAGAAGCTTGAGAAACACTGATCTTGAAATGAAACAGGCAAATAAACTAACCTGCAAAACTGGACAATGAAGTAGTGAATTATATCTGTTACCATTTATACCAAATGCAGCACTACTGGTGAGAGACTAAAGCAATGAAAATGACTTCTTGAAATTGTTGAACATTCCTGTAATTAATCTGAGAGTTACTACATTTAAGTTCATTCAGAATCAGCCTTACTATAAGGATCTCACATAGGGCCACCACATTTCCGCAGCATTATCAAGGACAGATGAAAACAAGAAATGAGACAAAGAAAATATATTTGGCTCTATTAATCATGCTGGAACATAGACCAAGGATCCAAATTCCAAAATACTAGAAACATCCTTAGGAGGAAAAAAAAGCACAAATTGGAGAGAAATAACTACAACTGTGTTCTCTGCAGCAACAATGTTGACAAAACTGCTCATCACCTGTTTTTCAGTTGCCCCTTCAGCCAGGAATGTTGGTAGCACTTAGGAATCCACTGGAACCTTCAGAGTGAATTCTTTCAAATAATGGTACAATCAAAAGATTCAAAACACCACCACCAAAATCCCTTCTTCATGGAGACCTTTATCATTGCTGCCTGGCAGATTTGGAAGCAAAGAAACAACTTCATATTTGACAGAGGCCGGCTTTCTTTCTCTTCTTGGAAAAACCTCTTCTACGAAGAGGCCAGACTTCAAGCTTTTAGAATGAAAAGATGACAAACGTGCAGCTTTTCTCCTATTCTTAGATCTTCTCTCTTAGACGTTCCTGTCTTTGGGCTGGTGGTTCCTGTAACAGAACCTCCTAATTACCGGGCCCACCTGCACTTATCATTGTCATTAAGACCTCTGATCTTTATGCACGAGTTCCCAATAATCTTGAAAGTGCTGTTAATCTTCCGAAACCTCCTAATTACCGGGCCCACCTGCACTTATCATTGTCATTAAGACCTCGATCTTTATGCACGAGTTCCCAATAATCTTGAAAGTCTTTGTTAATCTTCGAACAGGATCTCATTAACAAGTCACTCGGTATTACAACATTTTATTCAAAATACGTCGTCGAGGTAAACAACGGAAGGATTACATAACCATAATTTTACAAACCATTTGTTCAAAACAAACTTAAGTAGTAATATTACAACCCGGAGTTTATTGGAGTAACATTAAACATATTTTACAGACAACCACGCCCAAGGGTTCACCTCTACTCATCATCCTCTTCTTGAAACACCGTCATGCGGCGGGGACCAAAACAAGCCTGCTCATGACCTGCTCCCTACAACAAGGGTCAACGAACCCCGAGTACGGGAGTACTCAACAAAACTTAACCGACAAAAAGAAAGGAGAAGACTTAGGAATGCAGGTTTAGGGGAATCAAGGTAAGGCTTAGCAAGAATCAAGAATTCTTTTGCGAGAAAAAGCTTACTAAAAGTGAATCCTTACTTTCAATATTTTTAATTCATATTAGTAGCTCATATACTCTAGGTTATCCTACTCTAGAGCAAACATTTCTTTCATAAGCCAACTTTCTTTCCTCAAAACCATATTCCATCAATTACTACGAGGCGGTGCGAGGATCAAGTCTCCTTTTCTCGTGGAGCAACGCCGATTCGAACCTCTTAAAACCTAGGCGGGGGATACCTCACCACACGACATATGTAGAACTTAAACTTGCATATGTCAACCCTCATTCGGACCGTCCAAAACGGGACCGCGTCCCTACGCCACCCGAGTACCGTACACCTCCAATCCGGGACTTTAACCCACGAGGGTAACATGTACTCCCGCCATCTCTCCACCCCGGTCTTGCGCGGTTATGCGTTCCCGATTTGGCTCACCTCCGAGATCTTGGGCTTACTCGTATATGTGGCGGTATAACAAATTCTTGATCCAAGGGCCAATCCCACGAGCGGTCCTTATACGACCAACACGGGACAAGCACAGCTAGGTATCCCGCCGGCTTTCAACCTACGTCCCGTCTGATCTCAAATTCATTTCTACTTCTCTTTCTTTTCCGAAAATATACCATATTCTCATGTAAAGCATTTTGAAGAAACGACTTAACTAATTAAGCGGGGCTAAGCATCACTAAGCATTTTCGAAATAAAACAGGTTATCAAGGATGGTATTGCAATAATCAAGGATGATAATGCAGCAATTAGATTATCACTCAACTCCTAGTACTTAATGCAACATATCATAAACATAAGTGTAAAAACTTTGTAAAATACAAGGAAAGGTTTAAATGTATCCGGGGCTTGCCTTCGTTGACGGTCTGAGTCTCGGGGTCTCGTTCACTACACGAAATAATGTATGCTTCAACATGATGGAATTGAAAGATGATGCTCAAACGATGCATGAAATGATAACCACTTGAATACAACTTTCCTTCACGATAAAGTTGCAACCCAACAAAACCAACTTGTTGAACTACTCTACAAGATATCATCACCATTGTCTAAAGAGTTCTCAAAGACCATTTGATTGTGGTATGATCCAAGATTCACAAAACAATCCAAAGTCACACAAAAATCTAAGTCGTTATACACTAAACATCACCTTTAACAATTAAATAAATAAAGCATAAAATAATAAATAAATAAACTTTGTCAAAATGATCCCAAGCTTTTTTTGTGCAGATAGATCATAGCATAAAAACAGTATCAAAATAATTTTCATGGTTTTTGGATAAATAAAATAATTATTAAAAATCAAGGAAGATGCATTTTTAATTAAAATTTGTATTTTTAAATCATGCCCAAACTATTTAAAATTAAAGTTTCATAATTTTCCTAGATAGTACATATGATGGGAAGGCTACACAAAAATTTTCATGATTTTAGAAGCTATATTTGAATTTATATGAAATTTGGAAAAACAGACACTATTCAAATAATTGAAATTGAATAAAACATTTCATAATTGAAAAAGGGTTTCGGGTTGAATTCTGGCCCGACACTGTGCATGGTCCAGTACTGTTCACGGCCCACTACTGTGCATGGTTGACCGGTACAAAGTGAATAGTGATGGGTCGGCCCGATGAACAGTAACAGGCCTGGCCCGTTACTGTTGCTCTTTGGCCCGGCTGAGGTGAGCACGTCGGCGACGACACGCGGCGCTCACCGCGCGGCGGCGGCGGTCGCGTTCGGCGTCGGCGGAGGACCAAATGGAGAACAAAAAAAAAGAGGGCGCGGGGAGCTCACCGGGAACTTGGAACGTGACTTGCTTTCGCCGGAGACGAGCCGGAGATGGGTCGACGGCGGCTCGGCACGGCGGCACGACGGCGTTCCGGTGGTGCGAGACGTCGGCTGAGAAAATAAAGAGGTCGATCACGACCACGACACCAAAGCGGATCGATTTGTGAAAAGAAATCAACCGGAGGTTCACCCGAGCAAGGACAACGACGGCGACGAGCTCGGGGCGCTCTCGAAGCGGTGGAGAAGATGAGCTCAGCGGTGGCGATTCCGGCGGTGAGAGGGGTCGTGGCCGGGTATCAGAGGGAGGTAAGGGAGTTGCGAAGCCGATGGTGTGGTTATTTTGAGGAGAGGACACTCGACGACGACGTACGACGGCGGCGAAAATGAAAGAAAAAAGAAGACGACGTCGCCGGCGATGGCCTATTTATAGGGGATGGTGGTTGGACAGGTGGACAGCGACGTCGCGAAGCCCCTCGGCCGGTCGGTTTCGCGAAAGGACGGCGGTGGACGGCGGCGCGACGGTCAACGACGGCGGTGGCAGAAGAGGATTGGGTCGGCAACATCGTAGCGAGAGAAACCCTAACTTCAAATTTGTCAAATTACTCTCAAAATTTGAACTAAACTCAAAAATTTCCAAAAACAAAGTTTGCTTAAAATTTCAAGATCTACAAATTTCATAATTGGAACATTTTCAAATTCGGCCTAGAAATTGGACTTTTTGAAATGGGGTCAAAAAGTAAGAAATTTGAATTCAAAATTACTTTTAAAATTATGTAGAAACTTGAAAAACTTTGTACATATCTTTTGTTCATCTCAACAAGATCTACAAACTAGTTTTTGGAAGTTTTGTCAAATTTCGCTTAGATTTTGAAATAAAGAAAAGGGGGTAAAAAGAGGGAATAGGAATTAGGGTTTTCGAAGTTCAATTCAAACTTGAATTTGATTCAAATTTCAGATTCCCAACCTATAACTATCAAACCATCACACAACAACACACTAGGATCAAAAACATAAATTTAAAATTAAATCACTCTAAACTTCTTAAGCACAAACAAATCTCTAAAATATAAACTTATTTTAAATTGAATGCATTTCAAATTTTTCTAACCATGCATGCTTTGCGATGATCATGATGACATGGCAAAATTTTAGTGGATTAACACCAAAGGTGTTACAGCCTTTCCCCCTAAAAGAAATCTCGTCCCGAGATTTAAAGCTCTGGGGTTAAGTAACGGCAAAGGAAATGTGTCAAGCAAACACATCTCGAACTTGTTCATGAAACAAGTAGGGGTTTACATAATATACACTACGAAGATTACAAAAGATAAGTTACAACTTCTAGTGGATCTACAACACCTAAATAGTGGCAAAGAACTCGGGGAAATGTTCTTGTAGATACTCCTCTGTCTCCCACGTAGCTTCTTCTTCAGAATGTTGACTCCACTGAATTTTATACCACTTGAGTGTCCTTCTTCGAGTAATTCGGGATTTCTGATCTAAAACTCGAATAGGATATTCTGAATAAGTCAGATCAGGCTCTAGTTCTACTCCTTCGAAATCCGTTACTTGCTCAGGTACTCGAAGGCACTTCTTCAATTGTGATATATGAAAGACATTGTGCACGGCTGAGAGTTGTTCTGGCAACCTCAAACGGTATGCTACTTCCCCACATCGTTCCAAGATCTGAAATGGACCAATATAGTGAGGTGCTAACTTGCCTTTAACTCCAAATCGGCGCACCCCTTTCATAGGTGATACTTTCAGATAGACATAATCTCCCACATCAAACATTAGAGGTTGACGCCTTTTGTCGGTGTAACTCTTTTGACGGTATTGAGCTGCCTTAAGATTTGCTTGTACAACTCGGACTATTTCTTCTGCTTCTTTAACCATGTCTAGTCCAAAATACCACTTTTCACCAGGCTCAGACCAATTCAGTGGAGTTCTACATCTGCGACCATATTGTAACACCCCAGGTGTTAATTACCAGTTAAGCAGTGGATTTGGCTAAACACAAGTGTATTAATTCGTGGTCATAAACTCCACAACAAAAGTCATTAAGGGTTCATGTTGAGCAATTGCCTCGAAAATGCCCTCGATCGGCTTAAAACCCTAGTTTAAAGAGTTATTAAGTTGCCGCTTTGACCAAAGTGGAATTATATTTTCTGAGCAAGATATGAAGTTTGACCTTTAAGTGAAATTGGAGATTTTGAGCAGTACAACAAATGTTATTTTGGGGTCAAGTCATGATTCAGCTCCTAAGTGCCTTAAATATAGCACCCAAGTTGGAAAGAAAAGCTGATTTCAGGACTTAGGATTTTTCTAAGTCTGGAATCAATGTCCATCAAGGTCGACGTCTCGCGTTCTCGAGATTTTGCTAAGTAACTTGAGTCGGACCAAAAATAGGGATTTGAGTTTATGCTTTGAGGAACAACATATCAAAAATTGGAATCATTTAGACTCAAGTTGACAAGGTTTTGACGGTGGTTCGTGATCATTTTCGGTTCATTGACAAGGCTGTTTTTGGGATTCATTATCTCTTAATCCGAGAAAGCGACTAATGGTCATGGGCCTTTAATGAAAGTTGAAGATGGATCTGAGAGGAACATTTTTGCTTAATGGCCCATGTCCAAATTCGAGCCCAAAATGGCCCAAAAATCGAGCTTGAATCAGCCCACTTTCTCATTTGCCAGGTGTTTGATGAAATGTCTCAAAGGGCGACGCGCGTCCGTGCGCCTGGCAGCTTCTAGAGCGCGGCCGACGCTATTGCCACGTTCCCCATCTTCTGTCGCGCCGGGGTCCTGGCTGTCGGGTTGGTGAGGTCGGGACGAGCTCCCCACACCCTCAACTCGCTCTCAAGCCCCTCTGCTCTCTCCTCTCTCGCCCTCGTCCGTGCCCGTGCGCATGGCCGCCATGGCCGCGAGCGTCGCCGCCACGAGAAACAGCGGCCTCACCCCTATCTTCCGTCCTTGCACCATCTCCGTGCTCCCTCTCGCACCCTACGCTCGTCGCCCTGACGCGGAGCTTGCCGCCGTGTTGCCGCCGCGCGCAAGGAAGCTGACGCCGTCGCCGCGCCGCCCGTGGCCGGCCGGCGTGGCCCGGTCGGGTCGGGCGAGCCGTTTGCGGTCTTGGGGGCGCACTGGGTGCCTCGCCGCCGCCGCCCGTGGTGGGAAGCCGCCTCGCTAGGCGGCCACTCACCGCCGTCGGCGGCCGTTCCCTCCCCTTGCGTGCACGGCATCAAAGAAAGAAGAAGAAGAACGGAGAAGGAAGTAGAAGGAGGACCAACATTTAAATAGAAGCTTTTCCAGGATTCCCAATGTAAATTTCTCAACTCATCTAAATAGTGTTTTGTACTTATATGTAATTTCATAAAAGTTCGAGGGTCTTTTGCAAAACTACCGGGGCCATTCTGGCCAAGCCGCTTATGGGCCGGCCTGCTCTTGTTCGCTCAAGATCTTTGGGCCGAGCCAAGTGGCTTTAGGCCCAATGCCGTTTTTCCTTTTTATAAAATGTTTTATGAATGTCTTTTATGGTGAATAGTATCTATTTTTGTTATTTTCATATAAATTCAAATACTTGCTTATAAATTCTGAAAATTTTTGTGTAGCCTTCTTATGAGTATATCTACCCATGAAAAATTTGAAACTTTGATTTTGAGTAGTTCTTGCATGATTTAAAAATACAATTTTTAATTGAAAAATGCATCTTTCATGATTTTTAGAAAATAAAATATTTATTCAAAAATCATGAAAATTTATTTGGTACTGTTTTATGATGTGACCTACTTGTATAAAAAGTTTGGAGTCATTTTGAAATGTTTAAATTATTTTCTATTTTATGCTCTATTATTTTATGCGTTTAAATGTAATGTTTAGCGTATAATGACTTAGGTTTTGTGTGATCTTGGGATTGTTTTGTGAATCTTGGATCATACCACAATCAAATGGTCCTTGAGAACTCCTTAGGCAATAGTGATGATATCTTATAGAGTAGTTCAACAAGTTAGTTTTGTTGGGTTACAACTTTATCGTGAAGGAAAGTTGTAAGTTGTTTATTAGTTCATGCATCGTCAAGCATCATGTTTATACTTCATCATGCTAAAGCATGCATCATCATTTACGTGTAGTAAACGAGAGAGTGATATGGTTCGTGATGATCAAGATTGGAAGACGGTGAATCCACCAGAGGTGATGGGGTCAAGATTAATTTTGGTGATCCGGTTTTGGAATCTGACTTTCCCTGCAACACAGGCAAGCCCCGGAGCATAAACCCTTCTCTGTTTTATAAATGTTTTATTCACCTTAAGTCTAGTGCAATGTGCATTAAGTTAGTAGGAGTTGGTTGATACCGTTGCTGCATGATTACCTTGATCTACAGTTATTCCAGATGTTATCCCACTAGTAAGTGTAGGTCGATCTCTTATGCTTAGTAATGCCTAGACTTCGGTAGAAGTCGAATGATGGCTTCATCGTTCGCGAGATATAGGTTTTATCTTTGTTTCTCCTGGCTATGGAAAAAGAGAACACCCTGATGGTGGTTCATGAGAATAAATATGGTAGTATTGAATTTGAGATCGGACGGGACGTAGGTTGAAAGCCGGCGGGATACCTAGCTGTGCTTGTCCCGTGTTGGTCGTGTAAGGACCGTCCGTTGTTTGGATTGTTAAGTTCGGGACTTTTTGAACGCATGTTGCGCCTGAGGCCTGTTGGCTAAGGCACGGCTGCCTGGTTGTCACCCCAGGTTAGTCGAAACTAACTAACCACATGCCTTGGGTAAGCCTGATCTCGGGGGTGTGCCAAATCGGGAATGGCAACCACGCACTGGGAGTGGAGAGATGGCGGGAGTACAAGATACCCTCAGTGGGTTAAAGTCCCAGGTTGGAGGCGTCATTGTGTATTCTCGGGTGGCGCAGGCCTCGTTCCCGTTTTGGACGAACTGGGAGATGGTTGATATATGCAAGCTTCGGTGCTACATATATCGTGTGGTTAGGGATCCAATTTACTGGGTTTGAATCGATTCGCGGATCGCCGTTGCTTCTCGGTTATGAAGACCCGTTCTTCTGCCCATTCATCATAGTAATTGAAGAAACAAGGTTACTCATGGTTATGAAAGGAAAAGAGATGCAGAGATAAGTTGAGATGTGTTGCTTAAAAAGTGTTTGAGATAGAACAGGTGCAAATCTAGCTTTATTTATGCTCCAAAAAAAAATTTATGCTAAAAATATTGAAAGTAAAGATCCACTTGTAGTAAGCTTTTACGCGCAAACCCCTTTTCTAGCTCTACTTCCCTTAAGCCAGCATATCCTTGGAGTCTTTTCTTTTTGTCGGGTAAGTCTTGCGGAGTACATTATGTACTCAGGGTTTGTTAACCCTTGTTGCAGGTGCTGACTCGTGCAGTTAACCAAGGTTATGTCGGTGGGCTCGACATGATCTGGTTGTCTTCTAGTTCTACTCATTTTCCGCAAATTAAGTTAAGTTTGCTCAAAAGTAACTTACTCATACTTTTGTAAAATTAATATTATTATTCTTCCGCGCTCTGATTTATATTTTTGTAACAAATATTGTAATGTTGTAGCTACTCCTTTGTTGATCTGGTATAAGTGGTGTAATCGGGTTTTCGATGACACTGACGAACTTTCTTAAGTTATTGGGTGCATCCGCACGCCTATCGAGGTCTTTGGGACAATGACGGTGCAGGTGGGCCCAGTAATTAGGAGGCATAAGCAATGACTCTTCTTTCTTGCATCAGTACACACCCGAGGCCAATACCGGAAGCATCACAATAAACATCAAGCGGCTTCTCAATATCCGGTGAGCTATACCGGTGCAGTAGTTAATGCCTTCTTCAATATCTTGAAAGCTTTGTCACACTCAGATGACCAGACAAACTTAGTTTGATTCTTCAACAACTCAGTGATAGGCTTTGATACTTTAGAAAAATCCGGAATAAACCGACGGTAATAACCCGCCATTCCAAGAAAAGCTGCGAACTTGATGCACGTAGTTGGGGGCTTCGGTTGAGGATATCCTTAACTTTTCTCGGATCAACAAAGCAACTCCGTCATTTGTCAACACATGACCCGAAATTGTACTTCCTCTAACCAAAATTCACACTTACTGAACTTGGCATATAACTGATGGTCTCTGAGACGCTTCAGAACAATTCGAAGGTGCTCAGCATGCTCTTCTTTGTTCTTAGAATATATCAATATATCATCAATGAATACCACTACAAACTTGTCAAGTTCAGGCATGAATACCGAATTCATCAAGTACATAAAATGAGCGGGGGCATTGGTTAATCCGAAAGACATCACCAAATACTCATATAGACCATATCACGGTAGTGAAGGCAGTCTTTGGAATATCCATAGGTCCGATCTTAATCGATGATATCGACCTCAAATCAATCTTTGAAAAGACTTTTGCTCTAGCAAGTTGATCAAAAAGTAGATCAATGCGGGGCAAAGGATATTTGTTTTTAATCGTCACTTCATTCGGTGGGCGATAATCAACACACATCCTCAAAGTGTGGTCCTTCTTTTTTCACAAAGATTGCAGGACACCCCCAAGGTGATGAACTGGGTCGAATAAAACCTTTATCCAACAATCCTTGCAATTGGGTTTTTAGCTCTGCTAACTCTTTAGGCGGCATTTTGTATGCTCTCCTGGATATTGGGGCTGTTCCCGGCTTCAAATCTATTCTGAACTCAACATCTCTGTTTGGCGGCAGACCAGACAAATCTTCTGGAAATACATATGGAAATTCACAGACCACTGGAATGTCCTTTACTTCCTTGATGAAGTAGCACAAACTCTCTCAACAAGTCCTCTTAGGAATAGGAAGTTGAATAAGAAGTTGAGAACTGCTATCGGGTATATTTACCTTTATTGTTCTATTCAACACATCGATGACAGCCCCATGCTGATATCCAATTCATACCCAGGATCACATCTATATCCTGATCCTTTAAAATTATCATGTTCGTGGGAAAATCATGCCCACCTAACCTTATAGGTACATGATGTACCATTTCTCTAGTACACATACGTCCCCCAGGTGAATGTATATGTAAATCTTCTTTTGTTTCCCCAATTAATATTTCATGCTTCACAACAAATGTTCTATTGATAAAGGTATGTGATGCACCAGAATCAAACAATGTAATTGCAGGGTGATTGGCAACGGGAAACATACCCATCATAACGGGCTCTCCTGCAGGTATGTCATCAACACTAGTGTAGAATACCCGTCCAGTCTTCTTTTCAATCTTTCCCTTCTGAGCATTCTGATTGTTATTCTTGTTCTGTTGTTGCGGCTGACTTCCAAAAGCTACCTGATAACATGGGTTATACCTTCGAGGATTGGGGCATTCTCGAGAATAATGACCAGGTTTGCCACAATTATAACAAATGAGAGTGTGTCCTTGTGGAGTAGGGTTACGAATGACAGGGGCATTCGGCTGACGTGGGTAAGGAAGAGCTGCAGCCAGGTCGGACAAAATGCTGCCTAGGCTTTTGGGCGTGGTGGGACGATAGGGAGGACAAAAATGATTAACTGGATGGTAAATCACTCTCTGACGTTTTGAATTACCACCAGAATATCTAGAGGGTACATTCTTCTTTTTCTTTTCTTCCTTTTGCTCATATTCCATAAGGACATGATTCTTTTCCTCATAAGATATTGCCATGTTTACTACATCATGATAAGAATCCGAATCACGGATGTTCATCATAGCATGAAGCTTTGGATGGAGACCGCGGATGAACCACTCCTTCTTCTTTTCATCTGAATTCACATGTGCTGTGGCATACTATGACAGGTGATTAAACTTGCCAACATACTGGAGTACTGAGTCTTCTCCTTGCTTTAAAGCTAAGAACTCATCCAGCTTCTTGGCCATAACTCCTTTTGGAATGAAATGAGCACGAAAAGCATGCTTGAATTCATCCCGGTGATTTGATGTCCAGCAGACTGCTCAGCTTTAAAATTGTTCCACCAAGCTCCGACAGTATTCCGAAGCTGTTGTGCAGCAAACAGGGGCTTCTGATGATCCGTACAAGTCATTAACTCAAACTTCTGCTCCATAGCACGAAGCCAATCATTTGCCTCTAACGGCTCATCAGCCCTACTAAAGATTGGAGGTTTTGTGCCAGTAAAGTCTGGATAAGAAGTTTCATCTTCCTCATCATGTCGACCCTTGTTGCCACGACGATTGTTATTCTGATTCTGTTGGGCCATTTCTCGTACCAACCGAGAATTTTACGTGGTAGCCGGAAGCAACCTCGCGAAGTCGGACTAAGGCCGCAATAGCCTCGGCCAAATTGGTTGAGGCGGTGGAGGACCAGGCATAGCAGCCCTTGAACTACTAGCATTTGATTGAGGCATCTGTTACAAACAAACCGACTTTATTCATTAGCTCCCATACGACTTCTTAAAAGCTACAGTAAACAAGCCAAATAGGGTCACTTATTTATTTTACAATCCTACACTAGGCAGGACCATCCAACCCACTAAGTTTTTCACACTATTACTATGTTACATATCTTACAACATCCTTTCATCCGCTCAAGCATCATTCCCACTGTCATGGTAATTCTCTATCTCCTCTGGTTCTTCTTCCTCTTCACCATCACTAAGTGGTGCTATCTCCTCATGTCCCGCTTCTTCCTCATTCTCATCTTCAACCACACCTCCATCTTCCTCAACATCTCCATACTGGTGGTTCTGATGGATTGCTTCATGTAAATTTGCATTGTAAGCTTCCAACCCTTGTACCTGAACTTCTAGGGCATGAACACGATTCACAGCCAGGATCAGGTCTTGCCTTTCTAAATCCCTTTGTTGGAGTACCTGGAACAAGACTTGCCGACAATCTTCATAGTCCAAGTCTCGACGCTCCACTTCACCTTGCAGATCACCAATCTGTAGGGTAGCCTCCTCATTGGCTCCAGTTGCTTCTGTCAATTCTTCAGTGAGCCTTCCTACTTCAGCTTGGAGATCAGCAATTTTGAGAATTACCATCTTCTCTAGCTCTAGTAACTTCTGCTAACTCCCTGGTAAGCCTTTGTATTTCCGCTTGTAAATCAGGCTTACTATTGCTGCTACTAGCACCATCATGTCTTGGAGCGAGTTGGTGTCGAGGAACTCCTTTGGGTCCTGTCTTCTTCCTTTGGGTCTATTTGGTACGGGCCATCCTGTAGAAAGGTAAGATTGGATTAAGGATGGATTAGGAAGATCAGTAGGTTAGCAAGCATAGGATTGATATACCTAACCCAAACCACAATTAAGGGGAAAGTGATTAACATGTTAATTAAGCATGATGCATGAATCGAACTTACGAAACTATGCGTAAACAAAACTTATTATATAGGGCAATATAACATGTTACTCCACTACAAAACCTTTAAATTATGGAAAATGATTTGCAAAAAAAATGATTTGAGATGAGCTATAAGCAATTTGGACCAAATTAAAAGTTTAAATTAATTTGACTCAAATCATTTTGAAGTTTTACAAAATAATACTACAGTAACTGTTAATGATCATTGCTCTGGTACCAACTGTAACAGAACCTCCTAATTACCGGGCCCACCTGCACTTATCATTGTCATTAAGACCTCTGATCTTTATGCACGAGTTCCCAATAATCTTGAAAGTGCTGTTAATCTTCCGAAACCTCCTAATTACCGGGCCCACCTGCACTTATCATTGTCATTAAGACCTCTGATCTTTATGCACGAGTTCCCAATAATCTTGAAAGTGCTGTTAATCTTCCGAACAGGATCTCATTAACAAGTCACTCCAGTATTACAACATTTTATTCAAAATACGTCAGAGTAAACAACGGAAGGATTACATAACCATAATTTTACAAACCATTTGTTCAAAACAAACTTAAGTAGTAATATTACAACCCGGAGTTTATTGGAGTAACATTAAACATATTTACACAGACAACCCTGCCCAAGGGTTCACCTCTACTCATCATCCTCTTCTTGAAACACCGTCATGCAGCAGGGACCAAAACAAGCCTGCTCATGACCTGCTCCTGCAACAAGGGTCAACGAACCCTGAGTACGGGAGTACTCAACAAGACTTAACCGACAAAGAAACAGGAGAAGACTTAGGAATGCAGGTTTAGGGGAATCAAGGTAAGGCTTAGCAAGAATCAAGAATTCTTTTGCAGAAAAGCTTACTAAAAGTGAATCCTTACTTTCAATATTTTTAATTCATATTAGTAGCTCATATACTCTAGGTTATCCTACTCTAGAGCAAACATTTCTTTCATAAGCCAACTTTCTTTCCTCAAAACCATATTCCATCAATTACTACGAGACGGTGCGAGGATCAAGTCTCCTTTTCTCGTGGAGCAAACGCCGATTCGAACCTCTTAAAACCTAGCTGGGGATACCTCACCACACGACATATGTAGAACTTAAACTTGCATATGTCAACCCTCATTCGGACCGTCCAAAACGGGACCGCGTCCTACGCCACCCGAGAGTACCGTACACCTCCAATCCGGGACTTTAACCCACGAGGGTAACATGTACTCCCGCCATCTCTCCACTCCCAGTGCGCGGTTGTACGTTCCCGATTTGGCTCACCTCCGAGATCTTGGGCTTACTCGTATATGTGGCCAGTATAACAAATTCTTGATCCAAGGGCCAATCCACGAACGGTCCTTATACGACCAACACGGGACAAGCACAGCTAGGTATCCCGCCGGCTTTCAACCTACGTCCCGTCTGATCTCAAATTCATTTCTACTTCTCTTTCTTTTCCGAAAATATACCATATTCTCATGTAAAGCATTTTGAAGAAACAGCTTAACTAATTAAGCAGGGCTAAGCATCACTAAGCATTTTCGAAATAAAACAGGTTATCAAGGATGGTATTGCAATAATCAAGGATGATAATGCAGCAATTAGATTATCACTCAACTCCTAGTACTTAATGCAACATATCATAAACATAAGTGTAAAAGCTTTGTAAAGTACAAGGAAAGGTTTAAATGTATCCGGGGCTTGCCTTCGTTGACGATGCGAGTCTCGGGGTCAACACCACAATAAAAGAAATCCTCTCCAAAGAATAACCCTCCTCAAAGAACTGGCTCACTTTAACAATCTCGGTCTCGTTCACTACACGAAATAATGTATGCTTCAACATGATGGAATTGAAAGATGATGCTCAAACGATGCATGAAATGATAACCACTTGAATACAACTTTTCTTCACGATAAAGTTGCAACCCAACAAAACCAACTTGTTGAACTACTCTACAAGATATCATCACCATTGCCTAAAAGTTCTCAAAGACCATTTGATTGTGGTATGATCCAAGATTCACAAAACAATCCAAAGTCACACAAAAATCTAAGTCGTTATACACTAAACATCACCTTTAACAATTAAATAAATAAAGCATAAAATAATAAATAAATAAACTTTGTCAAAATGATCCCAAGCTTTTTTTGTGCAGATAGATCATAGCATAAAACAGTGTCAAAATAATTTTCATGGTTTTTGGATAAATAAAATAATTATTAAAAATCAAGGAAGATGCATTTTTCAATTAAAATTTGTATTTTTAAATCATGCCCAAACTATTTAAAATTAAAGTTTCATAATTTTCCTAGATAGTACATATGATGGGAAGGCTACACAAAAATTTTCATGATTTTAGAAGCTATATTTGAATTTATATGAAATTTGGAAAAACAGAGACACTATTCAAATAATTGAAATTGAATAAAACATTTCATAACCGAAAAAGGGTTTCGGGTTGAATTACGGCCCGACACGTGCATGGTCCAAGATCTGTTCACGGCCCACTACCGTGCATGGTTGACCCGGTACAAAGTGAATAGTGATGGTCGGTGTAACACCCCTGTGTGTTACTTACCGTTAAGCCATGGTTTGGACAAAAATCGCCTTCTTTTATGCTTGATTGCGTTGTCGGCCGAAGAGACGCGAAAAGAATCAAAATTCGGGAGTTGCCCCTTTTTGTCGGAAAACCCTAAACCCTAACCTTTCTTTACCCTTTTTTTGTTTATTTCAAAATCTAAGCAAAATTTGGCAAAACTTCCAAAAGCTACTTTATAGATCTTTTCTTGATGAACAAAAGATATGTACAAAGTTTTTCAAGTTTTTGTGTAATTTTAAAAGTAATTTTGAATTCAAATTTATCCCTTTTTGACCCCTTTTCAAAAAGTCATATTTAGAGGCAGAATTTGAAAATCTTCCAATTGTGAAAAATTGTAGATCTTGAAATTTTAAGTCAAGTTGCTTTTTTGAGTTTTTCGAGTTCAGTTCAGTTCAAAAATTTGGGTGAATTTTGCATAAAACAAAAGTTAGGGTTTGGGGGCTACAGTAACCGCTATTGAGGGTATCCTTCTCGCTCACGCCCATGCCGGCCGCCGGCCGACGTCGCCGTGGCCGTTCTCGCGGGTTCCGGCGTCTTTGGGCACGCTGAGCAGCTGGCCGGGTTCGCGGTCGCCATCCACGTCCCCCGTCCTTTTCTTTCTCTCTTAAGGCTAGAGCCGACGCCGTTTCCTCTTCTTTTTCTTCTCCCACCGCCGCCGGCAACCACCTCCATCCGCCGCCTCGTGCCGTCGCCGTCGAGCTCCACTCAACTAACTTGAGCGCGCCACCCGTTCGCAACGTCCTTGCGTTTCCAACGAGCCCAAAATCGCAGCTCCTCATCGCCGGAGTCGTCCGCCCGAGGTCATCTTCTCCGTGTCCGGTCGGACCGCCGCCGCGAGCCGGGTCACCGTCGTCCGTCCGCTCCGTGAACCTCGTAGAAAACCGTCTAGTTTTCGATTCTCCTTGATGTTGTGGTCGTGATGCGCCGCCCGTTTTCCACCCGAGTCCGCACGCACCGAATGCCGCCGTGACCACCGAGTCCGCCGCGGCTCGCTTGTCGCCGTCGACGACCCTGTTTCACTCTGTCTTCTCGCAAACCAACGTGAGCACCGTGTTCCTCGTGATCCAGTGCAGCCGTAGCGCCCTTTAATTTGATCTTTACCGTGCTAGAGTGGTCGAATATCGACGCCGACGAGGTCCGCCGTGGCAGCGCCGCGCGTGAGCTTTTTTTTTTTGTTTAGGGCTGGTTTAGGATCGTTTAGGCGAGGGCTCGGGTCCGCCCGTCGGCCGGTCGCCGGGTGCCCTCACCCTCGACGGAGACGCCCGCTCCGTTGGCCGCCGTCGCCGCCGCGCCGCCGGTCCGCCATCGTCGCCGGTAATCGAGCCACAGTGCCCTAGGTGTCGAGTTTAGGATGCCGTCGTGTCCGCGGGGTCGTCGGCCGGTCTCCACAGGTACCTTCCAGCGTCGCCGAAACCTCGCCGCCGGGCGAAATCGATCGCCGCCGGCGCCGCCGTAGTCGGCCTTGGCCTTGTTGTTGGGCCGCTTTGCCCGAAGTTGGGCTGCCTGGAAGGCGAGCCGTGTGTCGTGTGCGCTGCAGGCCGCAATGGCTGAGCCGGGCGGTTTCGCCCGAAGGCGGTTTTCCTTTTTGTTTTGTTTTTCGTTTTTCCTCAAGTTTGAATAGTGTCAAACTTTGCAAAATTCATAGAAATTTGAAAATAGTTTCAAAAAGTCTAAAATTTTTTGTAGAGTCTTCTTATGAGTATGTCTACCCATGAAAAATTTGAAACTTTGATTTTGAGTAGTTCTTGCATGATTTAAAATTACAATCTTTAATTGAAAAATGCATCTTCTATGATTTTTAGAAAATAAAATATTTATTTAAAAATCATGAAAATTTATTTGGTACTGTTTTATGCTATGATCTATCGTACAAAAAGTTTGAGATCATTTTGACAAAGTTTATATATTTGTTATTTTATGCTTTATTTATTTAATTATTAAATGTTATGTTTAGTATAGAATGATTTAGGTTTTTGTGTGACTTTTTTGAGTTTGCTTTGTGAATCTTGGATCATACCACAATCAAATGGTCCTTGAGAACTCCTTTATGAATGTTAGCAGTTTAACAAGTTGGTTTTGTTGGGTTGCAACTTTATCGTGAAGTATAGTTATATTACGATTGCTTATCATTTCATGCATCATGTTTACTATTTCATCATATTAAGCAATGCATCATTCATTACGTGTAGTAAACGTGAGTGATGTGGTTCACGATGATCAAGCTTTGGAGAAGGTGCATCCACCCGAGGTGTCGGTGTCAAGTATGACGTTGGCAATCCAACTTCGGAATCTAACTTTTCCCTGCAACACAGGCAAGCCCCGGTGCATTTAAACCCTGCCTTGATGTTTTAAAAGCTTTATATCACTTATGTCTATGCTATGTTGCATTAAGTAATTAGGAGTTGAGTGATAACCTAATTGCTGCACTACCATCCTTGTTTATTTCAATACCATCCTTGATAACTTTGTTTTATTTCGAAAATGCTTAGTGATGCTTAGCCCCCGCTTTAATTAGTTAAGCTTTTTCATCAAAATGTTTTATTTGAGGAGATGGTACCGTTTGAAAAAAGAAAGAGAAGTAGTGATGAATTTGAGATCGGACGGGGACGTAGGTTGAAAGCCGGCGGGATACCTAGCTGTGCTTGTCCCGTGTTGGTCGTTTAAGGACCGTCCGTTGTTTGGCCTGAGTGAAATCGGGACTGTTGAACGCATGTTACGCCGGAGACTGTTGGGTCAAAGGCACGATTATCTGGCTGTCACCCCAGATAAGTCGAAACCAGTACCAACCACATGCCTTGGGTAAGCCTGATCTCGGGGGTGTGCCAAATCGGGAATGGCAACCACGCACTGGGAGTGGAGAGATGGCGGGAGTAGCGTGTACCCACCCTACTGGGTAAACTGTCATTGTCATTAGGACTGGCGGGGTAGGGAGGTGGAGTACTGTATTCTCGGGTGGCGCAGGCCTCGTTCCCGTTTTGGACGAACTGGGAGATGGTTGATATATGCAAGCTTCGGTGCTACATATATCGTGTGGAAGGGAATCCCCATTTGGGTTTTGAATCGATTCGCGGATCGCCGTTGCTTCTCGGTGAAGGAGACCCGATTCCCTGACCTTCATCGTAGTAAATGATGGAATATGTTTTTGAGGAAAGAAAGTTGGCATAAGAAAAATATGTTTGCTCTAGAATAGGATAACCTAGAGTATATGAGCTACTAATCGAGTTAAAAATATTGAAAGTAAGGATTCACTTATAGTAAGCTTTTACGCAAAAAAAGAGTTCTTGATTCTTGCTAAAGCCTTTACCTTGACTCCTAAGACAAAGCATTCCCGAGTCTTCTCCTCTTTTCTTGGTCGGGTAAGTCTTGTTGAGTACTCCCGCACTCGGGGGTTTGTTAACCCACATTTGCGGTACCGACTCGTCTTGTTTAACCAAGATTATGTCGGTGGGCTCGACATGATCTGGTGTCTTCTAGTTCTACCTATCTTCCGCAAATTTAGTTAAGTTTACTCAAATGTAACTTACTCACATTTTGTAAAATTAATGTTATTATTCTTCCGCACTCTGATCTGTATTTTTATAACAAATGTTGTAATGTTGTAGCTACTCCTTTGTTGATCCTGGTATGAGTTATCAACGGGGCTTCTTAAGTTATTGGATGCATCCGCACCTTTGTCGAGGTCTTTGGGACAATGACAAAAGTGCGAGGTGGGCCCCGTAATTTAGGAGGTTCATTCTGATCGGCCCGGTGAGCGATGCGAATGGCTCGCCCGTTCTTGTTGCTCTTTGGCCCGGCTGAGGTGAGCACGCCGGCGACGACACGCGGCGCTCACCGCGGCGGCGCGGCGCGCGTTCCGCTTCAGCGGAGGACCAAATGGAGAACAAAAAAAAAAAAGAGGGCGCCGTGAGCTCACCGGGAACTTGAACGTGACTTGCTTTCGCCGAGACGAGCCGGAGATGGGTCGACGGCGGCTCTAAGACGGCGGCACGACGACGTTCGGTGGTGCGAGACGTCGGCTGAGAAAATAAAGAGGTCGATCACGACCACGACACCAAAGCGGATCGATTTGTGAAAAGAAATCAACCGGAGGTTCACCGGAGCAAGGACAACGACGGCGACGAGCTCGTGGCGGCGCTCCTAACGGTGGCGGAGAAGATGAGTCTCGCGGTGGCGATTCCGCGGTGAGAGGGGTCATGGCCGGGCATCGAGGGAGGTAAGGGAGTTCTGCGGCCGATGGTGTGGTTATTTTGAGGAGAGGACGCCGACGACGACGCACGACGGCGGCGGGTGGCGGCGGTCCTGGGCGGCGGCGAAAATGAAAGAAAAGAAGACGACGTCGCCGGCGATGGCCTATTTATAGGGGATGGTGGTTGGACAGGTGGACAGCGACGTCGCGAAGCCCCCCTCGGCCGGTCGGGCGAAAGGACGGCGGTGGATGGCGGGCGCGACGGTCAACGGCGGTGGTGGCGTAAGAGGATTGGGTCGGGCAACTGAGCAGAGAAACCCTAACTTCAAATTTGTCAAATTACTCTCAAAATTTGAACTAAACTCAAAAATTTCCAAAAACAAAGTTTGCTTAAAATTTCAAGATCTACAAATTTCATAATTGGAACATTTTCAAATTCAGCCTAGAAATTGGACTTTTTGAAATGGGGTCAAAAAGTAAGAAATTTGAATTCAAAATTACTTTTAAAATTATGTAGAAACTTGAAAAACTTTGTACATATCTTTTGTTCATCTCAACAAGATCTACAAACTAGTTTTTGGAAGTTTTGTCAAATTTCGCTTAGATTTTGAAATAAAGAAAAGGGGGTAAAAGAGGGAATAGGAATTAGGGTTTTCGAAGTTCAATTCAAACTTGAATTTGATTCAAATTTCAGATTCCCAACCTATAACTATCAAACCATCACACAACAACACACTAGGATCAAAAACATAAATTTAAAATTAAATCACTCTAAACTTCTTAAGCACAAACAAATCTCTAAAATATAAACTTATTTTAAATTGAATGCATTTCAAATTTTTCTAACCATGCATGCTTTGCGATGATCATGATGACATGGCAAAATTTTAGTGGATTAACACCAGAGGTGTTACAGTTCCCTTCCTGCTGTGGCTACCTCAGCCCTCTAGCTGGTCGGTTTGTTGTATATCATATTTGACAGAGACCAGCTTTCTTTTCGTCTTGGAAAAACCTCATCTACGAACAGGCCGGACTTCAAGCTTTTAGAATGAAAGATGACAAACGTGCAACTTTTCTCCTATATTTAGATCTTCCCTCTCATACCTCCCCGGCTTTGGGGCTGGCGGTGTTATAATTCGAGGATCGATCTAGACATAGATGAGTAGGGTTCTATTCTCTTCTCGGGAAAATATAGGATCTTGATCTTGAGACAAAGAAAGGTATACCTTTAAGGGGCGAAGCAGAAGAGGAGCCTTCACCCGCCATGGCGATGTTGACGCCGGCGAGGGGAAGAGGCCACGACCGCCGAGGGAACTGGCGGCTTGCTTCACTCCAGCGGGCTGGAGACGACGTCGTGACGAATAGGAAACGCCGGTGGTGCTTCCCACTGCTCCTGCGCTCTCCCTCTTGATCGGATTAGGGATGTAGGGTGAAGTTGTGGCGGCTCAGGTGAATCTCGTGCCTAGCGCCAGCCATGTAACCGATCAGGGCGCTGATCAAGGCTCATGGCCGATGGGCCTTTTGGGACTAGGGAGATCAGTCTAACAAGCGGTTCCCTTCTTGTTGTGGCTACCTCAGCCCTCTAGCTAGTCAGTTTGTTGTATATTCTATCTCTTTCTCCAGGTTTATGTTTATTTTATAAACAATGAATAAAATCCTACAGTGGGGGCTTCCCCTGCTGGCTGCTATTAATCAGGCAAAGCATGATAGTGTTCAATTAAACTTTATAATCAAGGATCCTGATTGATGCGCATAAATTAACTGTGTCCTCACTACTCAGATATGAACAGTCTGTTTTCCATTCTCACCTGGTGCTGGTGTGTGTCACTTATATAACTAAAAATTTACAATTTATTCTATATAACTAGAGTACTATTTTTTTTCTCTCAAACACGCAGGAGAACTGCGTAGCATTGTATTGTATTAAAAAAAGTGGCAACTTTACAAGACACCACACATCGAAAAGGAAACTGCAAATCACATTTGCACCAAGAAAAGAAAAGGATACAACCACAACCTAAAGAACACACACACTTCTGAGACAACTAGGTGAAAAGGTAAAACATACCTTTAGCCCAAACAAACCCCACAACTGAATTTAATCGCTAGCAAGAAATAAGGCTATAGCCAAACAAGAGTTACACCATAAAAACACATCTATTGCAGTGATTCCAGATGGTCCAAGCCCCAAGAATCACAAAGGAGTTGAGGCCTTTCTGCAGTTGTCCTCCAGCAGCAAGAATAATCTTCACCCACCAATCATCAAAGAACTCTTCTCCAATGTGAGGGGCAAGGATTTAAGGCCTACTCTTTGGAATACCCTAAACAAAAAAATTCTGGCAAAGATGCAAGAAAGGAGAATATGGTTTATCGATTCCACAGATTGATCACAATGAGGACACCTCTGGAAGGAAATGTCTTCTGATTCTTATGTTACATAAGCTCTCACAAAGAAAAACCATTCAAGTGCCTGGTTGTCAAATTTTGAGGCAAATACAACTGTAGGGAAGCCCCCCATTGTTCAATACTAGATATAAATATTAAGTAAAGACCCTAACATATAGATGAATTCCCCGCGCGTTGCTGCGGGTATGCGAAAGTAATTTCATTCTAGCTAAGAGGTTTTTTAAAAATAATTTCAATAATGAACTAAAGAAAAGGCATGATGATAATTTAATCGCGGACAGTTCTTAAAGAAACCTAGTGGACAGTTTGTATCATGCCATCTCTCGTTGTCTCCTTGAGCAATACAAAATGAACCCTACTGACAAATCTTGTATCATGCCATCTCTCGTTGTCCCCTTGAGACTTTTGCGTACAGTTGTTACAGCAGAAATGGCAAAACACTTTGTGAAATCAAGAACCATTGTCTGTTCATAATTCCATACTTTCTACATATGCATCAATAAAGGTTTTCGCATTCACTAATTACAGTGCCAATACCTTATAGACCTATCTAAAAGATGTGAAGCTGGAATCAACAAACTAATGCATTGCTGTCATAACATAGTTCAAGTTACCAGAATAATGGGATGATTTTCCTTCAGAGAAGTTCTTCCAAAGTGTATCGACTTGCTGTAATAGTACTTTGCTAATAAACTCCAAAGAGTTCAGGTATGTGACCAAAGATGTATTATCATGTGGCCATCGTGTTAATGTGCCAAGAGCTTTTCTAAAGCATGTAGGTAATTTTGATCCTTGGGAATACCCACAGATAAATAGGGTGGTATTTCACTTTCTGCTTGCTAGGCACTCAAGTATAACACAGTCGCATAAAGACGAAGCATTGATGTAGAGGACAGGAAACCTATACATCACATGAATTTACACACATCAAAACAAATGTGCACCATCATGTAATGCTTATTGGGAATTCAGTACTTAAAAGATAATACAGCATGTACCTCAGAGAAAAACCACTTTGTTTATAAAGTAGTTCTGATGCGCCAAAAGATAAATCCCATTTGGCAGAAAGAATGAACCGACAAAAATACGTCAGAAATACCAGAAGCTCGTTTATAGATTTTGATAAACCGTCCTCAAAATGTTTTACATTACATACAACAGTTAATAATGTCTTGATGATAAAAGATCCCTTAGCCGTTCTTTATATCTTGATGAACTTATTAGTGTGATAGGATCAATAGCAGAGAACATTAAGTAGGTGGTGAGCTCAATACAACTAAGACTGAAAGATGATAATGAACTTCATCGCATCGACTTACGTCATACATGAACTTCTTTGAGAATTTCTTGCTTTTGCATTTCTTCACTTGTTGGAAGGCCCATCTGCTTCTGGTGTTGGTCAAACTACAAACCAGTTAAAGGATTTTAGCTATATATCCAAGCTGCATTAATTAAGAACTCAGATGTGCATCAGGTTCTGTATGTCTTACCATCATCTTCT
The DNA here is from genome assembly GCA_015847255.1 of Hyparrhenia diplandra. Classification (NCBI taxonomy): domain Eukaryota; kingdom Viridiplantae; phylum Streptophyta; class Magnoliopsida; order Poales; family Poaceae; genus Hyparrhenia; species Hyparrhenia diplandra. The sequence continues at coordinate 320,260 of JADLZK010001025.1, forward strand.
CCACGGTTTGTCTAGTCTCCGGATCCAAATCAGAGAGTTTGTTGCTCTCAGGCTCCACCTTTTGGGTATCAACTTCAGGGTCACCCTTTATAACAGACTTCCACCACTCCATTTGGTTGTGCTTTGTAAGTAATATGGGAAGAGTTTTCCATCCTCTACAAAATGTCATCATTTAGGCAACCCCACTTCAATCAGTATAAGGGGCTTCGGATCGAAAGCAAGCTCGGATACAAACAGCCTGCTCAGCAGCTGCTGCAGCAGCCATAATTAAAGTAGTGCAGCCAAGCAGGTTGAAACCCAATGACTTACCTATGCTCCAGAAGCAGTCATCAACCTTAACTGGCTTAAAGAGCTCGCCCTGGTAATAAATAAAGTACCAACAGGAAGTTAGAACCCAGAATATATACTTTGTAACAACACATTTGGTTCACTAGAAACATTGTTATCCCATAAAACAATATGAAATTTGTCGTAGTAGGTACTTATATCAATGATTGGTGGCTGGCCTTTCAGACCAACCTTCAAACGGTTCTTCTTTATATCAAAGACCACAAATCTTGATTTTGTTCCTTCAAGAACAAGAACAGTGATGTTAACCTCTGGCAACTGTTGAGTCCACGAGTACTTCTCCAAATAAAGACCATTGCCAGCATTTGGTTCTTATTATTAGGAAAGAAACTAAATTATTAGATATTATATTATGAGATCCCGTAAAATGCAAAAGTAGAAATCACATCTAAAGAATTGTCTTAGAGATGAAATAAAGAAATAAATCAATTATTAGGGCACCATGTTAGCAATTTCAACATATATAGTTTCACTTATATCGCAGCACAAACCCAAGCTTCAAGAGACCAATACAACAAAGAGACAACTTTTGTAGGACTGCAATCAACATTGGACTATGCATAATTTACCCCCCGCACCCCCGCAAGATCCTCTCGGCGGCCTCGCTCGCCGTGGACGCGCCCATGACCGGACGTCGGACAACGCCCAACCACCTCGCGCCGGAGAGAGAAAGAAGGGAGCATCGCAGGATGGCTGCCTCCATGGGCGGGATCGACGGCGCGGCGGGCCGGGGGCCGCCCCCAGCCCCGCCCCTGCTCCTTCTTGCCTCGCCGCCGTCGGGTGGGACGCTGGCGGCACGGACGCCGCCTCACCGTGCCGCTCCACCTCCACCGCGGGCGCCGGACGGGCACGGGGACGACCGATCACGAAGCGGCGACGACGGACGGCTGGCCGATTCGAAGCGCCACGCGCCCGGCGCGGAGTGGATCGGGCGAGGTCGCGGCGCAAGGTCGAGGATGGAGCCCGGCGCCGAGCCGCCGTAGCCACGCACGCCATGCCGCCCGCCCGGATCCGCGGGTAGGCCGTGCCGCCGCCATGGATTCGCGGCGGCGCCGCGGCGCCCGCCTTTGATTTGCGCGGGGGAGGCTACGCCACCTCGGGAGCTCCGCCCGGTTGGCGAGCGCGCGCGCCGCCGCCCGCCGCGTGCTCGCGAGGTCGGCCGCCGCGCTTCGCCGCGGAAGCGCCTTGAGGGCGAGGGCGAGGGCCTCCGGGTGGTCGCCTCGGACTCGTGCAGCTCCGCGGATTCCAACGGCGAGGATGGAAGCGGGTGGAGGAGGCGACGGGCGGCGGAATCGGGCGGGCGCTGCGTTGTGGAGACGTTCGGCGCCAAAGGGGACAGGGAGGAGACGGAGTCGGGGGAGGATTAATGCGGACACCGGAAAGCCGGGAGGGGAAGAGGCCGCTACGGTAGGAGCAAATAGGTGAGCACACACGTGGATGCTCTGCATGTCCGGAGAATTCCCCTAGTGGGGTTTCCCATATAGGTGTAGTAGATACAAAGGAAGGGCAACATTTTCCTAGAAAAAAAAAGGAAGGGTGAAAACTAAGAGCGAAAAGCGAGGGGAGAACCCATTGACAATGATACGTGGGGAGAGAAACTAGACAAGCTAGCAAGAGGCCTTGCTTCCTCATCTTTATGTTTCTAGAATTTCCATCAGCAGTGATGACACTACAGGCAATTAGGATTGCTCAGTCACTCACAATCAATCCATAATCTCAAAGATGAATCAACAGATGAGTGAGCTCATAGCAAATGGCATCTCTATCATGCAAATAGTTTCAGAAGTTGACAAAACAAGCAATGAAAGTCAATATACAGATAGCTTGAAACCCTAAAAAATTTCAATATAACTCAGGGGTGAATTCATGGTGTTCCTAGCTAAAAATCTTTCCAGGATTAGTACACAAAAATAAATGTTTTTTTTTTTTTTTTTTTTTTTTTTTTTTTGCAAACTCATAGTGTGATGATTGTTCTTGTACAATCAAAGTTTAGCAGAGCCATTTTATCACCAACAAAAGGGCTAGGATTTGATAGTCTTTCTAATTGGCATTACTAAATCTTTGCAGGAAAAAGATTTTATAACAATCTGGTGGCCAAATGTTTTTGTTGTTACTAGTTTTTGCCTGACTTTGGGCAAAACTAATTACTCAAATAGGAAAAAGGAACCTGCTGGGCTGGAGTAGCATTTCATACAAAAGCACTACCTTTAGCCATTATGCCAGCATTCAACTAAATTACCCTTAACCACAGAGAATCATAAAATGAGTATAACACAAGCCAAACAATTAGAAGCACAATGTGAAATAGGTCCTCTTAACTCTTAAGAATGCGCAATAAAATATTGAAAGGAAAACGAAGAAATTATCAAGGAAGTTCAGCTAGTTGAAATGTTATTATTTAGGCACATTACTTATGCCTACATATAAGTTAGACACGACAGGTAACACTGGAACAGAAAGAACAAAATGAGTAGTCTAACTTGTGGCAAGTGAAGAATAGATGCCGTCAATTGAATGAATTAATGCTAAATCCAATAAACTCCAGGTCTATTTTTCTTGGTCCATAACAACATAGATTGCAATTTTACAACATAAGCTCTATTTTTCTTGGTCCATAACAACATAGATTGCAATTTTACAACATAAGCTCCGTCACAAACTGCACAGGCCAGAAATGATAATTTGTTAGCATTCTTAGAATAAACACTGCATAAAGTTGGACAATTGCAAACAGAATGATAATGTAAGTCCAGATGAAGCAATCACTGCATATACCTGCTGAATCATTCGAGAGAATCTGTTCGACAAGTTTAGTGATTGTCATCCAATATCCATGATCTATCCATTAGTGCACACGAGATAGACATAAATTACAGTGCATTCACTTGGAGGGTTCGAATTCATCTCCTCCCACCACACATCCCTCATCCTGCCTGCTGAAAGAACCATGTCCTGCTCTACCCCTCGTCCTTGGTGGCAATGCTGCCCTCAACAAGGTGGAGTACTCTTCCCTGATAGCAACAAGCGGATGTGCATGCTTCTCAAGCAGCTGGCTTTCACCGCCATAAGCTTCCCTAAGAACAACTGTCTGAGTGTCACAAACCCTGGACAGGTAAAAAATGCCAGGGTGGCGTTCAAACACCTTGGTGAACTTCTGCGGCATTCCAAGCAGCTTCCTCATATTGCTCACGTTATGGCGCTCCGTTCTCTTCGCCACAGTGAGGTGCAGCAGCTCATGGAACACTCCCACATTCCTCTTCTCCGACACGTCTGTGCGGCGGTCCAGGCCTGAAGCGTCGGCGTATGGGCTGGTGTATGGCAGCGCCTGCCACTCCCGCAGCCAGGTCATGCACTTGCTTCTGAGACCATAACCCCTAGTGAAGCTCACCGGGAAGGGAGGCAGGTGGTATCGCCCCGTCAGCGCTCTTCTCAAGCTCAGAGACGGCGAGAAGATCGTCCCAGGAGAGGAGGCGGAGCCAGACGCGCTCGTCGCCCTCGGGCTGTTCAAGGGCGAAGTGGTCGGGGTACCGGGACAGGATGGAGGCCCGGTAGTCGCTGGGCAGGCCAAGGTCCCAGCGGAGGAGGTCGACGGTGTGGAGCGGGAGCGAGCGGGGGAGGGTGAGCATGAGGAGGCGGCGGAGGCGGGCGATGAGGTCGTCCTCGGTGGCGAAGAGGCAATCTACCTCCCGCTGCCGCAGGACGAGCGCCACGTCCGTCAGCGCCACGCCGCCGCGGAACAAGGCGAACATGGTATGGTATCTGCTGAGGAAGTCGAGCAAAGAGCACGCTGACCCACACAGCCTTTGAGCGGATTTCTCGGCGAGGAGGTCCGACCGCGAGATGCGGTGGCCGGGCCGGTTGAACACGAGGTCGAGCAGGTGGTGGGCGGTGCGGAGGTGCCGCTCCCGCGACACCGCGGCGTCGAGGGCCCGGTCCTTGACCCACTTCAGCTTCACGTTCACCAGCGTCGCGCGCTGCTCCGCCGCAAACAACGGCGTCCCCGGCGGCGCCGCGTCCCACCAGCCCCTCCTCCTCCCCGTCCCCGCGCGCAGCCATCGCCACGCCATGGGAAAGCGCCGCCGCGCAGGTGCTCCTCTCGTCTAGTTGTTGGGCCTAGTGAAATGAAGATGTTGGGCCGGCCGTACGAGGAGGCCCGCAGGTGATTTGCTAGGGGGTTAAGCGAAGATTCCGAGGGGATAAGAAAGGAGAGCGTGGCCGCCGAGCCGAGAGAGAAGAGAGTGAGAGACGCGAGGAGATGGCGGACGGCAAGCGAGGGAGGGTTCGGCCTTGGCGTTGACGACCTCGCCGTCGGTGCCGATGGCTCGGGGATTGCGCGGCGGTAGCAACCCTCTGGAGGAGTGGACCGGGCGCGTGAAGGCGATCGAGGCCGGGTTCCGCGCGTGGATGGCGAAGCAGCCCATCCACGTCGAGGCCGCGGTGACCACGGCCGTGGGGGCGGTGCAGGGCGGGGCTCTGGGTGCGCTCATGGGCTCGCTCACAGCCGACGGAGGATCGCCGTTCCCCATGCCGCAGCCGCCGCCCAACGCCAACCCGGAGGCCATGGCGTCGTTCAAGCAGGCCCAGGTTGTCAATCAATCTTGTCTTGGGGTGATTTACGCATTTTATATGCAAAATTCGACCATTTACCCCGAAATTGCAGTCGCGGATGTACTAATCTAATCCGTATAGAATGTTTCTCGGCGGAAGGAAGCAATTTACCATTAGATTCTCCTGCCTGTTCCATGGTTTGACGATAATAGTAGCATGAATCTGAGTACTGATTACAGTCACTCGTATAGGGTGAAGTCTGTCTTCAATTTACGATGCTTGAGATATTGGTAGATGGTGTGAGTCTGGGACAAGACTATAGATGTTGTTGAATGTTGCAATATGGTTGAGATAAAACTAATAATTGATTATTATGAATTGCATAAAGTATTATATTATATGAATCATCCATTTGGTTCAATAACTACTCTCAAATCAAATTTGAAGAAATGCTCACTTATTTGTAACAATCACCTTCTTGTAGTGATAATTTTTGTTGAATTATTTTGCATATCGAGGTTAACAGGCTGATTTGTAGGCTTTAGCTGGTGGACCCTTAGTGCAAGCCCGGAACTTTGCAGTCATGACGGGCGCAAACGCAGGCATATCTGCAGTCATGAGAAGGATACGAGGGCAAGAAGACATCCAGGGCAGGTGAGGGTTCATAATTTCGTTTTATCTTTGCTTACACTTCAAGGAGTGTTGACAGTTAACTAAAGTACTCAATGTGTTTGATTTAATCTCACTAATGTTAAGATATACGGATTTTAATATCTTCATACATCTGAATCAAAGCTGGTAATTCTTACATTTCTTTTTCCTATTAGGTGCAAAAACTGATATCTTGATGCAATACATTAATCCTAGCTAATGCTTGGCTTAAAACTCCTAGTCAATTAATTAGATGTTATTACTTTTTATGCTTGACAATGTCATGTTTGTATAGCATGGCAGCTGCTTTCGGTTCTGGTGCTCTTTTCTCCATAGTGAGCGGAGTGGGAACTCCTAATCCAGTGGTAAATGCAGTTACAACTGGTGTTGCTTTTGCAGTATTTCAAGGTGGCTTTTTCATGGTAAGTACCTTGCTATCTTTTATCTTTGTCAATTAATTAATGAAATATGGGGCCACTTTACTGTTCTCGGTATCAATAGACTTTATGTATATGTATTGCCTACTTTATTGCCATTTCTGCTTTAAGAGAGATTGAGGTTGAGACAGGACTGTTGTCGTATGTGTGGAAAGTATGTATTGGACACTTGATGATGATGGTTTTTCTATTAAATTGGGGGTACATCAGCTAGTTCAAGTTTTTCCCTTGCTCTCAGCGCTTTATAGTTTGGCGTAGCAACATACCATGCTTGCATGAAATTGTGGAGCCTAAAAACTTATTTGCACAAGGGGCTCACACATTACAGTATTTTATTTATTCTTTTTACAAGCTACCTGTAAGCCTTCAGTTCTGAGAAAACAAATCGGTAAGGAGCTATTTTTGAAGAAACTGGTTGAATTCTTGATAGTGGTGGATGGAATTCGTGAAATAGATGCAGGGGGTATATTTGTAATATTCTGATGAAGTAATTATAGTTTAGTTGAATAAGTGTTCCTTTCTGCTAAGTTTTGTTTTCTTGCAGAATTATTTGAACAAGTTTTTAAAACCTAACATATATTTTGGTAGTTCTGTATTTTGGTTTTAGTTGAAATCACTATTTGAATGATATTATCACAAAGAACATTGGACTATTAATTATGTGATATACTAATTCTCCATTTGGATTTACTGGATGCAGGTTGGGCAAAAATTCTCAAAGCAACCAGCAAGCTTAAGATACATACTACTCTCGGACAAGAAGCATGCTGCACAAACTGGGTCTTGAAAAGTATGAAAAGAATTTCAAGAGGGGTCTCCTCAATGATCAAACATTACCACTCCTTACGGACAGGTAAACAATTCTTCAACTTAGTAGTATTATAGACCGACAAGGATGTGAAACATTTGTTGGGTATATATTGATATATTCTCTTTTCTGTTGCTCTAGTGCTCTGAGAGATGTGAAGATCCCTCCTGGACCCAGACTTCTCATCCTCGACCAAATTAAAAGGTTTGGGATCGTTGCATAGCCTTTCATGTTTCCATCTCTTAGTTTCCCTCAACCTGATTTGTTATGTTTGGATTTATAGGGACCCTGAGCTGGTTCGAGCAAAGTGAAGTCACAATTGTCAACAGCTGGTTCTTTCTGAGTTGCATAGGGATTGAAAGCGATGCCATCTCTATTTTCTTAATAAGCTTTCTAGGCAAGTAAGCAACAATTTAGCTGTGCTGTAGTTAATTGTTTTTGGCCGATCAGTTTGCATCAATCCTATTAAATTTTGAACAACAGGTATTTATACGCATCTTATTCAAATTTAAATTGGCATTCTGTACATTATGGAAAGAGTAAATTGCACTGTGGGTACTCAAACTTTTGTGTAGTTCCTAGATAGGTACTCCAACTAAAAAATATAACAGGTAGGTACTCCATCTATTCATGTTGGTTACCAAAGGTACAAATTTGGTCACGTAGGCAATAACAGCTTACGTGGACAAGACACACTGGATGATGATCATGAAAACTTTTGCTTAAACCCCCTGCCCAACTTCAACTCTCTCGAAAAAGGAGACGGCTGATGATGTGAAAAGGGTAAAATAAAAAAACTTCACACCTGACCCGACCCATCCCACTAAGGGCGGTGGGCTGGGGCCATGTAGCGCCAGCTGCTGACGGAAACGAATTTGTTCTGTTCTACGTACAACACGTACTAGATTGCAACTCTAAACTGAAGACTCTGGTAAACTGTCGTTCCTTCTGTTACAAATATTAATCTCACCTTATTAAGTTTCCTAGTAACCTCCATTTCAATAGAGGTTAAATGCCTTCTAATGGCTTATGTAACACCCACTCCATAATGTGGCAATGTCTATATAAGCATGACAAAGACAATAGAGGTTAAATGCCTTCTAATGGCTTATGTAACACCCACACCATAATGTGGCAATGTCTATATAAGCATGACAAAGATCAATGGAATGTGAGAACAATACAATTCTTCTCTTCTTGTCTCTTTTACATACTCGCATTTTCGCATTTTCTATACTTGCAACACGTTATCAGTCACGTTGCTCCAGCCCCGCTAATCAAGGTATGCCGCCGCCAATGTCCAGACCGATCTCCTACGGATGATCGAAATGCTACTCGGCAATGCCGCCCGCATGGCGGAGCAGGAACCTGTTCTTGAACCGCTGCGCCGCCAAACCCAGCACCGGCGCCATGTCCTGTGCATGGATACGTTGTGCCGAGGTCATCGACGCCGCCTTCTCCACCGAGAACTCCACCGGCGACGATTACTGCGCGAATGTCCGCCCCGTCGCGACCCCTGGAGTACGACGGCGTTGATCCAAGGCCCGCTGCTCCATCACCAACACCGGCATCATCGGAACCTGCGCTGGCAGGTGGAGCTCCATCACCAACATCGGCCTTTTACCATGATACAGTACGAGACGAATCTTTTGATCCAACGCCCGCTGCTCCATCACCAACACGTGCTGCTGGAACTCGGTTGGCACCGCCGGTTCCTTTGGAAGTGGAGCGACCTGCTCCTGCTGCACCAACACCACCAGAGGGGATTTTTAGCCGTTGATGCAGCCCGTTGTTAGGCGGGTGCGGGCGGGGTTGCGGCACGGAGCTTTGCTCCTATCTTCTCTCACGCCTGGATCAGTGCGTGACCTCTTGTTGCGCTTCCGATCCAGGGGATAATCCCCCATCGTGGATGGATTGAAGCAGTAAATCGAATATTTAGACTGGTGAGCATCTGACTATGATCAAATTGCGAGAACGTGAAATCCGTTTGTGAGAACGTGAAAGACTCACCAACGAAATAACCCCGTTGAAAAAACTGTTTATAGTCATCAATTTGATGAAAAGTCGTTAGTCCATCGTCGTCATGAAGCTTACTGCCTTCATTGCCATGACAAGGTCTTTGATGTCATCCCTCAACTCAAGCAGGCAGTGATAAAATAGTGCTCAGGTACATATCCTTATACGGTGTACTTGTATTGCTTTTTCCTTAATTAATACAGGTATGCTTTATAAAAAAAAAGGTCAGGAGATTCCAAGTTAAGACCCTTGATTTGACCTTTCTGTGTGGAATCTTGACCATTATGGACTTGGTACAATCTCTTCCATTCCTTAGCAGCAGTGAGGTTAGGCTGCTAGCATCTGGGAATACCCTCCGAACCAGTTCAATTAGATCAGGGGTGATCATATGGGTCAGATTCTAGCCTCTATACCATGAACTGGCTTTCCCACTAAACTGCAACAGTATTCATATGGGTTTTGTTTGTATCAGGAACTGGGCAAAGAGAAAAGTAATGGTTACACTGAATCACCCACTCATTAGGATATGTCCCCTCTTTCTTTGGAAAATCCAGTTTTGGTAAGGCTGATCTCGTTACTTGGTCTGGTACTGTGTGTCCTTTTTATTTATCAATCTCCACGCTTCGCACCTCTACTAAAGCCCTATTATTGGATTCACGAGACTTACGAGCATCCTGAATGAATTGACTTACCACAACTGGTGTATCTAGTATTCCCTTGTAAGATTTATTATTTATACTAGAGCTGCTAGCCTTATCTGATCCTGTATGTGTTCTAAGCACCTTGTCATACTTACCCTAAACCCAAAACCCAAAACCCAAAACCCAAAACCCTAAACCCTAAACCCTAGTATCAAATCGAGTTATCCTTGAATCTATTTGGCGAGAAACCAACTCAAACTATCCCATTCGTGCCTACTGTGAATGTCTATACTTAGAAGCTATCCCGCGAAAAGCACAAGATATTCCTCTTCTACTACCAAGTAGCTCTAGCTAGCATATCTCGTTGTGCATAACATATTCTGGTACGTTATTTGAATCCTTTCTGTTAGTGTATATGTGTAGGCCCATGAGGCTAGGCCCATGAGGCCCATGTACAGCAACTATATTGCCCACCCTTCTAGGGTTTGGAGGTATACGAGTTGATTCCCTTTCTAACATGGTATCGGCAGGTACCTTCCCCTTCTCCGTTCCCGTGTCGCCGCCCTTGACCATGGCGGCCGGCCACCGCCGCCCCTTCAGCGCACCGGCCCCCTTCCTTTCCCTCTCTTCCTTCCCCTTCCTCACCTACGAGGGATGCTTGCTGCCATTGGGCATCTTCCTCGCGCGGCGGCGCTCTCTCCGGCGCGGGCGGCCCTCCTCCTCGCGCGGGCGGCCCTTCTCCTCGCGGTCGCGCGGGGTCCAGGCGCGGGGCCTCCCTCCGGCGCGCCTCCTCGCGTGGTTGCGGCCGGTCCGGCGGGGCCCTCCCCGGGCGCGGCTTTCCGGCGCCGGGGTACCGGGGCGTTCCAGGCGGGGCGGACCTCCTCGCCATCGCCACTGGGACTCTTTGACGCCATGCCGTCGGGGGGCCCTGGCGCTCTTCACTCGGGCACGTCCGGGAGCCGGCGAGCAACCGCCGGGAGGGCCACTGGCGCTGCTGGGCACGCACGCCCTCCTCCCGCTCGTGCGGCCGGGCCGAGACCACCCCTACTCTTCGCTCGGCTTCTTGCCCCTCCTCATACGGGCACGGGGCGTCGGCTCTTCCTACTCTCCGTGCCTCGCGTCGCTGCGTGCCCTAACGCGGCGCGGCGCGGCCCAAGCTACCCGCGGCGCCGGCTCCCTTCACCGGCGCGGGCTGCGGCAACCGCCGCGCCGGCCCTCGTCCGCCACCGGAGAGCCCACGCCGCACACCTCTCCCTTCCGCTGCGCCGCCCTCACCCGCCGCCGCGCCGCCAGCACACCACGCGCCGAGGGCGCGGGCATGGGGCACGGGCGCGGGCGCGACCATACCTGCCGCGGCGGGCGCCCCAGGCGCCTACTGCCCCGGCTTCCTCTGCTCCAATCGCGGGCGCGCGCCGCCGACGCCGCCCGTTTGCTCTCGTCGGTGCCCTTCGAGGCCACGGCTCTCTCCTGGCGGGGCTCACGGACCTGCTCGGAAGGTCCGCCCGGCCATCCTTCGCCCACACATGGCCGGGGGCGCGAAGCGCGGGCCCTCCTTCCTCCGCCCGCCAGACCCGACTGCCCCGGGGGGGGTGGAATCGGGCGATATGGCGCAATCCTTCGGCACCATGGGGGTTGCACCACATGCACACGCAAGTGGATGGATCGCCGACTCGGGGCTTCCTTCCACACTACCCCTCATGCCGGCATCCTCTCTTCTCTTCGCCCGCCTCACCCTTCTGTCCCTCTTCGATCATGGTTGGGAATGGGTCTTGTCTTCTGTCACCTCCGTGGGTTTGCATCCGGTCTTTTTCGTCTTCCCCGATGTCCTTGTTTCTCCTCGGATCGTCCATAACCTTCTTTCCATCCGCCGGTTTCTGCCGACAACTCGTGTTCGGTTGAGTTCGACTCTACGGTCTCACGGTGAAGGATTTAAACTACGGGCGGCCACTCCTCGGCGTGATAGCTCGGGACCCCTTTACTCCCTTCGCCTTCCTTCTTCCGCTATACCGCCTTCCACTTCAGCTGCCCTTGCCACTACTCCCTCTTCCTCTACGGCACCGCCATTTTGGTCACCCGGCGCGGCGCTTTGGCTCGGCTTTCGGTCGTAGTGCCCACCTCCCTTCCACTCGGGCCGATGAGCATCTCGCCATGCGTGCCGGTTAGATTCGCCATGTGCGCCTTCCTTTTCCTACTTCTTCTTCAAGGCGTGCGACGCATGCCTTTGCTCTTCTTCACTTGTGATCGTGGACTTCTCCTATTCCTAGCATTTCGGCTATAAGTATTATCTGGTCCTCCTCGATGACTTCTCTCACTACTCTTGGACTTTCCTTTGCGCGCCAAGTCCGAGACCTTTTCCACTCTCCTCCACTTCTTTGCACGGGTGTCCTTTCGGTTCGGCCTCACCATCAAGGCCGTCGGTGTGACAACGGGCGTGAGTTTGATAACAACACCTCCCGCTCCTTCTTTCTCGCTCATGGTGTTCAGCTCCGCATGTCTTGTCCGTACACCTCCTCCCGAAGCGGCAAAGGCCGGCGGATGATTCGCACCACGAACGATGTTATGCGCACTCTCCTTCTCGGGGCCTCGCCCGCCACGGGCCGAGAGCCTCACACCGCCACCTACCCGCTCAACCGACTTCCTTCCCGACCTCTCCGCCTCCCACTCCCACCACCACGCACTCTTGGTACACCTCCTCGCTATGATCACCTCCGTGTCTTCGGTTGTGCTTGTTACCCTAACCTCGCCGCCACTACTCCTCACAAGTTGGCGCCTCGCTCGACACGGTGTGTGTTTCTCGGGTACTCCCCGATCATAAGGGTACCGTTGCTCTGACCTCACTTCTCGTCGGTGCTTATTTCCCACGACGTGGTCTCTCGACGAGTCGGATTTCCGTACTCTACCTCTTCCACGCCTTCCCCGATCCCGAGTTGGAGTCCGTTTCCCGACCGGCGTTTCAGCCACCGCCTTCCGCTCGCCTTTCTCCACAGGTACCAGTTGCCCCGCTGCGCCACCCACGGCCCCGGCGCCTCTCGGCGTACCACGCGCGCCCCCGAGCCACTCTCCGTGCCACCGCGGCCGCGCCAATCGCTGTGCCACGCGCTTCCGAGCCATGGCCGTGCCACGCGCGCCCCCGGCGCCACGCCGCGTGCCACGCCGCGCCCCGGTGCCTCTCGGCGCCACGCAGCGCCCGGGGAGCCTCGTGTGGTGCCCACGCGCGGGCCGGGACCCGGCGTGGCAGCGTGCAGGTGTGCCTCTCGCCGCTCGGCCGCCGGCACGCCGTCACCCACGGCTCCACCTCCACCGCCACCTCCTCCACCTCACCCGTCGGCCCGGGCTGACCCCGAGGTCTACCACCCGCCCGATCATTCACCGGGACCCTCGTCACACTCATCCTATGGTGACTCGGCATGCGGCCGGTGTTCTTCGACTGCGGCCCTCTCCGCCACCGAGAGCAGCTCGCCCGGTCTCTCCGATACCCACCTCGTTCGCGCCGCCGGCGACCCCTCGCGGCGTAGCGATGGAAGAGGAGTACGGGGCTCTTCTAGCCAACCGGGCGTGGGACCTTGTGCCGCGTCCGTCGGTGGCAATGTGGTCACCGGCAAGTGGATGCGACGCGCAAAAAGCGTCGGGGCCGACGGCGAGTCTGAGCGCTACAAGGCTCGGCTGGGTCCTCGAGGCTTCACCCGGCGCCGGGGTTGATTATGATGAGACCTTCGATCCGGTGGTCAAGCCCTTGCTGATGCGCCGCGGTCCTCTCACTTGCCCTCTCTCTCTTGGCAAGTGCATCAGCTAGATGTCAAGAATGCATTCCTCCATGGCACCTTATGCGAGACAAGGTATCTTTGCGGTCGGCCTGGGCGGGATTTGTCGATCCGGTCGGCTGATTTGGTGTGCCGGCTCAACAAGTCACTATATGGTGCGAGCGGGCTCCTCGTGCTTGGTACTCCCGGTTTGCCACCTACCTTCTCACTTTGGGGTTCGGAGAGGCCAAGTCGATACATCTCTGTTTGTCTATCGCCATGGAGCCGAGGCTCAAGCACCGCTACTCTATGTTGATGACATTGTTCTCACCGCCTCCGGTCCGCTGTTTGCCGGCGTGTCATATCGGCTTTCGGCGGGGAGTTTGCCATGAAGGACCTCGGTCCACTTCACCACTTCCCCGGGGGTCACTGTGGAGACTTCGCCCCGTCGGGGGTTGTTCCTCCACCGGCGGCGGTATGCTCTCGACATCCTCGGCGGGCTGGGATGACGTGTCGACCATGTGCTACTCCAGTTGATACTCGGGCGGCTCTCTGGCGATGAAGGTGACCGTGGCGGATCCCACGCGCTTCGGAGTTTTGGCGGTGCTTTGCGGTACCTCACCTTCACTAGGGCGACATCGCGTACGCGATTCGCCAGGCCCGTCTTCACATGCATGATCCCGGGCACCACATCTTGCTGCGATGAAGCGCCTTCTCCGCTATGTCCGCGGGCACTTCGTTGACTCGGCCCGATGATCCACGGTCTCCTCCAGCTCGCTCGTCGTCGTCACCGACTGGAGGCGGGTGTCCGGACACTCGCCGCTCTACCTCGGTATGCCGTCTTCCTTGGTGGCAACCTCGTCTCTGGTCGTCCAGCGGCGGCCGGTTGTCTCCGCTCCGGTGTAGGCGAGTACAGGGCTGTTGCTAACGGTGTGGCGGAGGCCTCGGCTTCGTCGACTCTTGGTGAGAGCTTCGGCCAGCCGACAAAAGACCACACTTGTCTCTTTGTGACAATGTCGGCGCCGTCTACCTCTCCACCAACCCGTTCGGCATCGTCGGCCGGACGAAGCATGTGGAGATCGACTTGCACTTTGTCCGTGACTTGGTTTGCCATCGGCGCTGTTCGGGTGCTCCATGTACCGACCACCTCCCAGTTCATGACATCTTCACCAAGGGTCCGCCCTCATCGACCTTCTCCGAGTTCGATCCAGCCTCAACGTCGCCCGGTGGCTAGTTGTGGCTGCTGGGCCCCCTGTGTGTGTTGCTTTCTTTCATGTCCGGTCTTCATCTCCATTTGCGCGAGTTCAGGCTAGCGAGGGGGGAGTGTTAGTGTATATGTGTAGGCCCATGAGGCTAGGCCCATGAGGCCCATGTACAGCAACTATATTGCCCACCCTTCTAGGGTTTGGAGGTATACACAGAGTTGATTCCCTTTCTAACACTTTCGATGAAGGAACCATAGCTCAGACTGATGATCCCTCTCTCTCCTTAGAGCAAGTATAATGATTGACGACTAGCCGGCGATATCCGATGTGGACGAGAGAGAAATGAGGAGAGAGATGAACGCGGGCGTCTGGTGAATCGCCGATGAAAAGCAGGCGAGTACGCTATTTTTAGGCCCGCATGCGTGTTGGCTATCCACCCTGTCTTCCGCATAGCATGCATTAAATGATGCGAATAAAAAAAGAAACACCCTGCTGAGCTGGTGCTCAATCGCCGGGGAGCGGGCGGAATCATTATACTTGCTCTTAGGTCACCCAAGGTAGAAAAAATGCCCCAAAGCCGAGAGTTCGATCCAAGTACTAACCCTCTAGTTGTGATCTCTAAAGATTGAATTTCAACTTAGAGTAAAAGATAATAGTTAACACTAAACCTAAGCAACTCTTACTTTTCCATCAGCAGGGAAACGGGACAACAGTGGCGCAACCTGCCCTTTGAATTCAAGGTGCTTGAGGTCTGCTAGCAATGTCGAGATGGATATGTTGTTTAGTATAGGTGCAGGATGAAATCAAGCACTTGCTGGACGACGACATGGGTATGTCTGATATGTATCTGACAAGAAAGGTCGCCTTCCAATGATTTCCCGAGACATTAGGCTTATAGTCAATTCAAATAAGGATGCATCTGGGCTGCGCACCTGACCCAGCCCTTTTTAGAGAGAGATGGAGTTTGGTAGGGTGGTTTTAGAAAAAAAAATCCGTTGCCCATCATCTAGGTGGCTTGTCCACGTAAGCTATTTTTGCTTGTGTGGCCAAGTAAGTACCTTTAGTGACCATCATAAATAGATTGAGTACCTAGTTGTTACGTTTTTTTAGTTGAAGTACCTATCTGAGAACTACACAATAGTTTGAGTACCCATGGTGCAATTTACTCTTATGGGAATCTGTGGAAAAACAAGGTCTTCCATGTTCATCGCCTCGATTAGTTTGTGCGGTTGCTGCCGTGCATATTTGAGTGAAGCAACAAGGAATAAATATTGCTTTAGAGGTTAATGAACAAGTTCTGACAAGGCCATCTCCTAACCCTAAATCTCCTCATTGGGCTCCCCAGACCCCACCCCGACTCGCTCTGTCGCTCATCCTCCCATCGCCGCCGCACTCTCCCTCCCCCGCTGCCGCAATTGCTCGTCCCATCGCCCTCCCCTCCCCACTCGCCGGTCGTCGAGCACACCGCCGTCGAGCGCCCTCCACTCCACCAGCTCCTCGAGCAGGCGCAGTAACATCCCTATCCCACCGCTGTCGAGCACACTGCCGTCGAGTGCGGCGCGGTGGCTGGCCCCTCCTCATCTCCTCGAGCCGCCGCGTCTTCCTTTTTTGAAGGGAAACAGGAGGCGTCTTCCTTGTGTGACGGGGAGCGCCGGACAGGAGCGGCGACTGGCCGCGTGGGTGAAAGAGCGTGAGCCCAACATCGAGTGTTGCGTCGCCGCGGCGGCGACCCTCCACCCCGACCCTTTTCCTCTCTTTGTCGTGGGCCTAGGGTTGGCATGGCCCACAGTTTTGGCCGTGCTATGCTAGCCGGCACGGCACGATTTCCAACCCGTGGGCCGTGCCTGGGCTCAGAGTCATGCACGAGGCCTGTTGGGGCACGGCGTGCACAGGCCGGCACGGCACGACACAAGGCCAGGCCGGGCCAGCCCGTCCCGTTGGAAAACTATAACCAGGAGACCGACTGGCGTGACTCAGTTGAATGGTAACACAACAATAGTCATGAACTACCCTCCGACAACGAAAAGCATATACTCCGGTATAAGAATGATACATATGGCCAGTTGGATTGGAAACAATTTAACAATATACATACAGTTGGATGAAAATTTCAATAACGTCTATAACTGACCAGATTCCCCTATCTAGACCTCTGGTTGATATATGTACAAGATGAAATACTAATCTACGTATCTACGTATGAAAGAATTAATAATCTCGGTGCTTGAAAGAATAAAAGATTAGATCCCTAATCTACTACACTGGAAGTACGACTTCAGAAAGTTCGGCACAGAGCTTCAGAATGTCCGTGTTGGGCAAGGACCTGGAGAAGGTCCGGCACAGAGCTTCAGAATGTCCGTGTTGGGTCAGAGACCTTAATAATCTGTTGGTCCAGATGGTTCATGCATGGCTTCCCCTTTGCATCGATGTCCATCAGTATTGTGTCACCAGGCTTGAACTCGCCAAAAAGAATCGCTTCGCTGATGACATCCTCAATAATGTGGGTGACAGCTCTCCTCAGAGGCCGAGCACCATAACTCTTGTCGTAGCCTTCTTGGCAAATCAGGTCCTTCATTGCATCAGACACCTCCAAACCTATCCCAAGGGCCAAAAGACGGCCCTTGACTTCCTTTAGGATGATATCAAGAATGGCCAGCATCTGCAAATATGATGAGGTTATTACCCTTAGCATCTCATGTGCTCTGAGGTTAGCACAATAGTTTTATGACTTATACTATGAACATACAACCATAAGTGGCTAATGCCATGGAAAGATCTATAAATTATCAGTAAAACTACTTCAGAGCAAAAATGTTAAAGAAACAAACCTGAGTCTTCTCCAGAGGACGGAACACAACCATCTCGTCAATCCTATTGAGCAACTCTGGGCGGAAAAAATGCCTTGAGCTCTTCCATTACTAAGGATTTCATTGCGAAATACGAGGTTGACTCAGTATCTTCCTTCAAGAAACCTATGCTCTGTCTTCCCTTTGAAATTGATGTCGAACCAACATTCGAAGTCATGACAATCAATGTATTTTTAAAGGAAACCCTACGGCCCTGCAGTCCACACAAGGTCCCATTGTAAATAAAACATGTTCAGAACTTAAAAGGGATCAGAAACTACCTACATGCTAAAACTATGCAAGATTACATAGAGAGGCTCAGGACTATTTAAGTTTCTAAAAATATATGGTATAGAGTGGCATAATGATTTATAAATTGCATCGATATTTAATATGAACAATCATGTGTTGAATGGCACTTCAAATAGCTTGTATATTAAATAAATTGTAATGAAAATAATGAATTATAACTGTTTATTGTAAGTTTCCAGGGATAGGGTTTCTATCTTATGGTTCAGTAACTCTACTCTCCACTGTTTAAAATCCATTGTTGCATGGGGTTCACTGATCTATTACCTGTGAGTCTGTCAAATGTCCATCCTCAAAGATTTGTAGAAGGATGTTGAAAATATCAGGGTGAGCTTTCTCTATCTCATCCAGCAATACCACGGTAAATGGTTTTCTCCTGACTGCTTCTGTCAAAGTACCAGTTTCACCATACCCAATGTACCCTGGAGGAGAGCCTATAAGCTTGCTTACAGTGTGCCTCTCCATATACTCACTCATGTCTAACCTAAGCATAGCAGATTCCTATATTGAAACAAAAGCAAACATCTTATCAGACTATATTACATTTAATCAATTATAAGCCTTGCGCAAATAATAACACAGTGGTCAGGATATGATTGGCTTACCGATCCAAAATAACTAGCTGCTAGAGCTTTGGTGAGCTCTGTTTTACCAACTCCTGTTGGACCACAGAAAAGCAGCGTAGCAATAGGTCTGTCAGGGTCATTAAGGCCAACACGTGATCTCTTCACTGCACGCGATATGGCCACAACAGCATCATCTTGGCCAATGACACGTTTCCTGAGCTCGTCGTCTAGTCCTACGAGAAGTTTTCTATCGTCGGCAGTCAACTGCTGCACTGGTATCCCAGACCATAATGAGGCAACTCTTGCAATTTCCTCAGTCCCAACTACAACTGGTCTGCATTCAAAATGTTCTTTGGTGAGAAGATATGTAGGGCATGAGATTATCTTTTAAGACATGTTGAAAGATAAAACTTACTCATCAGCTGAGAGTGACGAAGCAGATGTTGACTCAATATTGTCTCGACTTGGTGCTTCAACATTAGCACTACCACTTTCTTGAGCATTCTCGTTTGGAGAATATTTTGCCTTGTTAGATAACACCTGAGCAATCAAGGACAATAATATTAGATATTTTTTCTCAGTAGATGGACCAAAAAGATAAAAATCATATAAGCAGTGCATAATTTTTTTTTCATTACCACTTCATGCATGGCCTGAGCAGCTCTTATCTCTTGCCAGTATTCATCTGGTGACTTCAAGAGAATTGAAGATTGCCCTTCCTTCTTCCTATTAAATGATTCCATCCGAGCTCTACTTCCAGCCTCGTCAATGAGATCAATAGCCTTATCAGGAAGTTGTCTGTCAGGAATGTATCTTGCTGACAAATATACTGCTGCATTGATGGCTTCCAATGTGAATTTGCATTTATGGTAAGTTTCATATTTCTCACGAAGACCCAGTAGAATCTTCACAGCATCTTCCTGCATTGAGTTTAAAAATGATTAAGAGAGAGATTTACATGTTAAACTACCTCACTTTCATAAGACCACAGTACCTGACTAGGCTCATCTACTAATACTGGCTGGAAGCGGCGGGCCAAAGCCTTATCCTTCTCAAAATGCATTCGGTGTTCATCTAGAGTTGTAGCCGCAATGCACTACAAATGCAAACAAATATTGTCCATAAGACAGGAAACACGATAACGTATGATTTTCTCTACACAGAACGAGTGCACTAAGCAAGAAATCAGATTAATCTAATACCTGCAGTTCACCTCTAGCAAGTGCGGGCTTCAGCAAGTTGCCAATGTCAAGACCAGAACCCTTACCCTTTCCAACAGTTCCAGATCCAATAAGATTGTGAACCTCATCGATAAAAAGAATAACATCGCCTGCATAAAATTCTTATGATCTTTAATATTCATGACCACGTGCAGAAGCTCCTTATCTGGTAACATTTCAGAATGCACTACTGACTGACCTGCTTCCCGGACTTCACGGATTATATTAGTAACCCTAGACTCCAGTTCACCCCTCTCCTTTGCACCAGCAATAAGTAGACCAACGTCCAGTGACAATATACGCTTTGCCTGCAAATAATTTAAATATATGAACACCACTTATCTGAAAGCAGATCACTAATGCATCACTTTAGATCCATCATCACTAGCAAGTCAAGCTGAAGCTTACCACAAGGTAAATGGGGACATCTCCATTTGCAATTCGAAGAGCCAGCCCCTCAGCAATTGCAGTTTTGCCAACACCCGCCTCACCCAAAAGAATAGGGTTGTTCTTTGTCCGTCGGCATATTATCTGAACTACTCTTTCAATCTCGTCTTCACGGCCAATAATAGGATCAATGAAGCCTCCACTAGCTTGTGTGGTCAAATCCAAACAAAATTGATCCAGTGCACCCTTATCTGAAAAGAAAAGAAAAAGATAAATAATGCAAGTGTCCATTGAGGTTTTACTTGTCCTACGGTAGAACAAACATGAGTGTAAGCTTTGACTGAACTTCTAGTTCCTGACCTTTCTTTTTAGTCAAGGAATGGGAGAAGGCAGATCTTCCAGTTCCAGCAGGGGCTTTCTTTGGGACTTTGAAAGACGATGGCTCAGCAGGTTCTCTGCCATCTTTCGTAAGCTCCGCTTGGAGACGGTCGACCGCAACTGATGTTAGGTGACTCGGATCCGCTCCCAGACTACAACAATCGGTAACATGCATCAATGAGGCCCAAACAGATAAATAGTATAATTTTTCGTTTTGATGAACCTATGGATCACACCATCATAGTACTGCAGTGAAATTGCTTTTTGGGGGAAAAAAAAACTCTATGGCTAGCATTGAACACGTGTACTGACAAATTAGACAACAACCACCACAATGGGTTATGGCAATATCGCAGTTGCACAACCAGATGCCAAACTTTCCTTTGTGCTATAATTGGACTCAGACAGACAATGGTTACTACTGTATTTACTATAATAGGCGGTAATGAGATCATTAAGTAAATGGCACCGATTGTAAATTTGCAATTGATCTGGCAATCAGTTGTAATAATCGAATCGAAAACAAATAGCAAGAGAACCTAGCTTACCTCCTCAGGAGGCTGTTGGTGGTTGGATCGTCGAGGGTGAAGAGCGCGATGGCGAGATGTTCAGGCGAGATGAAGCTGGATCCCATGTTCTTAGACAGCACGACGGCCACATCGAAGACCTGCTTGGCGGTCGCGGTGAAGGGCACGTCCGTGTCGAGCCCCGACCCGGCCCTGGACGACGGCGCGGCGGCATCGTCCCTGGCGGCAGCGATGCCGCGGCACTCCTCCCTGGCGCGCTCGATGTTGATCCCGGACGAGAGGAATCCGCCCGATGAGCGGTCCTCGGCGACGAGGCCGAGGAAGAGGTGGCGCGGCGCCACGGCGGGGTCCCCGAGCCCCGCGCCTCCCGCTGCGACAGCACCACCGCCTTGACGGCCCGCTCCGTGAACCGCTCGAACACCGCCCTGACGACGACGGCGACTCCCCTCCGCGCCCGACGCCGCGGGGCCGGGGCCACCGCAGCAGCTGGGCGCGGGAGCGGGTGCGCCAGCACCACCGCCGCCCTCCCGAACCCCGCGCCCCACCGACCCGCCGCAGGCGCGCCGGCGAGCCTCCGGGCGGCGCCGCCCCACGCGAGGACGGACGACGACGAGGTCGAGCAGCAGCACACCTCCATCGCTCGCTCGCTCGCTACCGCGCCAACAACAAGAATAAATGAAAAAAAAAATAACGAATCAAATGGTTGTGCTTGCTTAGAAGAAAGCGGCTGGTTAATCACGCTGGCTGGCTACGCGTCGAGCGAGGAGCGACGCACGTGAACTATTCTAGTCTAGTAGGAGGGAGTGCTTGGATGGAGTTGGAGGAGGCGTGGCGTGGGCGAGCGGATGAGTAGGCGAGGAGGAAGGAAGAGGAGGATGGTATAAAAATACCCGCGCGGGAGGAAGGAGAAGGAAGCACGCAAGGAAGGGAGGAGGAACACGAGGCCGGCCGGAAGGAATGGCAGTTGCAGTTCGGCAGTGCCAGTGCGCGCCCGGGGCGAAAACGAACGAAAGGGATGGGTGTTTTTGGGTTCGTCCTCTCCGTTTCTAATTCTACCGCGCGCCGGCCGAGCCACCGCACGCCACCGCGGCACCACCCACCCCCGGCCCCGCGGTCAAACGGCGCGGTCGGAGGTGACTTGGCCACTGTTTCGGCCGTTTCTGGGCTTTTTGCGGTGCGCCGGTGCCGTGGCGGGCGCGGCCACACCGTGGACGGGACGGACACAGGGTCCCCGAAGGTCAGCTGCGTCGTTGGGGCCGGGCGGTGGTGCAGCGTACCGAGCCGAGCCGGCGCGAGATTGTTCACGTCGGCACATGTGTCATGCCAGCGACGTGCCAAGCGGGCTGCCGATGCTGCTCACACTCGCGCGGGAAGTTGCACAGACCGGAAGCTTCTGCCTTTTTTTTTTTTCAGGAGGAAAGAAGCTTCTGCTTTTCCAATCGATACGCTACACGTGTGTGAAAACAGCGTCTCATACCCTCGGTACATACTTACTTTACCGCCACGAGGATTGACCGTGCTGTGCAAACGGACGGAAAGAAGCACCGCGCCGTAACAGCGAGAGGGGAGGGGAGGGCTACACGTACGTGCCGATCGAAACGAGCACCGTCTCCCGTTTGGACTCATGAGCTAGCAGCCTGCATGCATCCGGCGTGGTGCCTACAATTTACATGATCTGTTTCCAGAATACCACACAATGAGCTTGGAGGACGTACAGGGAACACCACAACCATTGCGTTGCAGAGCAAAACAAGGCGGGGACGGGTACGTGCTGTGCAGTGTGCTCTTACGTACTTCTCCCCTGAACCACCAAAGGCCACACACGCACAACAAGTGACAAATTGCAACTGCATCTTCTGGCTCTTTTTTCCGAAAAGGAGAGACGAACCAGTCAAGGTGTACAAGTAGACAAGCAACCAGATGTGTGTACACCAAACCGTCCTGAATGAACACAAACAAAGGTAGAAGCAGCCACGTGTGTGTGCCTTCCGAGAACGGGGCTCCGGGCGCTTTCATCCGTACGTAAGGCCACACGTGAAAGTGCAGTAATAAATACTTAACAAAGAGAATTACTAGTCGATTCATAGGCCTGAAAGCGCCTTGAGTCCGTAGCTGGTCACTAAACCTCTTGTATTTACTCTTAATGATCACTAGAACACGCACCTGTCACCTATTTACTCATCGTGATCAAACTGTCCAATGATTACAGAGCAACTTCACTGCCGACAAGGAGTTCAACGCATGCATATTTAATACACTGAGATTAGATTAGCGAGATCAGTTTCGCGAGACAGCCGACTTGATCGTCACCGGATCGCGACGCGACGGCAATCGCGTTTGCACACGGAACAGGCATGCACGCACTTGCGTGCGGAGGAGGGCGAAAGAGAAGGGAAGCCTTTCCCTGCACGACTTGGTGCTTCACACTGCTTGCTTCCTTCGACGCCAGGAGCACAGTTTCCCGTTTTTCCTGGCGGATGACAATGCGAACAGTTCCGTTTCCGTCAGTTCATTGCTGTTGCTTCCTACTCGCGCCATTGACTATACTTTTCTTCGAGATATTTTTCGTAAAGGTCTGGCAATTTTCTGACACTCCTCGAATACTAAGGTCAGCTAAATCGCAAAGCAGGGATTCAGATAACACACGGACCAACTCAGCTCAGTAGCGTGGACAAAAATTATCCACTTTTATGCTAGCTTGAAAAACTATAATAAATCATTTTAATCTCTTCGTTTAGAAAAAAGCTAAATGTCTAAATTAAAGATAAAAAGAAAGAAAGGATATTATGCACAGGTCAACGGTTCACATCATAAGTTTCATTTTAAACACTAGGATTGTATATGCAGAATAGAGAATTTTTGTTGGAACTAGTGTTTGGATGAGTGTACGAAAACTATAGACTACTGTGTAGGGCACGGCCCGATCTTCTGTGAGGTAACTGTTAATTTTGATTCGTGGAGAACTTCGATGTTGACGATCCCGCTTCAAATCAATACAATGCGAACCCTGCAACCACTACACCACAGCTCCGATGGTTATCAACCAAGCATGACTCGTGACCTCACCAATAAGGCTTTCCTGCAAGTGAATCAAAAAACACAAACAAAGAATAGGTAAACACGCAATCTAATAAGTGCAAATATGAATGAAGCGATTATGAATATGGGGTTCGATTTCGGATCACAAAAGGACTAATCCACACGGTGTTGACGAACAAAAACGGGGACCCACGATCTTTGTAAAAGAAATTGTCTTCACGGTTACAATGAATCAATCAAAGTTTCTTCTTTGGAAAACTTAAACTAAACAAAAACAACGTCTAAATGGCGGCGGCTACTGCGAGTTTACAATGCAAGGGTGGATGCTAGGGTTGGGGCGAAAGCATGGCGGTGCCCACAACTTGGGCTTAAGGCCCGACTCGATACATGCCCAAGTTGGCCCAAAATAGGTGATGCATCACCTTTGCCGTAGTCACAGAATGATCCATGAGTCATCTTGTGGAATACAGATATTCCGGCTCTCATTAACAAGGCCTAAATCCAAAACAAAAGCCCATCAAAGGACGGGCTCAAGGCCAAGAACGAGCAACCGAGGCAGGCCCCGCTTGCCTCGATCGAGCTCGAGCTCGACCCACGGGCGTCTTTCCGCCTCAACGAGCTCCCTTAGGGACGAGCTCTACGGACACGGGCTCGAGCTCGGCCTACCAACCATTCTCCGTCTCGAACGAGCTCTCACAGCACGAGCTCCTCAAAGACCGAACAACCCCTAGCTCGACCTCGACCGACGAGCACCACTCCGTCTCGAACGAGCTCTCGAGGCACTACTGGTACTCCTCCAACAAAGGGCTCAGGCCACGATGCAGATCGATGAGGCCACGGCTACTTGTCGGGCGCGGCAGCCTAAGGCAAGATATCTTGAGAGAACGAGATCCCCCGGCATCGCCGTATAGCCCGTCAGGTCATGCCATGCCGCGCCGAACACAACAGACAACCAATACAAGACAAAGACGGCCTCGACGACGGCAGCCGAGCTCTCTACCGAGCTCTCCTGTCCACACGTTCTCCTGCGACGCAAGGTGTAGGATCTGATGGAAGCCTAGAGGGGGGGGGTGAATAGGCTGGCCCCCAAAAATTGACTGTTAAAACTTAAGCACATTTGTCGGTCGAGAGAGGCGCGGCTTCGCCGCGTATAAGCACGGCGACTCGCGCTGTAAACCCGACAGCATGCAGACGCAGAATAACCGGGCGAGACCGGATCGTTGTCGAGGCCGATGGGCGCGGCATCGCGCGTCCTCACGCGGTTGGACCGCCCGCGAGTCCCTTGACGAGAAGTGGCTCAAAGATGAATATGAGAGCTATCAACTTGGTGCTCATGATTCACACTTGTTCCCGCACACAAATACTTCACAGGGGAACTAACCAAGTATGACGTAAACCCCGCAACAAGATAAATCGGGGACGAAACCCAGCTCACAAGATAAATATGCAAGAAAGTAAAGAACACAAGTGACACAAGGATTTATCCCGTGGTTCGCCGTCGCCACACAAAGCCGGGTTACCTCCACGTTGTCGAGGTTGCCACACAAGGCTTAGCTTGCCCACCGGCTTGCTTTTTCCCTCGTTCACAAGTCTAGGGAGTTAACCCTAGAGATGTGGGGTAATGTATTCTTTGTTTGTGTGAGGTTACAAACCTCCCAAGGCTGCCACACGAAGGGGGGGCAAGCTCAAAGGGCGACGCCTAGCCGTCTAGGAGCAAGCTCCAAGAGTAAAGAACCCTAGGGTTCCGGCCAAACGTGAACCAAATGCTCTTTTGAGTGGGGGAAGTAGTAGATCCGGTCTCCAATCGAAGTTTGCACATTTGTTTCCCTCAAAAATCCCCGGTGGGAAGTGAGAGATTGAGTGGGGAGCTCAAGGTGCTTCAATGGAGGTGAGAGAGAGCAAGAGGTGTCTCCGGGTCGTTGCGGTCGGGAGGAAGAAGAAGAGTGAGCCGGGTAACCGTTGTGGGAGGGGTAGAATAGGTATTTATACCCCACAGTCCCAACGGTCGGGTTTAAGTGTGGCACCGCCAAGATCGACACGCGGCATCTGCCGCACCAATGCGCTGCATCAGCCAGCAAGCAGCTGGACAAAGACAAACGGTGAGATTCATGTTGAAATCTTTGGCCTGGTCGGGGCTTAGAGTGATGATTTGTGTCTGATTTGAGATTTAGAGCACTTGGTCCACAGGTACCCGAGAATCCTAGGATCCCTCTTAATAGTACGGCATTTCCTAAACTCAAGATTCAAAATATGAAATCATTTAAACGTCGTGATCCGGAAACACCACCATCTAGCTTATTTGGTGCCTTTGGACCTGTACATCAACTCCTCATTTTATTCCCTGCATGTCATCTTCGTAAATCTCATTAGTCCCCTAATTCGGTGGTCATCAACGTCAAAACCCACTTAGAGCTTGATTGCACTTACAATCTCCCCCTTTTTGGTGATTGATGACAACCAAATTAGAGCTTACATAAGATGTAAAGTCAAACTTAGATTTCGAAGACCAAGGATGTAGGAACCTCCCCCTAAATATGTGAATGAGTTTTGAATTCTCATTGTTGACATAAGAGGTCAATTTCACATAGTTAGGTGTGGTGAGGCCTCCCCTAAATGTGTGAGTGAGATTTGAATTCTCAATTTGACATAAAAGTCAAGTCACACATTTAGAAAGTGTGCAAGGCCTCCCCTACATCCATGGTTGCCGTGGGGTGCTCAACGGTGTCATAAAAAAATATCCGTGATGCATATGACAACAAGAACTTGATCGAGCACAAGGAGTGTTTGTGCAGCGATGATGTGCGGTCTTGCGCGCGAGGCACCTGGCTTTGCACCCGGCGCTTTGTCGGCAAGACGCATGAGTGAGCTGAAACAAAGTAACCACGGCATAAAAGACATGATATATAAACTAAACATGCGGCGGGTTAATTAAAAGCGAGTTTAGGCGTTCAGCAGACCAATTCGAGAAATAACAAGTCATAGGTGACATTATTACATAAAATAGAGTTTCTCTCGAACTCACACCTAACAAGCTACTCTCAAAAAATCTAAACACCGAAGATCACCTTTGCATCATCCTCCTCGAAACATCCAGTATGCGTCGAAAAAGTTTGACCCTCTCATTTCTTCTAATTTTTCTCCCCCTTTGGCGTCAAGCACCAAAAAAGATCATAGAAAAGAGAAGAAACAGAGCGGAGTCACTCCTCACTAGTGTCCTCGTGATCGGAAGCGGTGTCCTCGTCCTCCTCCTCGAAATAGCAGCAGCGGCTGCGTGGAGCGACGAGTGGAGCGTCGAGCTAGAATCTGGCGAGAGAACAAGCCAAGCAGGTCCGAGAGGTCCGGTCCCGAGCCGGCGGTCCCCGAGAGCTCACGGAAGGGTAAATGCTGGCGTGGCATAGGGATAGCAGGTGGAACAGAAGTCCCCGCTTCTCCCACGACACTCTTGAATGCTGTCTCACCTCTCTGCGCATCTCATAAGTCTGGCGAGCTGAATATGCGCAATGCCCAAAGATGGCCTTGATCCATTTCTTGATCTTGGATCGAGAGCCACTGTGCCTCCTGGGCCTAGAGCTAGAGGGCTCCTCTAAGTCCTCTTTGCCGGTGAGGTGCCTCTGCAAGTGGATCCGCCACTCGTCTTCCCTCCCTCCCAAACCATGGGTCTTCTCAATGTTGTAGGTCAGGTGGAAGCTTGATCCTTGGGATAGATCTTCCCCTGTGACCCTCTCAATCATAAACATGAGGTAAGGAGCATATGGCAAGTTCCTCCTAGCATCATCCATGGCATTTGCCAGCTGCCTCTAAATGAACTTCCCAACATTGAATGTCTCATCATTTCTGAAGTGAGCAAGAAGGTTTCTAGCATATCCATTGATGTCCGAGGTCGCCCCATCCTTGGGGTCAATAGTACATCTGCGCAGAGGTTGTTCATGACATAAAAGAAGTCCTTCGGACCCTTCCTCTTGCCATCAGCAGCACTTGGCTTTGTCCAACAGTCCTTGATCACCTTGATGTCAACAGGATCAATCTCATGAATGTCTGTGAACTGCCTGTGATCAGCCCCAAACCCCAGAATCTGACAAAATGTGACAAAGTCAACTCAGTAGTGCCTCTTGTCGGTCATCCAGTGAATGGTGTCCGACTCGTATGCATTCCGATGGTAAGTGGCATGAAACCGACTTCGAGAATCTCCTCATTCCAATCATGCTTGAAGGACATGATGTGCAATCACCTCAAACTGTCACAAGCCTCAATAGCCTCATTGAAGGCATCCTCCTCCTTCTCTGCCATTCTCTCAAAATCAATGTAATGCATGGTAGTGATTGTTGACACCTATTATAGCATAAATATATAGGCTTTTCAAAATTGAAATAAGGGCTTAAAATGAATATCAACATAGTATAGGGGCTTTCTTGACATAATTCCACGAGTTTTGATGATTTATATATTTTGGGGATTAAACAGAAAACGCCCAAGAGTTTGCAAGCCCTACGACATAAAGGCGTATCCGTGAAGCAATCCAACTTGAAACCCACGTAAGAACATTCCGTAAGACACCGGAAGGCACGAGCCACAAACCGGGGCCCACGGCAATGTGCGGGCGGCCCGCCCTAGTAGCGCGGCGGCGCGCCGTGGGGCCCATCGAAGCCCTCGCTTCAAAGGTCGGTTCACAACCGCCATTAAGAAGAGATCTACACCGTTGCTCAAGGTCGGTTTGATCCAAGGGTCATCGTGCATCGCCTAGGGCCACCGGGCGGAGCTACATGGATGCCCGGGTATTCCCAGGAATACCCAACTTATTTTATATCCATAAGTATATATATGTATCTTGAAATATATAATGTATATTGGTAATTTTCAAACACCGCCACAGGCAATTTCCTTGGCTCGGTTTGAGCTTATAAGGCCGGCCCACAACACACAAGAGCTCAAGGCCCCGGTGGCCAGGGCACACAATGCCCCCCGGCTCCCGGTTCGCATGGACGCGGTCACGCGAGGCTTAAGACACCCCGGCGCGTGCGACGCCCGTCCCTCGTCGGTCCTCCGGCTCCCTCGCTCGCCATTCCCCAATCCCCAATCCCTAACCCTAATCTCTAGCCTCGCGGCTCTTTTCCGGCGAGGAGGTGGCGAGGAGTCGCGGCGGCCGGCGGTGGCGGCGCCGGGCAGCGGCGGCGGGGGGAGACGCGGAGGCGCGGGGCATGCGGGCAGCGGGGGGCGCGAGGGGCGGCTAGCTCTGGCGTGCCGGCGTGGTGACCGGTGAGGCATGATTCTCCCCAATCCCCAATTCCCCATTCTTGGATTTGGTCATTTCTCTTTTGGATTTAGCCCAATCCCGTTCATATTTTTTTTTTTCCTATAGATTTAAAGAAGAAAACAGGTTGATTTGAAGAGTTTGTGGGAAAGAGCATCAAAGACAAGAAAAGTAGAATTAGGTTACTTATTAGTTTTTTTCCAACTTTCATGCCATATTTGAAACTGTTGCTATGCATTGGATTTTTTTTTTTTTTGGTTGTGGGAATACCCAACTTCCAAAAACCTGGCTCCGCCACGCCTAGGGCTATATAAGGAGACCCCCTGCCCCCAGGGTGAAACCCTAATTCATTCTAATTCATTCCATTCATTATCTCTTGACCTTTTGGTCTTGGAGGTGTTCCAATGTGAGGACAACCTCTCCACTAGAGAATTAGGGCTAGACTCTCCAATGTAGTAGATTAGCAACTAGAGAGTTAGGGAGAGCGGAGTCGTGCTCCGGTCCCGGAGGAATCTACAGAGTTTGGTATGTCTTGTATCCTTCCTTTGTAAGACATTATGATTTATATATTTATCTTCTCTATTTACTTTCATATTATGTTTGGTTAAGTATAGTTGTTATGCTATTGCATGGGATCTCCGCTCGTATTGAGGGCTCTAGTTATTCATGGTAGCTAGAGTAGTAATCGATAGTATATACATGGTGTCTAGGCTATAGGTTACCCGAGGTTGCCCAATCCCACGGATAGTTGTGGTAGCGGGGTGACAGCCACGATAGGCGATGTAGTCCACCACGTTCGGGTTGGTGTTTTCAGTAGAGCTTTTGGCAGCCTTCTCCCGACTACCTTCTTCCCAGTCTTCCTCGAGAGTTGGGACGGACTCTTTGCTCCAAAGTGCATTAGTATGATTGCTATCATAGAACCTAAGTAATAGAGAAGTACATAGGAACCTAGATCTCTCCCGCTGTCCTCTCAACGTGCTACTACACATTTATCATTAGGAATTCTCTTGTGTGATTGATATTATTCGAACTCCTATCATTTACCATTTACCCCTCACTTTACTTAGTGGTTTGCTAAGTTAGTAGATGCATGATTGTGACTTATTAGATTCTTTAGCCAACGCTTCCCCTGTGGATACGATACTCTAGAATACTCATCCTAGGAAAAAGCTACAATGGTAGGTGTTCGTAAACTGCTATGGAATCCTTCATATTCTAATTGCACTTAATAAATAACAACAAGCTTTTTTTGGCGCCGTTGCTTGGGAAGCATTTGGCGATAAGATTTTAATAATGATCTTGATGTCCGCTAATTTAGTGTATCACTAGCTTTAGTAGGATTACCCTTGTTCTGTTGAGTTGTGGAATAGATAGGACCAAAGATGTCGTTGCGACTTTCCGACAAGATTCCACAAGAAAAAAAAAACATTGAGGAACCCGGGGTGCCTCGATCATTCAAGATTCATCAACATTGGAACCCTGCCATCTCAAAGGTATGTATTCATATATATATATTATTCTAACCATATGAAAATTGAAGAAGAAGTCGCCGTCACAAGAATTCAATGCACACATCTCAAGTGACGTACATATAGAAACCGCACATCGTGGTAAGTATGATCAATAAAGGTGAGAAAGTCTTGCTCGGGGACTATAAATTGATTGAGTAGTTATCATTTAATTCGCATTCACCTTTGCATGTTTACTTTGAATAATTCATGCATTCACTCCACTTAGTTTATGCTTTCTCATAGTAGATCCATTGCATGTTTATTTCCTTGCATATATCCATATAGTTTGCATCTCTATCAAAAAAAAAAAAAAACTCTCACCATGATCATGCTCTTTCATCTCTATTTGATAAATCTCTTTAGTGCTTTAATGCTATCTTTGTTTGCTATGGTATGCATTGGTTTGGAAGTACTCGACATACTTCCATTGACTTTTAAATTAAGCATGGTGCTTAGGTTAAATAGCCTTCCTTAATTAAATTAGACATGGAGTCTAGTTTGGTTATTGAACTAAGAATTGCTTGTGTAGACATTGGATATTTTGTTGGACTAACCCCTGCAGAAAACTCTCAAATCCAATTCGGGATAGTCAAGAGATGAACTTAGATCGGAGATGAAACAAGGCATATGATGAACTCCAACCTTGTGCAAAAGACACGGCTCATTCATCATTGATGGAAGAATTGTAAGTATCAAATATCATTCACTGTCTTTTGCTACAAGTTACCTTTGCCTTGATCCACATGCTAGAGTGCGATCATATAAATAAAGTTTGCTATAAGACATGAGAAATAAAATCTGTGCTAAGAATAATCAAAGAACCATCTTTTTACTAGCATAGATAAAATCTTATGAATTTTTGGATAACAACCCCCTGCTTCAACCATGTTGTATATTCCCTCGGGTATGTGTCCACTAATATTTTGCGTAAAAGAGTCTATGTTATGTCTATTCGATGAAGAAGAGTGTCATACAATACGATCACAAAAAGTAATCACTCTAAAGAAGTGGATGGACAAAGCTACAGGCCATAAGAACATCAAAGACGGGTAAGTGAATATGACTCACATATTTATATACAACTTTTGTCTTATGTTCTAAAAAGAAAATAAAAAAATAATATATATATCCGAGCACATGATGGCTCATGGTAAAAAGTAACATGTTCCTAGGACAAGTTCCCTTCGGGTATTCTTTGTCACTAACCTTGCGAGAAACAAAGGATGAACAATGTCTAAGGACATGGTGATTGCAACACACGATTAGGGATGGTCCAAAGATTCACACTTGAAGTGCCGAGTGACAGGGAAGGCTCAAGCATGGGGGAGGAAGATCGACTCTTCTAAAGATCATCCGACATTACTCTTCCTCTACTCAAGCTCCCATCACTCGACATTTGGTTTGCAATCCCTTTACTCACAATTACTTTATTTCTCTAAAGTTTGAATGGTTAATAGATGTCATGCATAAAAATCAAACTTAAGATATCATAAAATTTCTAACTAGAGAGAAAGTAAAGGTGAGCATATAAAATATCCAATCAAAACTTCTTCCGGCATAAAAGCAACCTTAAGCTCCATGACAGTTCTACCCTTGTTTACAAATTACTTGTATTCCTTCGGGTATGTCATTTGTCAACTAATATTACGTAAATAAAATCATGAGAGGAGCAAAAGGTCTAAGCACAATTTAAAGACAAGAAAGAAAGGACGATGCAATAAAGGAGACAAGTGAAGAACGGGGATACACAAGAGGCCAAATAAGGAAAGCTTCAAGCAAATGGAAAGATCCACCACGAGGTGTTACGGTGCCGGCATGCTCTAACAATTAAGGTAACATCTTGAGTTAAGTTGTCAACAAATAAGCTCTCCCTTAACTATGGCGTGTTTATAAACAAATAGCCAAACATGTTAGAGCAACACCTTTGCCCCGATCCAACTTTATTAGCTCAACATGTTTCTTTAGTTGTTCCTACCACCATTCTTTTGATCTCTTAGTCCTCATCTTGTAAGCGAATATTGCTTACCTTGTTTTGGAAGAACATAATCATAATCATGCCTTTGGTGTTTAGATAAGAAAAACCCTCCAAGAGTCAATGAGCTTGATTTGATCGTCGAATGTTTTAATCACAAACAATCATGCTCAATCTTTGATCTTGTCACCCAAGTTAGGTTAAAGAAAAGTATATAATAAATCAACTCTATCTTGTTTGATGCGCGTATGGTTAGAGAAGAATGAATGAAGTTTTGGTTCTGTTGGTGTTTTCTCACCAACAGAGCCCATGCACTTGATCTCTACCATGACTTTGCAGCAGGACACACTTTGAGCAAAAAGGTGGAGAAGCCTATCGGTCTCTCCAAAATTCAACAAGTGAATGTCTTGCAAGCATGCACACTAAACAAGACGCCGCCTACATCAATGCTTCAATCCAACTCATAAGGCAAAAGAACATGGGTGATGCCATCCTTCACCATCTCAAGGAGCACAACCATCAAGATCGGATAATACACTCAAGGAAATAACAAGGTAAGAAGTCTCGTTCAGAGGACTTAATACACCGAACCCCCTCGCCGAAAAGGTAAGATCGGTAGTTATCCATATTTACCTTATTGCGATGCATAATTATTTTCCTTTAGCATATTTACATTATAGCACAAGCCTTGCATTTGAAAAGAAAATATATATTTGTTTGTTGCATATACTTTGAAAAACTCTAAGCCCCATGTGAGTAATTTTGTGGTGTGTAACAACCCATAAGGATATTTATTGTGGTGGCATAAAAATAAAATAAATATGCATGCATCATTTTTTCTTTGCATAGAAAATTCAAAAATATATTAATGCAAAATTGAACTACTTGTCTTAATATAATTATCTTTGGCAACAAGAAGCTAAGTGGCTAAAACCACTAACGCTTAACTAGTTCCACTAGCTTTGTTGTTTATTTGAGTTCAGCAGGATTCAAGGAAGAGAGAGATGATAGGATGACACCATCGCCGTTGTCTACCTCTACTTCCACATCATCATCAAAGACTATGTCAACATCTAACTTGGGGAGTGCAACCCCATGTATCGAATAAGTATTCTTCTATCTTATTTAATATTAGCTAGATTTGTTTGCTTTATTTGAAAAGAAATAAAAAGATGCATAATTAAGGAAATCAAATAAAAAGAGTCTATATAGTCTTTATTAAAGAGTCTTTATTAGAGTGTGAGAATAAAATAAACTCGAAGATAATCTCTAGTCATAGAAATGATGAATAGTTGCTCCGTCGTAATTCCTTTCAAGTACCTACCTTTCAAGCTTAATTTCTCTCGAGCTTTCAATGCAACTCGCTTTAACTTGAGATTTGCTCTGAACACGAAACACTGTGGGTAGCAAATGCTTGCTCTAAAGTCTAGGTGATTGACGGATATGATATATGAGAGTCGAGCTACTATTTATCTTACTCCTAGTGACACTAGATTTCGAAGATTTATCTTTTTGAAAATTAAAGGTGCACATGATGAGTTTTACGTATGATAGAGTGTTGATTCCTACCACGACCATATATATACATGCTTCTTAGATTAGGAAAATCCCTTTTTTATATATATAGGGTCGCTTACTTTTGTATTGAGTTTGGTCAATCTTTGTTGACCCTTAGAAACTTGTCATCATTGCTACTCATGCACCCACTCCACTCCACTCCACTCTATTCACTTGCACTTATGCTACTTCTACCCTAGAAGTATGCATCCACTAAACATCTATTAAAAATGTTCTACTCCTACCCTAGTAGAGAACAACCAAAATTTTCCCCACACATATCCACTTAGCCAACATCTCATAAAGCTCCTTTATCCTTGTTTCTATCTCTCTACAAGTTTATTGCAAAAGGCGGCTTGGGTTGTATAGTCGAAAAAAAAGAGAGAAAGAAGAAAGGGGAGATGAAAAATAGACAAGTGTCCTACGGGCGAGTAGAGCCTACCTCCCTAAAAAAAGACGAGAAGAATAAAGGAGAGTTAAAAAAATGGACAAGTGTCCGCTATGAAAACAATGGGTACTTCGATGCCCGCCTCTCCATGAAAAAAAAAGAAAGAATATGCAACCCAGGTTCTCTCAAGTGTTTCCAAGTTTCAAGAGATGATTCTTCAAGGAGCAAAAGTAGAATTAGGCTTTCACTTCATTAGCCTCATACACCTATCATCATATTCATTCCACTACACCATACACATGCACATGCAAAGTATGACTCGTGACTTTGGATCCATTGCTTGACTTTACAATATATGCTTAGTAAGTAGATTTAGTCTTCTCCCACCTATAAGCTCCATATATAAGCCTTAGATATAGGGTGAGAGAGAAGAAGGCATAGTGTCCTCTTGCCTTATTCCAAAAATACCACATATTATGAGAGAAAGGCAACACAACATTATTGCCTAAGTGAGGATCCACAAATACCACAAATGAGAGATTTGAAAAGGGTCATACTAAGGAACTTTGAGTTTTATTTTGAAAAACCCGCAAAAACTCCGGAATGATGGTTGAACAAAGAGTTTGAGATATGGTGCTTGACTTGATTGTTCTATCTTTCAATAGCCCAAGATCCAAGAAAAGGCTATAAGCTCCATGGTTAAGGTAATACGGGTAAGTTGAAGGTTGAAAAGGTTTATTCTAATCCAGAGGAGAAATTTTGTTTGAAAGCATGTGTACTTTTGAGGCGTGAAAGCATTGTAGCAACTCTGATCCATTCTTTGAGTTTGGCTTTGCTAGGGACTAGCAAAGGGTAAGCTTGGGGGAGCTTGTTGACACCTATTATAGCATAAATATATAGGCTTTTCAAAATTGAAATAAGGGCTTAAAATGAATATCAACATAGTATAGGGGCTTTCTTGACATAATTCCATGAGTTTTGTGATTTATATATTTTCGGGGATTAAACAGAAAACGCCAAGAGTTTGCAAGCCCTACGACATAAAGGCGTATCCGTGAAGCAATCCAACTTGAAACCCACGTAAGAACATTCCGTAAGACACCGTAAGGCACGAGCCACAACCGGGGCCCACACGGTAGTGTGTGTATGGCGGCCGCCCTAGTAGCGGCGGCCGACGCGCCGTGGGGCCCACTGTCGACCTCTGCTTCAAAGGTCGGTTCACAACCGCCATTAAGAAGAGATCTACACCGTTGCTCAAGGTCGGTTTGATCCAAGGGCTGTCGTGCATCGCCTAGGGCTATATAAGGAGACCCCGCCCCTGAGGGTGGTGAAACCCTAATTCATTCCATTCATTATCTCTTGACCTTTTGGTCTTGGAGGTGTCCCAATGTGAGGACAACCTCTGCACTAGAGAATTAGGGCTAGACTCTCCAATGTAGTAGATTAGCAACTAGAGAGTTAGGGAGAGCGGAGCTGTGCTCCAGTTCTGGAGGAATCTACAGAGTTTGGTATGTCTTGTATCCTTCCTTTGTAAGACATTATGATTTATATATTTATCTTCTCTATTTACTTTCATATTATATTTGGTTAAGTATAGTTGTTATGCTATTGCATGGGATCTCCGCTCGTATTGAGGGCTCTAGTTATTCATGGTAGCTAGAGTAGTAATCGATAGTATAGACATGGTGTCTAGGCTATAGGTTACCCGAGGTTGCGTCAATCCACGGATAGTTGTGGTAGCGGGGGTGACGGCCACGATAGGCCAATGTAGTCCACCACGTTCGGGTTGGTGTTTCGTAGAGCTTTTGGCAGCCTTCTCCCGACTACCTTCTTCCCAGTCTTC
The DNA here is from genome assembly GCA_015847255.1 of Hyparrhenia diplandra. Taxonomy (NCBI): domain Eukaryota; kingdom Viridiplantae; phylum Streptophyta; class Magnoliopsida; order Poales; family Poaceae; genus Hyparrhenia; species Hyparrhenia diplandra. The sequence goes on from JADLZK010001025.1 coordinate 356,445, forward strand.
CTCGAGAGTTGGGACGGACCTGCTGCTCCAAAGTGCATTAGTATGATTGCTATCATAGAACCTAAGTAATAGAGAAGTACATAGGAACCTAGATCTCTCCCGCTGTCCTCTCAACGTGCTACTACACATTTATCATTAGGAATTCTCTTGTGTGATTGATATTATTCAGAACTCCTATCATTTACCATTTACCCCCTCACTTTACTTAGTGGTTTGCTAAGTTAGTAGATGCATGATTGTGACTTATTAGATTCTTTAGTCAACGCTTCCCTGTGGATACGATACTCTAGAATACTCATCCTAGGGAAAAGCTACAATGGTAGGTGTTCTGTGCGCTTGCGGAATCCTTCATATTCTAATTGCACTTAATAAATACCAACAGTGATCTTGCTCTTGGATGAGTGGAAGAGAACTGTCAAATAGAAGTTTGAGTGAAAAGCCACCCAAAACCTCTCATCAATGCCTTCAGTCTGCTCATCATTGTAGACATTGTAGGCTCTTGCATATGCCACTTCCCTCTGCTTCCTGAGGTAGCTCACGACTGGAATGGGTGGATCATTTGCAGGGGCTGCCATCTCAAAAACACCCTCCACTGGCACCATATAGCTACTATCATAGATAGACAGGTGCTCAGGAGTGCCTTGGTCACCATCGGGCACAATGGTGTACCCATACTCGCCGGCGCTTTGCTCCTCGGTGAGTCGGTGACCCCACGCTGCTTTGCCATTTTGCTCCTCTGTTCGATTCTTCCTTCCACGGCCTCTCTTCTCCACAGCCTTGACCCTCATCTTCCTCTTGCCATGGGGAACACCTCCGGGGTCCATCTATGCAAGATTTAGAGTTTGATCGAAACGTCAAGTATAGGAAGTAAAATGACCAAATCTATGCAAAGTAGAAAGGTTAGAAAAATAAATTTTGATGATTTTGAGCAAGCCATGCGGGATCGGAGAACACGGGCCACGCGGCACTACCGCGCGGGGAGGCACGACGCTTGCCGTGTGAAGCCTGTGACCGCTGCCGCTCCCCTTGCTCAAATGTCGTCAAAATTCATTTTAATAAATTTTCTAATGCATCTACTTAGCACGAGTCACTTAGCTATCATAATTTCAGATACAAATTCACAAGTTGATAGTAAATCAACTTTTAGGCATGGATTCCAATTTCATAACGTAATAGAAGAGAGAAAAGATTCTCGATTCACGGAATTTCGAGAGTTTACCAACATCATTTAATGAGTAATTTGAGGGATATTTCTTTGTTTTTAATCAGCTAAGAACAATGACGTTCTATTTGGGGGACGGCGGTGCGTGCCCCCCCTAAATTATTCATGCCATGGCAATGTCAAACTAAGCGATTCCAACTATCAAGAACACTTTCCTACCATCTATTAAGCATCTAGGAGCAAGAATCCATGACTAAAACCAATTCATTGCATAAATCGGGCAAAACTCCATGAAGCTAGGGTTAGGTTTACCTTGCCGTTGACCGTGGAGTGAGTGAGGAGAAGAAGAGCGGTGCTCGAGGAGGGGGGAGCACGGCCGGCCGGGGGGACGGCGAGGAACTCCGGCGGGGCGGCGGCGTGTGCGGCCTAGGGTAACGCTTTGGCGACTGGGCGGCGGCATGGGCGGCGGAGCGGCGGGCGGCCTTCTTTTTTTGAGAGAGAGCGAGGGCGAGAGAGAGAGGTCGGGGGAAAGAGAAAGAGAAAGGACCGGGCGAGCGGGGGGTAGAAAAGGAAAGAAGAAAACGGTTTGGCTCGGCACCGGTTCGGATCGACCGGACGAGAAAACCTAAGTGCGCGGCACTCGCCAAGACGGCGCTGCACCGCGCGTGCTCGCTTACTGCTTGCCACCTGGACGAGGGCGGTGGACGCTTTACCGCCCCAGTCGTTGTCCTGCATATATATTGCCACTTTCTGACCTATTTCTCCTCAAACTTGATCACGAGAGACACCAAAATTCATTGCCGAGAGACAAATCATCGGTACAAAGCTATGGCATTGAATTTTGATTAGAATTTGAAATCCTTTTTGAAACACATTATGAAAGTTTTCACAAACTTTTCCTATGTCGATCTAGTGTTTCAAACAAACCCGCATGTGTCTTTGGAATTCAAGCCAAGTTACGAGAATCGAGAATGTTTAGCTCACTACGCAAAGCACAAAACCTTGACTCATCGAGAGGCTTGGTGAAGATATCGGCTAGTTGCTTTTCGGTGCTCACATAGCGAATTGCGATATCTCCTTTGAGTTCGTGGTCTCTCAAGAAGTGATGACGGATGTCTATGTGTTTTGTTCTAGAGTGTGCTACCGGGTTATTTACGAGTTTGATGGCACTCTCGTTGTCACAAAGAAGAGGTATCTTTGTGAAATGACATCCGTAATCCTTTAAGGTCGGCTTCATCCAAAGTAGTTGAGCACAGCATGCACCGATTGGAACATACTCGGCCTCGGCGGTGGAAAGGGCTACATAATTTTGCTTCTTAGAGCTCCAAGACACTAAGGACCGCCCAAGGAATTGACATGTCCCCGAAGTGCTTTTTCGATCTACTTTGCAACCCGGCATAGTCGAATCCGAATAGCCAAGTAGATTGAACTTGGAACCCTTGGGGTACCACAAGCCAAGGTTAGGAGTGAGGACTAAGTATCTCAAGATTCTCTTAACACCACATTGTGACATTCCTTTGGATTGGCTTGAAAACAAGCACACATACACACACTAAGCATTATGTCTGGCCTAGATGCACAAAGGTAAAGCAAAGATCCAATCATGGAGCGATATACCTTCATGTCCACGGCTGGACCCTCCTCATCAAGATCAAGATGTCCATTGCTTGGCATTGGAGTTTTGATTGGCTTTGCCTTGGCCATATCAAACTTCTTTAGCATGTCATGGGTGTACTTTGTTTGGCAAATGAATGTCCCTTCCTCCATTTGCTTGACTTGAAACCCGAGGAAGTACTTTAGCTCACCCATCATGGACATCTCAAATCTCTTGGTCATTTTCCTACTAAATTGCTCAGCATACATATTGTTAGTGCTACCAAATATTATGTCATCGACATATATTTGGCATACAAAGATATCATTGCTAACTTTATGAGTGAAGAGAGTAGGATCAGCTTTGCCTATTTCAAAGCCTTGATTGAGCAAGAATTCCTTAAGGCATTCATACCATGCTCTAGGTGCTTGCTTAAGCCGATAGAGCGCCTTACGGAGCTTGTAGACGTGGTTGGGAAACTTTGGGTCTTCAAAACTGAGTGGATGCTCAACATACACCTCCTCTTGTAGTGGACCGTTGAGGATTGCACTCTTAACATCCATTTGGAACAGCTTGAAGTCACGATGGGCAGCGAAGGCTAGAAGAATGCGAATTGCTTCTAGTCTTGCCACAGGTGCATATGTCTCGTCAAAGTCCAAGCCCTCTACTTGAGTGAAGCCTTGAGCAACCAATCTTGCCTTGTTTCTTGTCACCAACCCATGTTCATCTTGCTTGTTGCGGAAGACCCACTTGGTGCCAATGATATTAGTATTTGGTCTTTCCACCAAGTCCCATACTTCATTCCTTTTGAAGTTGTTGAGCTCTTCTTGCATGGCCAACACCCAATCGGGATCCTTGAGAGCATCTTCTACTTTTCGCGGTTCCAAAGATGAAACAAAGCGAGAAATGTTGTGTAAAGCAGCTAAATGAGATCGAGTAGTAACTCCCTTTCGAAGACTCCCAAGGATGTTATCAGCGGGATGATCCTGTTGAATTGTTTGTCGTAGTCGTGGATGATCAACGCCTTACGCATGTTCTTCTTGATCTTCATCATATTCATCATCGGCTTCAAGAATTGGAGCAAGATCAAGTGGTTGAACAGGTGATGCGGGTGGATTAGTTGTTGCCGAGGTAGGTGGCGTGGCGCGCCGCTGACTGGACACTTCCAGCAGGCGCGTCTTGTTGCACTTGGTCATCGAGTACGTCGGCGGAATCTTGTGCGGCAACAACAACCGGTGGATCCTCCTCTTCATTAGCTTGATCTTCTTGAGGCCTTATTTCACCTATAGCCAATTGCTTGATTGCCTCACAAGGTGGATCCTCCTTTCCTACAACACTTTGATCAACTTGCTCTACTTGAGAGCCATTAGATTCATAAAATGTCACATCTATAGTGATTTCAACCCCTACCAGGTGGTTTGGTTGAAAACACGATAGGCATGCTCATTTGACCCATAACCAAGAAGAAAACCTTCATCGACTTTAGGTGCAAACTTAGAGGTTCGGGGCCTTTTGTTGAGAATGAAACACTTGCACCCAAACACCTTAAAGTATGACACCTTAGGCTTGTTACCGGTTAAGAGCTCATATGAAGTCTTCTTGAGTTTCTTGTGTAGGTAGAGGCGGTTGATGGCATGACAAGCGGTGTTTATAGCTTCACACCAAAATATGTCCGAAGTCTTGTACTCATCGAGCATTATCCTTGCCATCTCTATGAGTGTTCTATTCTTCCTCTCTACTACACCATTTTGTTGAGGGGTATATGCAAATTTGAAAACTCATGCTTGATGCCCTCTTCATCAAGAAATTCTTCAACTTGGGTATTCTTGAATTCGGTCCCATTGTCACTTCTTACTTTCTTGACAAGTAGACCAAATTCTCTTTGTGCCCTCTTGATGAAGGTCTTCACCTTCTCTTGTGTACGACACTTATCAAAGACAAAGAAAACCCAAGTGAAGCGGGAGTAATCATCAACAATAACAAGTTCATATTTGTTACCCCCGATGCTAAGGTAGGCCACCGGTCCAAAGAGATCCATGTGTATCAACTCCAACGGTTGAGTAGTGGTCATCACACTCTTTGGTGGGTGAGGTGCACCTACTTGCTTTTCCGGCTTGGCAAGGTCCACATATCTGTCTTTGTCAAAATCAACATTTGTTAGTCTAATGATGTGGTTGTCTTTTCGCAGTTTGGCCAAGTTCCTCATGCCAACATGTGCTAGGCGGCGATGCCATAACCAGCCCATGCTAGATTTTGCCATTAGACAGGTCTTAAGCTTAGCTTTACTTTTGTTGAAATCAACTATGTAAAGCTTATTCTTGAGTTTGTTTGCTGTAAAGACAACGAGGAGGAATCCTTCTGCGAAAGACTTCCACACCAACATCCGTAAAGAGACAATTGTAGCCTTTCTCACACAATTGTGAGACCGACAACAAATTGTATCCCAATGAATCAACATGCAAGACATCTGAAATATCATGCTTTCGGGAGTAATAGCAACTTTACCAAGACCGATCACGCATCTTACATCATCATTTCCAAACCTTATGTTGTTCCTCTCATCATTGGTTTGGGAATATGATGAAAACATACTCCTTTCTCCGGTCATATGATTTGTACGGCCCATTTGTCAAACACCCAACTTGACCCACCGGAGGAGTATGCCCGCAAAAACAAGTTTAGTTCACAAGTTTAGGTCCCTAAGATTCTTGGGACCTTTTACCTTAGTCACAAGAACTTTGGGAACCCATATAGAGGTGTTGCAATAGAGTTTTCTTTCACGCCCAAGTTCTTTGCAAACACCTCCCCCCTTGCTGTTTGTTTGCCTTCACTTCAAAGCAAGGATTGGAGTCCAACTTGCTTGCTTTTGCCTTTGATTGATAGGGTGGCCTCTTGGAACAGCCCAAACAAGATTCTCTAAACGGACCTTCTTTACAGCCTTTTGGACCATCTTCTTGGGTCTATTTTGAGCTGGAGCAGAGTAGGTGACCTTCCCTTTTCTTGGGGGCGCGGCACTTTCTTTCGTCCCTCGCGGCACCTTTGCCGCGTGTAGCGTGCATGAACAGCTCGGGTTGGCTTGTGTCCAGCGCCGTGCAGGTCTCTCTGTACCTCTCGTGCCTTTGCTCAAGAATTTGACACATTCAACACCATTGATCGACTTTTCGACCATTGGTTTTGTTTCCATGCTTGTGTCCAAGTCCATCTTTGATTCTTGGATTTCTCCCATTAATGTAGTTGGGCTTCTTTGGAGCCTCAACCTTGTTGCTCACAGCTGGCTTGACAGTTTCACTTTCCTTCTTTACCAAGGCGGTGAGCCTAGTGATCTCTTTCTCCATTGCTTTCATGTTGGTAAGGTTAGTGGCATAAGCATTCATATCAACATTATAGCATTTACCACAACCTTGACTAGTGGATGAAGTAGAGGTATCCTTTGTGGCTAGGAGCTGTGAGTTGCTCTCCCAAAGAATGCTATGTTTGTTTTCAAGCTCTTTGTGCTTGTCTTGCAAGTCACAATATTTCCCATTGAGGGCAACCATAGCCTTCTTTGTGAGAGCATGGTCTCCTTGCTCATTAGCTAGGCTCTTTTGTAAGGAGGCCACCTCACTTCTCTCAGCTACAAGAGCATCCTTGTTATCAACATAGAGCTTTTCAAGTCGATTAAGTTGACTATCTATAGTTGCTAACTCCGCTTGGGTACTCTCTAAATCCGCCATTAGTTGAGCAAGAAAGCCTCTAGTTTTGGGATCTAGGTTCTTTGTGAGTCTAACATATTCCTCATCATCGCTAGATTCACTATCATCACTAGAGCTTTCACTAAGATCACTAGATTCATCACTAAGAGAAGGAGAGGGTTTGGATTTGGGTTTTACCTTCTCATGCTTCTCATGCTTGGCCATAAGACAAACATGAGTGGAGTCATTTTCTTCCTCATCCTCATCATCGGTCATGTTGTTGAAGAGCTTGGGTGTAGAGGTCTCTTGTATAGCAAATGTTGCAACATGAACTTCCTCTTCACTTGTCTCTTTAGTTGAGTCCCATTCATGGCCGATGTGAGCTTCACCCATGTTCCTTCCCTTTCTCTTGTAGTCTTGCTTCTTATCTTTGCCATTGTCCTTCTTGTACTTGTTGTTCTTGTTCTTATAAGGACAATCGGCAACAAAATGCTCGGTCTTTGCCCACGGTTGAAGCATGTTCTCTTTTTTCTTGTTTGGGAATCTTCGTTTGCACCATCTTGTAGCCATTAGCCTTCATCCCCTTCCATACTTCTTCAAGAATAGGGCCATGTCGTCTATCTTCTTGTAATCAGCCCCATCATCTTCATCATCACTTGAGGAAGAGGTTGCATCTATATTTTCTTGCATTTTCTTCATTTCTTTGTCTTGGCTTGTAGGTGCTTGCTTGCTGCCCTTGACCTTGTTGGAGGAGCTTGGCTTGCTTGTCTTGGTTGCCTTGAGAGCTACATCCTTGATCTTGATACCTTCAAGCTTTGCTTGCAACTCTCCAAGCTTTCTTCTTTCATTAGCTTCCTCTCTTTGCATGTCATAGGTGAGCAGCCTACCAAGCACATCATTTGGAGTGAAGTGCTCAAACTTCTTCTTGTCACGAATCAAGGTGACCACTATGTCATTTTTAGGTGTATATGCCTCAAGCATGATCTTGACAACGGTGTGATCATCTAGGTCCTCATCTCCAAATCCTCTAATCTTGCCAACTAGCACCATCAACCAATCAAACATTTCTTGGGCCCCTTCTCACTCAAGGATCACAAATCGGTTGAGCTTGGCCTTCAACAAGTCAATCTTGGCTTTTCTCACTTTGTCTACACCTTCATGTGCAAGTACTAGAGTGTCCCAAATCTTCTTTGCTTCATTGACATTCATCACCCTATTATACTCATTGCCTTCTAGAGCACTTAGGAGAATGCTTGTGGCTTGACCATTGATGTGGGCAGTTTGCTAGCTCTTCATTTGTCGGTTCCTTTGGGGTTCACCGGTGGCTGAAATCCACCGCACACAACCTCCCAAAGACCGGGGTGAAGGGCGCTAAGATAGGCTCTCATCAAGTGCTTCCACTTGGCATAGTTGGTCCCATCGAAACGGGGCAACTTTCCCGCGGACACATTGATAAAAGACTTCTTATCGCGGTTAGTCAAATAAGAAGAGTAGTTAAAGGATATGGCAGCGAACTTGTTGTTGTTGACGCTGCTCTCATCCTTCTTCTTGTTCTTGTTGTAGGAGATATCATCATCTCCATCTTTGAGCTACTTGATAGCTCACTTGACTCCGCTTCTTCTTCTTGCCTTTGCTTTTCTCTTGCTGCCCTTCTAGCAGCTCTTGCCTCACGAATCAATCTTCTTTAATCTTTTCTTTGAAGCTTCTCGGCAAGCTTGATGCTAGCTTGATCTTCAAGCTTCTTCTTTTTCTCGTTCTTGTCTTCTTGTGTTTCGTCTTGCTAGTCTTGCGGCCTTTCTCTCGGCGTCGGTAGCATCACCCTTGATGGTGCTCTCACTAGCTGTCATCGAGAGAAAGCTCGCCAACTGCTAGCCTCCACCTCCTCCACGGGGGACGGTGGTCTTGCCTCCTTTGTTCGATCCCTCGTGGCGTCCATACTTCACGCGGTGAAGCGTATCTGGTAACTGGCTCGATACCACTTGTAGGATCTGATGGAAGCCTAGAAAGGGGTGAATAGGCTGACCCCCAAAAATCGACCTGTTAAAACTTAAGCACGCCTGTCGATCTGAGGAGGCGGCACCGCCGCGTATAAGCACGCACTGCTTGCCGTGTAAACCTCGCGAGGTGAGAGAATAACCGAAAGCGAGATCGGACTGCTGTCGGGGCGATGGGCGCGGCACGCCGGCGTCCTCACGCTGCTTACGCCATGAGTCCCTTGACGTAAGTGGCTCAAAGATGAATCTCGAGAGCTATCAACTTGGTGCTCGTGATTCACACTTGTTCCCGCACACAAATACTTCACAAGGAACTAACCAAGTATGACGTAAAAACCAAGCAACAAGATAAATCGGGACGAAACCCTAGCTCACAAGATAAATATGCAAGAAAGTAAAGAACACAAGTGACACAAGGATTTATCCCGTGGTTCGCCGTCGCCACACAGGCTGGGTTACCTCCACGTTGTTGAGGTTGCCACACAAGGCTTAGCTTGCCCACCGGCTTGCTTTTTCCCTCGTTCACAAGTCTAGGGAGTTAACCCTAGAGATGTGGGGTAATATATTGGTGTTTGTGTGAGGTTACAAACCTCCCAAGGCTGCCACACGAAGGGGGCAAGCTCAAGGGCGACGCCTAGCCGTCTAGAAGCAAGCTCCAAGAGTAAAGAACCCTAGGGTTCCGGCCAAACGTGAACCAAATGCTCTTTTGAGTGGGGGAAGTAGTAGATCCGGTCTCCAATCGAAGTTTACAGCTGTTTCCCTCAAAAATCCCTGGTGGGAAGTGAGAGATTGAGTGGGGAGCTCAAGGTGCTTCAATGGAGGTGAGAGAGAGAGCAAGAGGTGTCTCCTGGCTGTTCTGGTCGGGAGGAAGAAGAAGAGTGAGCCAGGTAACCGTTGTGGGAGGGGTAGAATAGGTATTTATACCCCCACGCCCCAACGGTCGGGTTTAAGTGTGGCATCGCCGCCACCGACACGGTTTCTTGCCGCAGGGCGCGGCACTGCCAATGTCCAATCTGCGCACCGCCGCAGCCGCAGCCCGACAAAGAAACGGTGAGATTCATGTTGAAATGCCGGGCTGGTCGGGCTTAGAGTGATGATTTGTGTCTGATTTGAGATTTAGAGCACTTGGTCCATTGTGTACCCGAGAATCCTAGGATCCCTCTTAATAGTACGGCATTTCCTAAACTCAAGATTCAAAATATGAAATCATTTAAACGTCTTGATCGGAAACACCACCATCTAGCCTATTTGGTGCCTTTGGACCCGTACATCAACTCCTCATTTTATTCCTCGCATGTCATCTTCGTAAATCTCATTAGTCCTCTAATTCGGGTGGTCATCAACGCCAAAACCCACTTAGAGCTTGATTGCACTTACACAAGGTACATGCATTTATGGTCGGGCGGCGCCGCCCGCTGCCTCGACCGCGGACGGCGGCGTGCTGGCGGTTGACAAGGCGTATAGGCGACGGCGGCGGTAGGCGAGCTCGATGTTTCCTCCACGACCGACCACCGAGCTCCGATCTTGATGGCCGCGCACGGGACCTCGGAATATGGAGCCGCCCCTCACGAAATCTACCCGACCCAGGGGCGGCTGCGGCGTGGGGCTGGCTGCGGCAGCGCGCACGCCGGGGCGGTCCGGCGTGTTCGCAAACTGCTTGCGAACTTCCTCCCTTCACCCCTCGGATTTGTACTCCTACTCCTCCCAAGTCCCTCTCTCGGTGGCCTCTTGTACACCCCCCTTGCGACTATAAAAGGGGAGCCTCGGCCATTGGGGGAGGCGGACTTTCTTGCTCACTTGCATCCCCAACCTCACACGCGCACACCATAGAAACTTGGGAACCGGGCTTCCCTCTCTTGCAAAGCTTGTACGAGCACTTTCGAGCTCAAATAGTGCAAACCAACGGACTAGGGTGCATCGATTAGCCCGAACCAAAGATAAACCCATGTCATTTGTCTCTTGAGTTAGGCCCCCGAAGCACACACTAGCCAGGTCGATACTATGACCGTGGTATACGACCCACGACACATCTGGAGCTAGGGACCAGATCCCCAACGACGGCGTCGTCGTCCCCTTTCCAACGCATCCAAGAACGCCCGTTTCGATTTGTTGTATGAGGAAGTTATGGCGAAACAATGACGACGTGTCTGCGCTGAATCCGAGGTTGACGTGGCGGCCGAAGTTGGGGACTCCAGTTACAACTTGGGGAAGACCATTGCATCGGGCGTGTCCAGCGTGACGATGTCCTCATCATTCTCTCCTTGTTGAATTGGAATCGTCCTCGACTCCATCTTGGTGATGTCTATCACTCGTAGGCTTCTTTAGTGAGGTAGGTTTCTTAATTACATGTGAGCTAGTGCTACATTATCGTATCCTATCTCTATGATTTTGATGCACTCATTCCCGCTAAAGTCGTCTTTTTGGAGTTGTTGGCTTGTCATGTACCTCGATCCTACACACACCCGTGTGTTAAAAGATGAGATTGGAGTCGATGTTTCATTTCCCACATTTCTCTCGCGGTATGACTTGCAAAGGAAATTTTCCTCTAATTTTCTCATGCCTCAATCCTGCCAACGAAAGGACACTACATTGTGGAGTTTTATAGGAACCAAAATGCTTCGCTTTTCCGACAAATTTTTTACACTGCAATGGAGACCTTAACATTAGAAATCATAGGAAACAAAATGTTTCGCTTTTCAAAAAGAAACCAAAGGATGTATTTTAAAAAACAATCTAATTTTTTAGATAATCTAAATTTAATTGACAAGGCTTATTTACTTATAATCTCCTCTAGTGAGTATCTAGAGAGAACGGGGAACTAATACATAATACTAGTGAAAATGTACAACGTTTGTATCCACACACTAGTCACAAAAAGATGACTGACTTCAATAAGTTGTTTGATTTTATTTCTGAACCTAGCACTACACAGGAGGCGTCGTTGTGGATACAAGGAAAAAGTCCATATTCCCTCCCCTAATTATCACGAAAGTTCACTTTTCCTCCCTCAACGCAAAACCGGACAAATCATCTCCCTTAACTTTTCAAACCATGCAAATTACCTCCCTCGAGCGGTTTTGAGGGCGGTATTGCTACGATAACAATGACTTGTCATTTCTTTTTAAAAAAATCGGTTGAATCTTTGAAAAAATCGTAGTAAATCACAGAAAAATCATAAAATAAAAAATCTAATTTTGTTGGACTCCACATGATTAGATCTACGGTGAATATATAATATGATATACTTTAATATAAAGTTTTTGCTACGAAGGTTTTGCATTTTTATTTTTATATATTCAGTGTGTAGATATAATTATGTGGAGTCTAACAAAATTGGATTTTTCATTTTATGATTTTTTGTGATTTACTATGATTTTTCAAAGATTCAACCGAATTTTTTAAAAAAAAAAAGGGAAACCGCTGTTGCTGTAGCAATACCGCCCTCAAAACCGCCGAGGGAGGTAATTTGCATGGTTTGAAAAGTTGAGGGAGGTGATTTGTCCGGTTTGACGTTGAGGGAGGAAAAATAAACTTTCGTGATAGTTGGGGAGGTAATTTAGACTTTTTCCTGGATACAATAATATAGCACTAGCTTACAGGTAATTAGTGCAAGAAGGCCGTGGGTGAGCAAAAGGCCCGGCCCGTCTATTCACTTGGCCCTTTCAGCCTCTCGCACCCAGAGTGGGATGGCGCCGTTGTCTCCTATTGAGGGAAATTGGCCCACACACACTACGCCTGATAACAAAGACCGGAACATCTCTAGATGCCTGCAAATTCATACGACGGCATGAGTGAGTGGGCCGTGGGAGTGCTTTTGAAGACTGGACGGCAAGACGAGATGAATCCACCTTCCTCGATGTCAATCCATCCATGGTGAAGTGTCTGCAATTGCACTCCAACTCTGTATCTGGAGAGGCCAATCCTTGTTTGCTAATCCAAAGGGAGGCAGTTGATGGATAGGCGATATGCGTGTCTGACAATAGAGAACTCAGCTGGTTGAATGTTGATGAACAGTTAGCAGTCCCCAACGAGGACGCGTGGCCGGGATGCCGAAATAATGGGAGTAAGGTGTAACGCGTTGCGCCACAGGACATGCGTTCCGTTTGTGCAGATAGCTGGAATATTATCGAGAACTTAATAATGGACCGGCCAGTTGCCACGCGCGGAGTATGAGAGGCACCAGACCGGCGATCAACACGAGTCTCCTCTTGCAGCAGCTGGATTTCGGACACCGATCGGATCGATGCTCTTTCGGCGTCGATGTGGACGAACAACGGTCCACCAAGTGTGACGATGCACAAGAGCGAGTCACGCCTCTCCGGATTCTAGCCTTGTTGTCGTTGCCGACGCCGGCCGAATCGGGCCGGGCCTTTAGCAGAAAGGAAGAAAGAAAGGCATCCATCCATGATCCATCCATCCATCACTGTGAGTGGAGCATCGGATTCATGCACGGACACGGTTCGGCAACCGCTCTGTCCGCGACGCGGCACACGGTAGAACGAGAGACCCGGGCATGCAGGACCAGCACAGGACAGCACAGTCCGATCGGCATTGAAAGGGCATCACGGAACGGAGAAGGCCCGGCCCCGGCGCCAACGTGCCGTGCCGACTGGCAAATGGCAAAATGATGGCTCGGCCCGTCGTCCCCGCTATTAAATGGTCGATCGATGGAGAGGCCACCCGTCATCAAGTCAAGTGTACGTCCTAGTCCTATATAAACACACACACACAACACACTAGTAGTGCTAGCAGACGCGATCCACCAGAACGCGCGCATCCGCTCGATCCGGGGTGGCAGGTTGGCGAGGAGGCGAAAGGCGGTCGGCGGCGAGCGCGAGCCGCCCTCATCCCCATCCGCAACAGACGCAGCAGCCAGCGGAGGATACAAAAGAGTTTTGCCGGCGCGGGAACTCTGTTGCGCTTGAAAGAAGAAAAAAAAACAAGCACCGATCGAGGAGGAGGAGGAGAAGGGAGTCGGGAGTCCCGGCCGTTGCCGTACCACAAGCCCGCCCACGCAACTGCAACTGCTGGCCAGGTAAGTCGGGGCCGGAGGTCGGCGGGGAGCGAGTGCTCTTCCATCTAATCTACAACCAGTTTCCTCTCTCGATCGATCCCCGGGTCTCTCCCTGCCGCATCTGCTGAGTCTGTTTGTGCATGCGCTTGTGACGGCGATCGATGGCGGCGGCGGATCATGGGAATGATGCAGCGGGAGGAGCCAGGGCAGCATTGCCCGTCGCCGGAGTCGCGCCGTGGTGCAGGCAGAGGAGGACGGCGCCAGCTACCATGGGCGGGTACGAGCTCGTCAGGAGCGACGACGCGGCGAGCGCCCCGTCGGGAACCGATCTCGAGTCCGGCGCCAACAAGGCGTCGTCGCCCGCTGCACGGCAGCAGCAGCAGCGCCTCGTCTCCCTCGACGTCTTCCGCGGGATAACCGTCCTGGTACGGACTACGCCCCCCCCTCCTCCTCCTCCTCCTCCTCCTCAGATTAGCAGTAATGGAGATTCTCGAACGAATTGAATTGGATTCTCGCTTCTCGATTCGTCGCTACCATACCATTACCGTCCGGCAGCTGCGCTTTCCTTTTCGCGCATCCATGGACACGGCCGGAGGGCCAGAGGGGAGACAGGCAGGGCGGCATCGATCGATCAGCCAGACCAACCGACCCAACCCAGGCCACTCATTCACTCATCATCATCACCATGCGCCGTCGTGACGAATGGAGTGTCTCCAACGTGTGCCCCCATGATCCCTGCCTCCCGTTCTATCTCCCCTGCCCTCGGCTTTTCTCCCTTGTCTGCTTGCCGATTAACATCCCTTCTCTTCTCTTCTTCTCGCCATTCAGGCAGCGCCAGCGCCCCTAGCTTTGCTCTGCTTGCTTTTGCGTGCAACCGTGCATGAGCCTTTTGCTAAAGAAAAGAAAAACAATCTTTTGTTTCACTCATTGCTCATGGTCGCGCTGGTCACCTCGTCATGTCTTTGTAGACGACGACGCCATGATTAATAATTAAATAAATAAAGGGATACAACAAGAAAACAGAGCGAGGGGAGGTTCAAGAACTGGGCCAACAAGACAAAACATACAGCTGCTACTAAACCAGTAAACCATCATGCTCAGCCACAGGAGCCGCATCAGTATGCCAGCTTTAGGTCCCGTACGGACGCTGTTTCGTTGCTAGGGCAAAACAGTTGGTTAACAAGATGCTGCCACTTCTAGCATTATTAACACAAATAGTAACGTGTCACATGACGATCATATATTCCTGTAGAGCCTCAAAAGAGGCACATTGTACTGTTTTTACCGATAAATCCACAATTGGCACTTCTGTCGATCCATATAAGCTAGTTAGACACTAAAAATTAGCTGTGTGAATATTTGTTTGCAACCCTCTGCTAAAAATTAATTGTAAACATCTATTTATATCATCATCTAATAAGCCTAACTAATAATTGCTACTAGCTCCTCGAAATATCTCTCACATAACTCTTCATTGCAACACATGTTTTTTTTTTATTTAAATGTTTTATCTAGCTAGCTATTTGTAAATTGTCATGTCGGTAGAATTCCTTCTAGATTAGCTATTTGAAAACAATTGGAGCCCCCTTATAGTAGTTCAAACATAAATGTGTCGATGATTGTGTAGATAAACTTGTTTAACCTTTTCGTTTAGACTTTGGGAGCCTATTGTTATCATGCACGGATCCACCGACCTCTTCATGTCAGAGCCTCAATGGTGATGACGAGTGCCACAGACCATAAGAGTCCTAAATGCGCCGCAAGATTGTGTTGGTCTAATCACATATACATTATATATAGGAGTAAAGTAATGACGTACTGAGAGCGTCGCGTGTACCTTTCGAGTCATACGACACCACACACGATCGATATCCATATATATTGTCGCCTGTTTGTTTACAAAATCTGCGGTAGGCCGGTTCTAGTTCACCAATCCACGTTGCTGTTACCCCCACAACTCCACAATGCATAGTTGGGATCGAGCGTGGCGACGTGCCAACTAATTTTATTTGCATATACTTTGGAAAAAAGAAAACAAAACTCGTCTGGCGGATCATGATATGCCCTATAGCCTATAGCAGGGAGCGGGCGGAGGAAAGCAGAGTTTCATGATTCGTCAGCTAGGAGCTGAAGTCTATGCACCATCTGTCCACCTTTGTATGGTAGGGGACCTTGATCTGGGAATTTGTAAAGCTCAAATCAACTCAGGTTTGAACTAGAGAGATTCCTGCCGGGAACTGTGCGTGACCACAAACAACATTCAAACAAACAATCCGCTGCATCAGCTCCACCGCAGCTACCTGGCTTTCGCTTTGCTTGGCCTGCAAGCGCGGCAAGCGAGCCGGCCTCCACCGGCCAAAAGCTAGCCGGCCGTGGTCTGGACTGGACGCGGCTATACTTGAGACCCTACTCTACTGGTTCACTAACGGCCACATGGGTAGGGTAGGCTTCGTAGATGTTTCAAGCGGCTTGCAGAGGTTATTAGTACATAAGCCCCCCTCTCCCCGGTGCATAGAGCACAGTGGCGGTTGCTTAAGCAACACAATGACTAGATCAACAGTTCCAGTGTGTTCTTTGGCTCTTTGCTATGTGTCTTACTACTTTGTTCTCCCTAATGATAACATTTCTATTAGCCTGCATTGCTAAAAAGACCATGACATCTAATGTGCTAGCTTAGTGCGTAAGAATTGGAATTTAGATAGATACGCCTTTCTTTTGGTTTCTGCGGATAAAGTGATCACTTGTTACTTTGTGAGCCTGTGGCTTTGATCCAAAGGGCATACTCGCACTAACACAACAATGCCGCTAAACCTACACCCATCCTGCTATGCATGACGCGTAGCTATGGGGCACATGCTTTAGCGGAAAGACTAATTGCTTATCCAGAGATGACGCCGTGGATCGCCACTTTGGCTGCCACTGATTGTTATTGCTTCTTTTCAAGTACTCTTTCTTTTATTTATCCGTGGTGTCGAGCACCGAGTGGGAGCCCTGTCACGGCCGGTCACTAATTGCAATTTGACACGGACAAAAGCCAAAGGCACCCCCCACTAGATGTCTCATCTCTCCACCTCATGGTTTTCCCCCTCGGACGACGACTCACAGCATGGACACGGTACCACTCTCGTTGAGGTCAAGATCCACCGACTCACAGTTTATCTCAAGGTACCCCTAAGAAACGAACAATAGACAATAGATCAGATGACTATTTCAAGTATAGGAGTAGTAGATCTAACAACAAACTACTAGGAGCAGCATCTACTAGCGTCTGAATAATCTGATGAGAAATGTGATTGGATCTCCTGTTTGCTACGGGAGCTGCCTGCAGCAGGAGGCCAGGAGAGTCGATAGCTTCCAAGGACAGGGCAGGCCTCTGCACAATAATGTCATGTGGCCGCTGAACTGGGACAGTACAAGGCATGTCCTCGCTAGACCAGGTTATTAATTTCACGCGCTAACATCACTGCAAGAGCAGGCGGTCCAGATCCGAGACATGGGCGTGCGGTGCGGTGCACGGATTGGGGGCATTGCAGTTGCAGCTGATCACCAGCCAGCTGCACACTGTACTGGCCAAGCTACCCGCCTACCCAGCATGGATTGGATTGGGCACAGATGACAGATAACGTGTCGAGTATCCGTCACACAGGAATCGCTCACAAATATCTGTCGCACAAAACAAATCACAGCGTCATAAATGAAAGAGTGAAGATTTTGGTCCCCAGGGGGCTGGCGCCCTTAGCCAAAATACCATGCTGCAATGTTTTAAAAGTTATTGAACGTAAAATAGGTGACAAATTCAGTTTCAAATTCATCCTAGATGCCAAGAAACAAAAGTTATCAAAAAAAGGCATATATGTAGTACACATAAGTTAAATATAACCACAAGAATTCAGTTTCAAATTCATCCTAGATGCCAAGAAACAAAATAGGCAAGCGATGAACCTGCAATGTTCATCATGTGTGTTGACAGTGACACTTGTTTTCTTTTTTTTTTTTAGTTCTTAACGAGGGTGTCAGCCCCTCCTGGGCGCCATATGATTTCCTTAATGGAATACTTTTTTTTCCTCAAATGAATTCTTAGGTGCCATTCCTATGCTCCGAATACAACCATAGGAATTTTTTTCTGTCCTGTACGAAACTATGAATTTTAATCTCCGTAACATTGGCGCAAGCCCTAGAACGGGGAATCCAGGACGGCTATGTTGGCATGGACTAGTCCATCCATTTACAACGCAGAAGAATATGTTCGTCAGCCTTTCGAGGTAAAGGCAGTAAATCTGGGGCTTAATTGGTTTCTGAATCCTATGCTTGGCTAACTCCACTGGAATGGCGCTAGATCAGTGATGTTTAGTATTAGAATATATAGGAGTAATGCTAAACCACAAGTTACAGGATAACAGAATCCAATAATGCACTACTATATTGCTGACATTAACCAAAGCATGGCATCAGATCTGCTGTGATTGATGTTTACTTAACATGCTTTCCAGGATTTGTTATTAGTCCTTGATCTAGCTATGACAAATTTGAGATTATTATATCTCAATACCTTCTGTTCTCTTTTTGTGGAGCAGTCAGATTCTTTTTAAGCACTGTAAAGAGGGAAGCATTGACCTGTGGAGTTATGGCGCTCTTATCATTTCTAGCATAGAATGAATCGATGCAACCACCTATGATCTTTTCTAATCCCTGAATTGGCACCTATGATCTTATTGAATAAGGGAAAAAGGAGAAAAACATGCACCAAATTGTCACAAATTACTTTTTTTACTTGCAATCTGAAACATGCAGGACGTGATTGTATTCCTTGTTGCAGCTTATGATTATTGTTGACGATGCTGGAGGCTTCCTTCCAGCACTGAACCCTCCCCTTGGGATGGCGTAACAATAGCTGACTTCGTCATGCCGTTCTTCCTTTTCATAGTTGGAGTCTCACTAACACTAGCGTATAAGGTATACTGGACATTGAGATCACAAACACACTACTCTTTATACTACCTTTTCTTTCAAACTAAATGCTATGTTATTGGATGATGATGACTTGTCATACCACTATGTGCAGCGGGTGCCAGATAAACTGGAGGCAACTAAGAAGGCAGTACTACGTGCCCTCAAGTTGTTCTGCCTTGGTCTTGTTGTTCTCCAAGGTATTTTGGCTCTTGTAACAACTAGTCTCAAAAGATGGGATATTAAAAAATTTAGCAAAAAGATTTAGCTAGGGTAACAATCAGTTCGCTTCATGTGCTGGTTCTCTATGCAGGTGGATTTTTTCACGGTGTTCACAGTCTGACATTTGGTGTTGATCTAACCAAAATTCGGTTGATGGGCATACTTCAGGTACCGAATTTTTATTGTTCTTTCATAACTAATTGACACATTCAGTACTGGAAAAGGTGCAAGTCATCTTGAACGGCGTATGATGGTTCTATATGTTGCAGAGGATTGCAATAGCCTATCTTCTGGCTGCAATATGTGAAATCTGGCTCAAGGGAGATGGTGATGTAGATTCTGGATATGGTTTACTAAAGAGATACCGCTATCAATTGTGAGTTCAGATCAAAATTATCCTACGAACGATCAGTAGTTACGCTGCATTTACTGTTTAGGAACTATATATAATTTGAATAACTGACCTGGTACTGATTTCTCATATTTATAACATATGGTTTGTTGTCCTGCTAGATTTGTAGGATTGGTCCTCTCTATAGCATATACTATTCTTTTGTACGGTATATATGTTCCAGACTGGGAGTACCAAATATCAGGACCTGGTTCAGAGAAGTCATTCTTTGTAAGTACAAAGTGTCACTAAATTTGGTACAAGTTCAGTGGGAAGAACTACTGACGTTTATGCTACATTTGAATTTGTTAGGTGAAATGTGGAGTAAGAGGAGACACCGGACCAGCTTGCAATGCAGTTGGAATGGTTGACCGTACAATTTTAGGGATCGATCACCTCTATAGACGGCCAGTTTATGCGCGCACAAAGGTTTGATATAAAGTGCAAAGTCTCAGTTTACTGCTTCCTTGTCACAAACTCAGTCAAAAACTTTGGCAAATATGCAGGAATGCAGTATAAATTATCCAGAGAATGGACCTCTTCCACCTGATGCTCCATCATGGTGCCAAGCACCATTTGATCCTGAAGGTCTCCTCAGGTCAGTGCTTCACTAAATCTTCGTCAGTGACCATAAGCTTCTCTTGGAATGCAAGTTACTCCAAACTACTGTCCTGTATTCATGTTTCAGCTCCGTTATGGCAATTGTCACTTGCTTGGTTGGGCTTCAGTTTGGGCATATAATTATACATTTTGAGGTATAATAATGTCGGCTTGCAATACTAGGTTGAGAAATTATTCTTGTGTAGTCGTAAAATATTCTTACATTTGCCCACTGGGCTAAATTTACCTGCAGAAACACACAGGAAGAATAGCCAATTGGCTGGTCCCTTCCTTCATCATGTTAGCTCTAGCCTTCTTAATGGACTTCGTTGGTAAGTGCTCACAACACAAACACTGATCAGTCATGCTTATTCCTAATCTTGAAAGGACGAGATGAATTGAACATTTTCCACGATTCTTTTCAGGCGTGCACATGAATAAACCACTATACACGATAAGCTATACTTTGGCTACTGCTGGTGCTGCGGGTCTTCTTTTCGCTGGAATTTATGCTCTTGTTGGTCTTCTTAAACCTGAAAACATAGATATGCTTTTGTCAACCATCATCTCCAAAACCTCACAGACTGTCATGGATTTTTCAGGTGGATTTGTACGGGTTCAGAAAACCTACCATTCCCATGGAGTGGATGGGGAAGCACGCCCTAATGATATATGTGTTGGTGGCATGTAACATCCTGCCCATGTTCATTCGTGGCTTCTACTGGAGGGACCCCAACAACAGCCTGGTAAGTTCGAATATGACACATTATGTTTCTCCTAGCTGCAGAGATGTCGATGCACTCTATACACTTCATGTTTCGTTGAAAGTACCTAACAGTGAACCTTTTTTTACATGAAAAAACAGCTGAGAATCATTGGTATCGGGGCATGAAGTCATGATCTTCCACATGTTCAGGACCAAACTTGACACGGTTTTTCCTTCTGAATATAAGGATGCACGGCTCTCGTGTGTTCGAGAAAAATAAACTTGGACACAAACGAGAAGCAGAGTGCTCATCACGCCAAGTTTTGCTATCCGGGTAGAGCAGTGCTCAGCTCATGCGCCATGGATCTGACTATTCTATCAGTACTACCGGGCTGGCTGTTACCACTTGCAGCAGAGTCCATTCTCCCTGACATCTTTGTATGTGGCAGAGTTGAGCATGTATATGATACCATACGAGTAATACGACGGATTGCAGATGAAATATAGTACATATATCCATACAAATTCTCACGGGAAATTTCAACCTTTCTTGTTAGAAGCTATAATGTAAGATTCAGTTATCCAAGTGGTTTATCGTGCTTCATCTTACAAGCATGCGCTTGTTTTGTCTGAGACTGAAACTAATTCCGTTTAAAAGGCTCAGAAAAAAAACACTCCCGTAAATTTGGGTAGCCATGAAAGGCTTCTAAAAGTTTCTAAAATAAGCTTGTTTCTAGAAATAAAGTACTTGTACTTTTAACTTTGAAAATGGTTACAACATGTACTCTCTCCATCCTAAAAAAAAGTGTCGTTTTAGGTTTTATTGACTTATTGTTTGACCATTCATCTTATTCAAATTATTTGTATAAATATTATTTATTTTGTTATAACTTATTTTATCACTAGAAATACTTTAATAATAATTTATTTATTTTATAATTTGCATAAATTTTTTGAACAAGACGAATGGTCAAACACAATGTCTGGAAAATCTAAAACACATTTTTTGGGGACGGAGGTAGTATTACGTTACATAATTAGCATCATCGGAAAGATGGTTTAATATAGTTTTTTAAATTTATTTGGAGATACAAATCTTGTGTGTTTATTTTTATAAACCGAAGTCAAACTTGTGGCACGACACCCAAAATGACCCTGAATTTGGGACACAGGGAGTAAGAAGTAATGACATGGACCAAATACATGAGTACTATTTGAAAGGGTAACCAATGATATCATACATTTTGATCTCATTATTAGGAGAAAGACTTCTGTAAGTTAACTGCATAAACCATCACCTGTGAAATGATATGCAACAAACGGTAGTTTGAATGCGGTCTCCATACAGCCCCAGACCACAATTCCTTTATGCAAAGATATCCACTGTATTCTCCCCTCCTACATACACAGTTGCCTCCCCCGTCAACATATTGCCCTCTCTTGTCATCCCTGACTGGTTATAAATCATACATACATTTAAAAGATGGTGATATAATTGAAGGAAATGAAAATCTTTTAAAGCATGCTACTGAGTTCTATTCTGAGCTTTTTGGCCCTGAAAAACAACACAATGTGCATATTGATAATTCTGTTTGGAAAGACAGTCCTAGAGTTTCTGAACTAGAAAATGAAGAATTGTGCAAAGCTTTCTCCGAAATAGTGATTAAGAATGCTCTTTTCCAAATGGAAAGTAATAAAGCAGCAGGACCGGACAAAATACCAATAGAATTTTTTCGAAATGTTGGGACATTGTTAAACAAGATGTTGTTCAACTGTTTGCTGATTTTCATGATGGAAGAGTGGATATAAGTAGGATTAATTATGGAATAATCACCCTGCTGCCTAAGATCAGTGATGCAACAAAAATACAACAATATAGACCCATATGTCTACTGAATTGCATTTATAAACTAGTTACAAAAAAACTCTTACTTTAAGATTGGAGAATATTGCTGAAAAGCTCATACACAATAACCAAAACTAGCGTTCATGAAGGGAAGAAATATAACAAGTGGAGTAATGCTTTTACATGAGATCTTACATGAGACTAAGAGGAAGAAACAAATGGGTGTCATTCTCAAATTAGACTTTGAGAAGGCATACGATAAGGTTCAATGGAACTTTCTCTTTGAATGTCTATCGCCTAGAGGGTTTTGTGACAAATGGTGTGGATGGATCAAGCGGTAGTGACAGGAGGAAGGCGGTTAGTGTTAAACTTAATAACCTAACCGGTCCTTATATCAAGAGTCATAAAGGAGTAAGGCAAGGGGATCCTTTATCCCCTATCCTATTCAATTTTGTGGCAGATGGGATCACAAGAATGGTCAATAAGGCACAAAAATCAAAGTTGATATGTGGACTAGTTGACCACATCTTTGACAATGGGATTGCTATACTCCAATACGCTAATGATACAATCATCGCCTCAAACATGATATGGAGGGTGCCGAAACTTAAAGCTTTTATTATATTGGTATGAGTTGATGGCGGGACTTAAAATCAATTTTCTAAAAAGTGAAGTCTTGACTATTAATGATGATGACAACTGGGCCTCCAAGTATCTTTGAGATTTTTACATGTCAAATGGGTGTTTTTCCAATCAAGTACTTGGGGGTTCTGTCACCCTAGTAGACTACACATTGTGGATTGGATGCCATTAGTAGAAAAAAGTTAGAAAAAGATGCAAGCTTGGCGGGGAAATAATATGTCCCTAGCTGGGAGAAAAGAATTGATCAACTCAAGTCTTACCAATGCACCTTTATATCAACTAACTTTCCTTATACTTGGCACCTAAATCAATAGTGTCTAATTGGACAAAAATAGAAGAAGTTTTTTTCGGCAAGGTGGTGGAGGAAAGAAAAGATATTATCCGATTAAATGGATTAGGATTTGTAAACACAAGAAGAAAGGAGGTCTAAGCATTAAAGATATCGGGGAAAATGAATATCGACCTACTCGAAAATGGCTATGGAAGCCGGAAACCAAAAATGGCTTATGGCAAGAGATTATTAAACACAAATACCTATTGACGTAAACATCGAGTAATGTTCAAAGACAAGCGATCGATTCTGGTTTTTCGGGCTGATTCTTGAAAATCGAGGAAAGTCTATTTGCGGTGGTAGGAAGATTATGGTATGTAATGGGAAAAACACCTTATTCCGGAAAGATTCTGGTTATTTGACAAGCCTCTTATGGTGTTATTTCACGATCTATATAATCTATGTGCTCAACAGAATGCTAGAGTATCTGAGGTCTGGGATAATCCTAGGAATATTTCATTCACTAGATGGCTAGATGAAAATGATAAAAGCACTTGGCTTCATATCTTGGAAAAATCTTTGAATTTCAAAGCTACAAAGGGTGATGACAAGGTGTTTTGGAATTTGGGATCCAAGAAAAAGTTTTCTGTGAAATCTGTTTACAATGCTTTATGTAGTAATGATGCAGGAGTATACCACAAAGAAATCTGGAAAAGTAAAATTCCTGAGAAAATTAGAATTTTTCTATGGATGGTTCTTAATAATGCTATTCTAACCAGGGATAATATGAAGAAAAGACAGTGGCCTGGAGATGCCACATGTTGTTTTTGTAACATGGAAGAATCTGCAACTCACTTACTATTCCAGTGTAGCTCTGCTAAGGTGGTCTGGGGTACTTTTGCAAAGTGTTTTGGTGCAAATGATATTCCCAGGAACTTGATACAAGCCTGGAAATGGTGTGACAAATGGTTGCCTAACAACAGGAAGTTCCACACTTTAGGCATTGCTTCCATTTGCTGGGCGATATGGCTTGCCAAGAATAAAATTTGCTTTGAAAAATCCAAAGCAGCCTCACCATTGTTTATAATATGTCACGCATGTGCCCTTATGTGTTACTGGGCGGGACTATATGCAGGTATCGACAAGGAAGCAATTGAAGACGCTGTGAACAAAACAATGCAGTATGCAATCAAGCTTTTAAACAAGAAGCACAAGATGGCGCCAAAGGAGCTGGAAGACAAGGACTCGGATGATCAGCCTCAGGGTTGAGGAAGCTGCTTTGTGTAATCAGGATTCAGTAATCGCCTTGTCAGTCTTTAGAAGGATAGTTAGGTGAATCAACGTAAGATTGCAGGGTTCATCTTTTTTTGCCTGGATGTGATGTCTAGTGACTCTCCTATGGTAGCAGCGGTGATCTGCTATTCTCTACCTTTCTAGTTGCTGAATGTTACAGTTCATCAGTCTGTAAGTGTTACGCTGTCGTAGTTTCCTGCATCTGGTCTAAGTCTTGTATGCCTGCTACAATTGGTATTTCCGTTACATGTAATGGAAATGGGGTGTCCTCGGTTCGAAAAAAAAAATCATACATACATACAGACAGTTGTTTCAACAGTCATCAGAATATAAAAGAATTTTGGTTATAAATCATCAGACAGTTCTTTTCTGAACATAAGAGAATGCTGGGATCATTTACTAGCACACCAAACAAAGAGCCATGTGCCATGCAAAGCGGTGATCCATGCTTCATATTAACACACTGCCAGTCAACGAATCATTTTGGGGTCAGAACTTGCAATGGAACAAGAGAGACATGGCACAACCGCACAAAGAAGTAGAACAATTAAGGAGAACGAACACGAATTCCATTCTCATAGCATTATCATCATGATCTCATAACATAACAAGAGGTGAAACACGAAGTGAGCAGAGGCGCCATGGGATGCGCAGATCCACACCCTAAACCGCTAAATTAAACCGCGAGCGAGCGACAGACACATGATAAATAAACGACGGACGGAACTCAGACCACCACTCAGATCACCATCATCTTATTCAGATCGAAGCAGGAAACGGAAACGGGACGGACGCAGGCGGAGTGGACGACGACGGGAGTGAGGGCGGCCGGACAGAGCGGACCACCAGAGATCAGATCTAGCTGAGCTGGCCGCAGTCAGCGATCTTGACCTCCTTGGAGGTGGCGCCGCCGCGGGAGCCCACCTTCTCGATGGCCTTGACGACTTCCAGGCCCTCGACGACCTGGCCGAAGACGACGTGCTTGCCGTCGAGCCAGGGGGTGTCGACGGTGCAGATGAAGAACTGGGAGCCGTTGGTGTTGGGGCCGGCGTTGGCCATGGAGAGCACCCGGGCCCCGTGTGCTTGCGCACGAACTTCTCGTCGGGGAACTTCTCGCCGTAGATGGACTCGCCGCCGGTGCCGTTGCCGCGGGTGAAGTCGCCGCCCTGGCACATGAACTGCGGGATGACGCGGTGGAAGGTGGAGCCCTTGTAGTGGAGCGGCTTCCCGGACTTGCCCACGCCCTTCTCGCCCAGTGCACAGCGCGCGGAAGTTCTCCGCGGTCCTGGGCACCTCGTTGGCGTACAGCTCCATCACGATCCGGCCCGCCGGGGCGCCGCCGACCGTCATGTCGAAGAAGACGCGCGGGTTCGCCATCGGGATCGGGATCCGAAGCTAGCTAGGTTTCGGGAGGGTTTTGGGGAAATTTTCCGCGGCTGCTGTGCTGTGGTGTGTGATCTGATCTGGGGGAAATGGTCCAGTAAAATAGCCAGCCGGCCGCAAGGGGCACCGCAAGGGGCATCGGGTTGCGTGCGTTTGCGTCGAACCAACGCGACCCCTCTCGGCCGTAGATCAAGATGCTGCTGGTGGGCCCCGCCCGCGCCGTTCGTTCAAACGGGGCCTACTACACGCCAAAAGGCAGAGCCGTTCATCCACTTCGATTCGATACTGCGCGACCGGGCGCCGTTCGGTGGGGCCGGATTCCAGTCACGTACTAGAGGCTGTGATACTAACAGTGGGACCAGGTGGTCAGCACCAGCGACGAAGGGGGCGACCTCACCTCGTCATTCTCCTCACCCAGAAATTTTAGGACTCAATTCGCGCCTCACATGATTTATGACTCTATCTTTCAAAAAATAGAACTTGACACGTAAATTTTTTTCAAGCTTTAGAATTTTAGACATTTTCACTTTTCCTTTAATTTAATGTTTTCACCTCTCCGAGGCACCTAAAGGACCAAAGCGCCCCTAAGACTATTTGATGGCGATGAATATCTAAGTGTCTGCTCCGCCACTCCACCTCAATTCGCCCATAGCACAGAACTGTCATGGGCGACACTCCCAAAGCAGTCACGCCCGGTAGGACGCCGCCGCCTCCATTGACCGCCGCCGTCGCCGCCGCGGCAACCATGGCCACCATTGCCCGCCCCTCCATCCCGGGGGCCAACGCCCTCTAAACCCTCTACCCCCTCCTCCCCCCACCACCTCCATGACCCCGCTCCCAATGCCTCCATGTGGTCGCCTCGTCCTCGACCTCACCTCCTTCCCGAACCGGCCCCCCGCCGAGCGATGTCCACGTGCCATGGGCGGCGCCCTCCCTCCATGGGCGCGGCCACCTTCGGCGTGGGCGCTGCCACCGCCACCTTTAGGAGAACGGGTTCGAGCACGCACCGCACCAAGCTTCGTTTGCACCGTCGGCCCCGTCACTTGCGGTGAGGATGGTCGAGGACAGGAGGGGAGCGGGAGGGCGGCGGAGGGCACTCCGACCAGCTACGAACGGGCATCGCTCGTCCTATCGCCCCTGTTTGTCTTCGTGTCACGAGTCTCCGCGAGGAAAGGCAGACTCACGAGTCTTAGTAGCGGCGGGAGGAAAATCAACGAGCTCAAACAAGGGTACTGATTTTAAAGTAAATATTATGAAATGCCGATATTTCTCTAAGACATTTTTAACACCAAGTTGTTAATATAATTCTAATAAGAAACATATTCTTATTCAATCCTAGATTAGCATGTCATTCAACTAATAAAAAAGTGAATAGAAAATTTAAATAATCTATTGTTCTGCTCTCGATAAATGTATCTCTACAATTACCCACAAAGGGCTTTGCATGTGAAAAGTGGACAGACCAATCATAAACATGTCTGTAACTAATTCCTTCTTGACTTCAATCAACAAACGTCACCAAAATTAGTATTTAACTACCGTAGTGTAACAAAAAGTGGGCTATGGTATGGACATTTAGCGGTGAAGTTATCTTGAGGCTAAGAGTCAGCTATAACGGATTATATAGTGTTCTAAAATGAATGTGAGCATAAACAGTGTTCCATATTGCTCAAAATAGCTGGCTATAGCAACACATATAGCCAATATATGTAGCAATATGATATGTCTAGATACATGGTAAAAACTAAAAATTTAGAGAAGCTAAAATATGTAAATCGGAACAAATGTGTATGTACCGTTTCAATTGTGGTTCCCTACGTTTCGATAGTTCCTTTTCTCATGTTGTTTGGTAGTGAGAAAAATGTTGAAAAAAAAAATTTACGTGTCCAGTCTTTTTTTTTTTTTTTTTTTTTTTGTTTAAAGGGAGACGGATAGAGTCTTAAATGTTGTTTCCGCAAAAAAAGAGTCTTAAATTTTTTTTTTTTTTTTTTGATCCTGGAACTTTTCATTAAATGTTGTTTTCCAGCCTCAGGAAACAGATGGTCTCCTTCGGTTGTTGTCGGTAATGGCCCACATGAGTCTTAAAATTGAGGCCCACGAATTGAGCCTAGATATTGAAATTTCTCCTCCTAACCCGCGGTCGCCTTCACCCCCGCGCTGGTGGTGCGCGCGCTGCTGGTGCCGTCGCACTCTGCCCTCGCCGTAACCCTAGCGGTGGTGTTCACGCTACTGTTGGTGGGGATCGGCTGGAACGACTGCAGTGAGGCGCTGCCAAGCCCAAGACCTTCTACGACAGCATCCGAGGTACGACAGACCCACGGCTTCGCCCTTCCGTTTTCCTGATCTCTTCGTCGTCGTGTAGTGCGCGCGGCCCTCGTTGTGATGATGCGAATCTGCCCCTGGTTACTGAAACTGGTCTGGTGTATGTATTTTCGAAGGAGTCAATTCTGAAGTAACCAAGGATTTGGAACCCACCCCTCTGCTCTCCACCAGCGCTTCGAAGATGCCGCAGGTAATGGTGGTGGCACGGAACTTCATGGATATGGTGGCTGCTCTTCCTGCGGGCAAGCTTGACATGCTCTACGACTCAGCCTTCATCTGTGAGGCGGTACTCAGGTCCAGAATCCACAATTTTTCGTACTGCATTATTACTTCTGTGTTTTCCTCATCTTGATTCAGCTAAAGTTCACAGGTCACTTCCCCACTGGCAAAGAAGTATGCACTGCAGATGTTGTATGTGCTGGCACCGGTGACAGCTGCAGCAATGGAAGAGTGGGTGCTCAATGAATATGCTGCCAAGCACAAGGTTGCCATTGATAAGCTTCTCCAACTCAGGGTCTTTGTTGAAGTACGCGACAGGTAAGAAATCATCCGTCTCCATGAGATTCTGGGTATGTATAGCTTGATGAACTATCAGAAGACTGTAACTGACCTGGAGTAATCAGTTATTGATGAATCAATTTCATCTCAGTAGTGTTTACCTTTTTATGCATTCATGGGAGCTTAGCTTTTTACAGTTACCAATGTTGAAAATTTACAAATTGTTTTGCCCTATGGCAATCAATATTCAGGGCACGCAATAATTTGCATTTCAGTCGTTATGGCTACTGGGCTTGCACTGGCCCGGACTATTAGTTCCGCAGCACAGCAGATTAGGATCAGTTCAAGTATGTTAGCAGATAAGATTAGTTGCATGCACGGATAAGATTTGTTACTTGTTAGTGGGTTGTTAGGCATGCAAGTAACAAATCATGAGATGGCCATGTCTTTGGAGTTTGGATGCAAAAAAAAAAAAAAAAAAAAATTGGGCACTGGTTAGGGTTGTTGAGCAATCACACTTATAGATTTGCATGTTTCATTACTTTTGAAAGAAATTGTTTTGTATTGCTTGGAAAAAATTGTCTTACAAATATACTTCTAACATGTCAAGGTGAATAGTACGCTTGTATACATAGGCACATGCTTGGTATGAATGCTTGCTTTTGAAATATCCATACTATTTTATTTAAGGTGGAGCGAGAATTTGTAATGAATGATTAATCATAGCAATTGACTCTTTATTGTGTACTTCTTTGACAATACTGCTAGCTGCTACAATGACTGACTGCTGTGCCTAGCATTGCAAACTTGCTGGTGCATGGTAAATTAACCACTTCCCAGCTCTCATGGTTTCGTATGTATATATAGACGAAGGGACGTGAGCTACAAGATGAATCAGAAGTTCCAGGGAAACATGCAGAAGTATTTGGTTGACGGGTAGGATTTTCTCAACTACTCTTTTATTTGTTTGAAAATCACATGGGCCATCCTTTCTCAAACTCGGGGGAGCTGCTATGATGGCATCAGCAACACAACATCACTGATGTGCTCTCCAGTGTCCATGTTATGTATATACCAAGTGCGGAATGATTATTCTGCCTTATAAACTACCCTGTGCCCTGGTGGTATGAATATCAATTGGGAAAAAAGCTCTACCCATATGATAATTTTTGAGGAAGAAAATAATTCACTGCTACAAACGATTGTATTGAAGAAGTGTAGAAAGTACCATTGTTGTACATGAATGAAGACTGTTGCGTAATGGTGATACTGTTCATACTATTTGTTTATTTAAAGAAACAATCTAACAAATAATGTAGCTCGACATATCTCAAGCTGGTGATATTTAATGTTTTTGTTCTGACTTCTGTTTGCAGAGCACATTAATCAGTTGATCATATGACTTTTACATTTCTTTTCTTTTTTTACTTTTATTGCAGTGGAAGTTTGCCAAGGGAACCTTTACCATTAAGTGTTACTGGTCGATTGCCCACACCAGCAGATCTGGAAGCCTATGCTCTTGATCAATGGGAGGTTAGGATGCCAAAGCTTAACTCAGAATGTGTTTACCATGCCTGCCTTTTTTTTTTTTTTTTTTTTTACTTTCCTTTGTAATATCTTCATTCACTGTCTTTTTTTTTCCTCTTTAAATCCTGTGTTGTCTTATATATATAGATATATGTATAATATATATTATTTTTCTATTTCGTGTTGGGATTACAGTGCTTCTTGTTGCAATTGATCAATTCATCTCAAGTCGAAAAAGGGACAACTTTTAGCTCCTCCATGATGAAGACATTTCAGCGTGGTCTTCTGAGTTCAAGGTTCCATCTAGTTCCCTTGTTTTGACAGTTAGGTTAGTCTCTTATAAAAGTGATAGTCAAATGTTGTTTGAACGATAATGAATTGTCAAGTTACTCCAACTCTTTATTTCTTCTAGTACAGTTCGATAATATATATCCTGTGGCATTCTCTAGAATTCTACATGGTAATACATACACTAAACAGTAAATAGTAACTACTCCCTTCATTCCAAATTATAAGATGTTTTGGCCTTTTCTAGATACATTTAGTTTTGCTATGCACTTAGATATACAGTCTAGAAATACTTAGTAAAAGCAATGTATCTGAAAAATTCAAAACATCTTATAATTTGGAAAGGAGGGAGTAGTAAATTCAAGTTGATAGGGGCTGACAACAAATTGCCTTTAGTTTACTGTTCTATCTCCTGTTTGTAAGAGTTGATTAACTGATTATCCTAGAAATGATTTAGTTCAGCTGAATGTTTTTTGGGTTAAAATAATCAAGATATTTGTAAATCATGTTTCATATCACCAACGCTGTACAATATTTAATTCATATTTTGATTTGTTGCTCTATGTTGACCAGCTTTGCATGTATTTTTAATTGATTGAGATAAGCAATAATTTCGATGATATGATTTCCTGATTTGGTGTGCTTGCAGGGATGGTGAAGCTTCAAAGTTGACTGAGAATGGCTTCCAATTTCTTGTTAGTTAGCTGTTCTCATCTAATATGATAACTGACAAATTTCCGTCTTTAGCTCTTAATATTTTCTATGCTATCAGCTGATGGAAACAAATGCACAACTTTGGTACATAATGAGAGAATACATTTCATCTGCAGAGGTATTGGTGGCATATCCTTGTAATGTTTCTGTTGATTCATGTTGGTGACTTTGTGTTAAACTCTGTTGCTAACTATTTGTGTTATCGAATAGGAACGTGGAGTGGACCCTACAGAGCTGATATCATTTCTCTTGGAACTTAGCTTTCATAAATTGGGAGCGGTAAAAGTGATACTACTTTTTAGAACATGTTAAGCATGTAGCTTTACACAATTTTCTTGCTAATATAGTGATCTGTGAAAACTTCTATATTCATATCCATTTGTCTTTCAGCAATGCAACTATTCCACAATAAGTGATATCAGATCAGCATCTCAAAGAAGCTGTAACTATTCCACAATATTTACATAGTATAGGAACATCATGTTTCTATGCCTAATTTAGAATATCTGAAACAAATTTAAACACACTTCAGCCATCTAACAAATAAAATTAACCTGCATCTTACGCTGAAGTTTGTGCCTGGCATGTTGGTTGAGAAATTTGTGACCATGCATTCTGTCTGCTTTGTTCATGGTTTAGGCTTATAGCTTGAATACTTTGAGTGATGTCCAAAGGATTGCCATCAGGGATCTTGCAGAATTGGGACTAGTCAAACAACAACAGGTAGAAATTTTATCTTTTGTTCTTTTGCCCCGGCCATCTTTCTGATGATAATAGCAAGTTTTGAATTTCAGGGCGAAAGGATAGCTGGTTCATTCCTACCCAACTGGCAACTAACCTCTCAGCAAGCTTGTCAGATTCATCATCTAACAAGGAGGTTGCATAACATTTACATCCCTTGGTTCTGCAACTTTTTTTTTCCAAATCTTCTCTGTAACCTCCACCCACTTCCCCTATAAGCAGTGATCATGATTATAAAATATGTAGTGTGCTCAGAGTTCCATACTGTTATTGTTGTCACAGGGATTTGTGGTTGTGGAGACAAACTTTCGAATGTATGCATACTCTACTTCCAAACTGCACTGTGAAATTCTACGCCTTTTTTCAAGGTACATGAGATCTCTTATGACTTATGTGTGATATAACCTACCTCGTCAATCTACCATTTTTTAATTAATGCTATGGTATCGTAGCAGTTAGCATGTAGCTCACTAGCTCTTGTCAGAGAACTACATTCTTCTGTTTATTAATGTGATACATGCTATATGTCGCATGCAAAGAGGACAACTGATGTGTCATAACTCTGTGGGCTCTGTACTAAAGTTCGATTACCTGATTGTCATGTCAGTATATTCTAATTCAGTTAATCTGACATTCCTACTAGATTGCTCAGTGGTCACTGTTGTGAGTTCCTTCCAGGTAAATGCTTTGTTTAGTTTATTTTTTGGCTTTGATAAATTAGACTGAGGTTAAGCTTCTAGTGTAATCCCAGTACTTAGGCAAAACTCTTGAATTACTGAAGTAAGCCATCTGTAGACATTTTTTGGAGGTGGTAACACTTTGGAGTTGTTAGACTATGGGTGTCTTGCAGATCTTGCTGTTTGAACCTCCTGCATCTGAAAGTATTGTTGTCAGCTGTGCACTGTTGGCTGTATTGTGTCCAGATGGTGTTTTGCCACCTTGTGCTAGCTTTGCTACGAATGAGTTTAATCAAAAGGATTTGTTGTTAAGGTTATATTGGCAATTTGACATGATTACTTCTGTGGTGTGCTGCCAATATTTTTATCTTTGTTGATGCACTCATTTAAGGAAAGTATTCACTTCGTGTTTTTTTTAAAGGGTGGAGTATCAACTTCCAAACCTCATCGTAGGATCTGTTAACAAAGAAAGTATTTATGGTGCTTTTGAGAATGGAATAACTGCTGAGCAGGTAATAATCTCTATATTTAATATATAATACATGTGTTTATGTGAAATGAGGAAAACTTTGACCATCTTAATACAACATGTGGTCTTAAAACATGCACAACCATCTTCTAAAACTTTGGCCACTAATGCATCAAGTGTGTTTGAGTGTATTTGCATGAAATGAGGAAAATTTATAGGTAGCTTTGTTATGAAAAGTATTCGCATATATCTAAAATTTGGAATGGCCATTGCTGTTTATTGTGGAGATTGTGTCAACCAAACTGACTATTAATTGATAGTGTGGGTATGTTGGTACAAAGTCCATTACACATTTGTTTCAAGTCTGCGCCTATCAGCACACTCTAAGTAATTTACAATTTATTTGTTTGTAAATACATAGATTAGTGACAGATTTTTTGTCCATCAGCTTAGTTTCTATTCCATTTCTTGTCTTGTAAAAACAGTTGTAGGGTATATGTAAAAGCAGTTGGAGGTCTAGCTTGCATCTTTTTTTTTATTATTATTTGAAATGAGCGGCAGGAGCTCTGCCTCTCAATTAAGGAAAGAGTAAAAGAATTTTTATGTACGGGTTACAAATCAACGAAAACGTTGGCCAATGTTAGTGGCAGACACATAGTAGCAGGAATAGGTGCAAAACAAACTTCAGCTTGCTAGCCTTCTCTTTCGAGAGACCTTTTTCTTTGTGCAATGTCTTCCTTAATTCTTGAAGCAACCTGCAAGGCCGATTCCTTGGCGTTACTGAAAATTCTTCGATTTCTCTCGGTCTTGTTTTAAATAATACTGATTGTATTCTTGGTTTTCAGATAATTTCATTTCTTAGGCAAAATGCTCACCCTCGTGTTGCCGACAAGATACCCGCTGTCCCAGAGAATGTCACAGATCAGGTAAGAACCGTGACCAGCCAGCACTTACTATGCAGAATTAAATACAGAACGTTAGTAATACAATGCTCATCTATTCAGATTAGGCTGTGGGAAACCGACCGCAACAGGGTTGAGATGATTCCATCACATCTATATGAAGATTTTCCTAGCAAGGTAA
Organism: Hyparrhenia diplandra; assembly: GCA_015847255.1. Classification (NCBI taxonomy): domain Eukaryota; kingdom Viridiplantae; phylum Streptophyta; class Magnoliopsida; order Poales; family Poaceae; genus Hyparrhenia; species Hyparrhenia diplandra. The sequence continues at coordinate 390,500 of JADLZK010001025.1, forward strand.
ACACATTATTATCTCTACCATGCATCCTTTCCTTAGGGTATCTGGCAAACATATACGCACCTATTACTGTGCTCCATGACGTTTCTTGTAAATTGGCGCTGCATTTGATTCTACTTTCTCATGCAGGAATGGTTTGAACAATGCTGTGATTATGCAAGGGATAATGGGTACTTGCTCTGGGAGGACTCAAGAGAATGAGATTGATTGTACGAGGGGAGTTCCACCCAGAAATGAGAGAGTTCCTCCGCAGGCAAAGATGAAAAAATGCCCTTGTACTTGATGCACCATGCTGATCCATTTCTCAAACCAAGCAAAAATGTTAGGAACAAGATGATGGATTGTATCGTTTCGGTAGTGTTGTAATTAATCTTTTGATCTTAGGTCTAGGCTCTATACTGCTCACTGTTGTAGGCTTGTGTCCCGAGCTGCCACTATTAAACCGCAATAGAGAAATATTGTCAGTGTTACGTTTTGTTGCTTATCATTCTCTACCTATGATGAATACCGACCTGCTTAACGTCTCGGATACTTAGGCCCTGTTTGTTTGGTTGTGGACTTTTGAAAAAAAAAAAAAATAGTTATGAGTTGTATCTTTTAGATAAGCAGTTGTGGGATGTGAGAGAAGCCAAAAGTCCTTTGTGAGCTATGGCCTTTGTAACACACTATCTCACCCCCGCAGACGGAGACAGACATGCCTCACAATTTCTTTGGTGTCGCGTCGGAGCAAGGTCATGCCCAGGCAAGGGCCTCGCCTGGCATAAGGCGCACCCCTGCCTGCGGCGGAGCTATCGTTTGCGTCTGCAGCGAGCAGAAGCGCATCGGGTCAGGGTCACGTGCTTCTCGTGCATCGTGGTCGGGGTTGTAGCCGTGGTTGGGAGGACGAGCACTACCAGGGCCACGAGCCTTCAGGGTTGTATGCCTCCACGCTCCAGAGATGATGGAGGGGCCGCAAGTTTGGTCGAAGCTGAGGAACAAACCCTTTTCTACATAACCATTGGGTGGGTAATTTTATAACCCAAACACAGTTGAAAATAGGGGAGCGGCTGCCTTCAATTTTGTAGACAAAAAAAGCTGCTTTTAGCCTAAAGCGGTTGTGGTTTTGAGGCCCTTGGATTTTGTATTGTATTGTCTTTTTCTGAAGTTAAAGAAAAAAAATGCTTGGGTTGTGCCAATCATGAAACGTAACCGAACGACAATGTACCGTACTTTTACGAGACATGAAAATGAAAAACAATTAGTTTGTTTGATTTGTTTAAGTTAAACGGAGAAATGGAAATGAATAACTGAGAATTCGTTTGATTTGTTTAAGCAACTAAACAGCTCGCACAACAAATAAAAGTCTGTCGTTTAGTCCCCTTCACCCCTTGTGCCTAGATTGTGTTTCTATTCTACCGCACAAAGTTTTGCACGAGTAAGTTTTAATTCTGCTCTAGCATTGCGATTCTACGAATGTAGAAATATAAATTTAATGCCCAAACATAAATGCTCAAAATAAAAGAGGGAAACATGACCATGTTTTCCTAGGGTATTTGGAGAGTCAATACTCCTCAATGATCCTCATTGGAGAACCCATGCAAGGACCGAGTGTTACCTACATACTGATTTCTTCGTTACTCCGTGTAAGTGCATTTTCCCCAATTGTGGGTTTTGGTGGATTAGGGTTCGTTTGGGAGCACTTCGTGGAGGCGGATTCTCGAGAAAAATCACTATGGCTACCAAACACATTTTTTTAATAAGAAGTGATTCTCTACTAATTCTGTGAAGTGATTCTCTAAATGAACTTAAAGGCTAAGAGCTAGAAAAAAACAAGTAGCTTCTCTTGATGTTGTGAAGTGATTCTCCATCATAATTTTGAAAGTCTATGCTAAAGAATTAAAGAAAAACACTTTCAACCACAAAGTCACTTTACTAGAGAATCATGGAACACACCTTTGCCAAACCGACCCTTAATGGAGTGATAGTGGATAATTTTCTTTGCTACTTAGAGGTTCTCGCAAACAACTCATATCTCGATGGAATCTCATAACAAACACCACCACCTGGAACACACCTTTGCCGTAGAACCTGATGAGTGATGTGCTCCGCTAACGCTGATCTAAAAAGGGTCAGTGGTGCGTCGATTAGAACAGAAATCGAAGAAAAGAGAGTAATAAGAAAAAAAAGATAGATACCGAAAAAGCAATGAGTGATGATGTTCGGGTGCAGAAGTACGCGGCCAGGCCGAGTTTTGCTGTGCGGTCAGAACTTTGATGCCGTTCAGCTCATCTGAACATCTTGTACATGCCTAATATACAATTAATTATGGAATGAGATTTCGCGTGAGATACATCACTGCTTTCGATGTTTGAGACTGTTCCACTCCACGTTTTCAGTTTCACTCTATATTTTCCAGTCAAACATGTTAACTCCACCTACTCTATTCGAGGAAAAAAAAAAGTAGAGTTATGAAAGCATCTAAAAGGATGTTGCATAAATTCCATGATTTTTTGTGGAGCTGCTCCATGGTCAAGTTTGTGGGCGAGTTCATTGAGCCGTCCCAACACAACATTAGTAATTACTCACTCCATCACAAATTATAAAACATTTTGACTTTTCTTGATATATATAATATTTGCTACATAATTAGATATATACCATGTCTAGATATATATATAGTACAAATAATGTATTTATACATATACTATGTATTTAGCATAATTTCTTATAGTTTGAAATGTAGTGACCGGGTGAGTATCATCTAATTTCAGCTTCATCTTAGAACCATGCCCTTGCTTTGTCTAGTACCAATTCAGTTTCAGAAACTCATAGAAAAAAAAAAAATGGTTCTTTAATTTTAGGGAAGAGATAGAAGGTTTGATGGGTCAAAAATCACAAAATCTGAATATAACTAATAATGCGGACTTCATCAAACTGAATCCTCAAGACAAGGGCAAAGTTTATCCAAGCGAAACCAAATGAAAAATTAACAATTTATTGATATAATTATTGTGTCAATTAATAATACATTCTGATGGACCTATCTTGATATCTGATACAAAAGTTTAAAAAGAAACATAGACAACATATCATCACATCCCACTTAAGTTCTCGATATTGAAATGCACATTCTACTCATAGTACACAGAGACGCAGCATGCACTCAAAGATGTATCCACCATCCAATTACATTGCAACCTAGCAATCACTGAGCGCAATTAGCTGGTCAACCACACCAGGTTCAGCAAGGGTGCTTATGTCCCCGAAGTTCATCCAGTTGCCGTGCAGCAATTTTACGCAAAAATCCTTCGCATGATCTTGCCACTCCGGTTTTAGGAAGCCCGGTGCCCAGTGGATCTTGTCAGGAGCTGCAAATGCCCCAATCTGCAAAAAAGGGCATGATAAAATCATGTAAAGATAAAGCATACTGTAATTTGTGTTAAAATGATGCGAAAGAATTCAGCACTACAGGTAACAATGCAAGTTTCTTTCTTCTTATTAATCAACCCCGAAACCCACTCCCTCTGACCATATTCTATTTCATCTCATTGCTAGAATGCTGGTTCATTATTTTTCTTGGATTTAGAGACCAAATGAACTAGATGGTTAACCAAACTACAAATTGGTTAACCTGCTGGCATGCCTAATTGCAGGAGCCAATATAAGAAATGGCATGTCCAACAGGTTCAAGATTAACCGACTCCTACATCCTTTGTCTGCACATGTTTTTCTCTGCTGTCTTCAGTAATAATGAACACAGAGTTCACACTATTCTCCTGAACTCTTGGATGTTTCATAAAAATTGTTACTATTTTGCAGGAACTAGAGACTGAGAGAAACACAGTATATGTGCCTACATTCATGGTCCATTCACGCTAGCATTGTGATAACAATTTAGTCAACTGTGACCTGAAAATTTTCTAGGCACATAAGAAACTTTATAGAATCTAACCCTTCTTTATAATGAAATGTAATTATGCACAATCTATGACTCTATGAGGACTATCGCATGCCAACCAAGAACAGAATATTCAGTAACAGGTTACAGATCATTTGTCTGTACAAAATGTGACCTCTTCGGTCATAACATACAAAATAATAAAATACCTGGTTGCGCACTGTCATTATAAGGTTTTTCGTAGTTCCTCACTATACGGAACACCATCCACCAAGGTTACAAAAGCATAAATTCCTTGACCTTTGACCTGAAGGTAATTTATTAATTAAGAATCATATGGTGGTAGGATACCAAAGATAATGAGGCTTGAAAAGGGAGATAAAAATAACAGCAGCCTATACCTCATGCTCAACACCAACAACAGCAGCCTCTGCACACTGCGGATGTGACACCAAAGCAGACTCAACCTCGGCTGTGCCGATTCGGTGTCCACTACATATTCACATGAAGGGTAAGATAGTTATCACTTGAAAGTTGGCAATGCCATTCGCAAACTAAAATTCTACCAAGCGATGACACGAACCACATAAGTAGCTTACCTGACATTGATGACATCATCTACTCTTCCAGTCAGCCAGTGGTAACCATCTTTGTCTCTGAAATGAAAAGGCTATTAGCTGAACTAGTTTAAAGAGTAAAAAAGTTCTCTCAATATGCTTCAATCCCCATATAAGTAGGATAAAAACTATGGTAACTTACCTGCTGCAACCATCACCAGTGAAATAGTACCCAGCAAATGGTTTGAAGTATGTGGTCTCATATCTCTCATGATCTCCATACAGAGTCCGGAAAGCCCCAGGCCATGATTTCTTTATGCAAAAGATATCCACTACATTCTCCTTCAATCTCTTGCCCTTTCTCATCAACAATGACTGGCTGTAAAATAAACAGACTGCAGTTCAGAATGTAAAAATAAATGGATCATATATCTTTTTAGATATCATAGATATATTGGGTTTACCTGGACACCAAAGAAAGGAAAGGTTGCAGAACCTGGTTTCTGAGGCCAGGCGCCAGGCAAGGGGGTCATCTAAAGAAAGCAAACACAGCAGTTCAAAAAACATTGACAATCACAATTGTTTTGTGGCCCAAAAAAAGAAAATATCAAATTTCACAAGAGGTGCAAACTGTAAAGATCATACCATGAAACCGCCAGTTTCAGTTTGCCACCAAGTGTCTGATATGGGGCACCGGGAATCCCCAACAATATTGTAGAACCATCTGAAAGGAAGTAAAACAGAGATATGACCTTTTCATATTATGTCTGCACAAATTGTTAACAGTTGACAAAAAGGTCCACACACCTCCATGCACTAGGATTTATTGGCTCACCAACACTTCCCAAGACTCGAGAGACTTTCGAGAGTAACGTGTAACATACTTCAAAAACATAGCAGAAATCAAAGATAAGGAATATTCAATGTCAATATATGAATACAAAATTTTAAGTGACTCAATTGTTGACATTATCTAAAAATACTAGTCATCCCGTAAGAATTCAGCCTTGAAGTAGAAGAGTTTCATTATTAGTGAAGGAAAAAGAAGCAACAGCTCCAGCTCTGGGCACCAACAAATAACTGGAGTTTTTATGTTAAAAATAAAGAATCTTGAAAGTCTTTTTTCTTAAGACTAGAAAGAAAACAACTCAACCAAATAACTCAGGTGTACCCACAGCTTCATATTCACATGTCTGAAACTAGAAATACTTGGAGCTGGAGCTCTAGCAAACAGGACCTAAGTAATAAAGGTAACCACATGATGTCGGGTTCAAGTAACGTGTAAAGTTACAAAATAAATCATGTATTGTGAGAGAAGCTGTCCATACCTCAGTGCCATCACGCATGAGCGAACGAACAAGAGTTGGGGCAGTATAAAATATTGTCACATTGTACTTGTCTACAATGTCCCAGCATCGGCCCGAATCAGGGTAGTTTGGAGTCTACATGTATGATTGAAAAGAGTAACTTAGGAATAAGAAGATTTTTTTTTTAAAAAACAGTAGGCTGCTTACTGAAACATCCAATGAATACACCAAAACAAATACAAGCAGACACGGATCGTTCAAACAATAATACCATTTTTTGTTCTCAAACATCAGTAGAGCTGCGTATCATTGTATTCATAGAAGAAGAGAGTGTCATACATGGACCCAAACCCACCCACACACACACACACAATAAAACATGGAAACTAAATCACGGTTAAAACAACAATAATATTAGACTTTGGTGCTGTGAAAAATGAACTGCTATAAGTTGTCAGACAAGAAGACAAGTTCAACAAAAGAAATGAGAAGCCAAATATCAAACCAGATAATTTGCTTTCATTATCAGCTACCACATTTCAATTTCCACATTGGCTAATGCTTTGAGAAACATACCCCTTCAAAAACGAGAACCGTAGCACCATTTAGAAGAGGACCATATGTTACATAACTATGTCCTGTAATCCAGCCACAGTCTGCAGTGCACCTGATGCAAAACAAAACAGTGTGGGGCATATAAGGAAATACCGAAATAGCAGCTTCTATGAATAATTCCCCACAAAGGAATGAGGGCACATGATACAAAAACATAAGAGCTTATGTGCTACCACCTACCAGTATATGTCAGTTGGCTTGTAGTCAAATGCGTACTTAAAGGTTGTTGCAGTGTAAACCATGTAGCCCCCAGAAGTATGCAACACACCCTACATACACCACGAGAAATAAATATCCAGCTAATGCAATAGCTGATTAATCCAGTTCAGTTAGAAGTACCTTTGGCTTCCCTGTGCTGCCACTTGTGTACAAAAGGAACAATGGATCCTCTGCATCCACCCATTCCACATCACATTTGGTTGGAAATTTGGTCACGACATCCTGAGATATAGTGCAACAAATTATAACAATTTAGCAATGTTGTTCACAGTAGATATGCATGTCTTGAAATATAGGATGACTGCTGTATATAATAACAAGTTTCCATTTAGGAGCACCTGCCACCAAACATCCCTTTCTGCGTGCCATTTTGTATCTTCCCTCTTCATGGCTGACTGATTTTCATACGTCAAGCAAAGACCTAGTATAGGCACAATGAAAGTCTGCATTAGTGGACTACAAACCAGGCTATATTTAATGGTTCTCAGATATGCTCATTGAATGAACCACATGCCAGAAAAAGAAATCATTGACTATCAAGTTAGAATATAGTTGAGGACTTGAGGTTGAGTACACTGTATACGACAAATGCAGCAATGTAGGATACAATGCAGATTGTTGCATTAATGGTTAACATCATCCAAATGTGACATTTTATACAGTTATAAAAATTAAGTGGCCATTTGAATCTCAGGGTCTGTTTAAACAAAAAATAGTGTGATTTTTAGTTTTTTTTTTCCACATTTACTAAGGGTAGGATATTGCCTAAAATTAGCTTTCAGTTTATCTGTTGCTAGTCTTATTTATATTCAAAGTATTAGTTTTCTGAAAACCAGTGGTATTAGTTTTCTGAAAACCAAACCAAGTGCGACTGGTTTCAGAAAACTAATACTTTGAATACTTCGGATGTGCTCTTGTTGGTCAAATATTTTCACTGGGAAGAAGGCGGCACAGTGGTGGGGCAGCGAAATATTGCTGGCCATGACTGGCATTCTGCCAGTTGTGTAGTGCTGTGCCAGTGGCGTCAAAGCAACCACCCAGAGATCTACTGGAGATGAAGAAGGTCAGTGTGTGGGGAAGTTTGCTACTGACTACCATTGCACACAGGGAGAAACAAAGGGTGTTTGTTTGGTTTCCCTGCTCCATCCAGCTTGCATGCACTGATGCACAGAGCCATATAAAGCTGCCCGAGCAGGATGTTTGGTTGGCCGCATGTACTATAGGACCTGGACAGGCGGATGCAATTGCATGGGTGGATGAAGGCAGGCAGGATACACTCGAATCGAGCTTCACACGTCAATCACACAGGCTGGAGAGGTTGCATCCTCTCATGCAGGTAACCAACCAGCATCACAGTTTTTTTTTTCATCTGCCCATGCAAGTTCACCAAACACTTTCTTTTCCCACTCAGCCTGTGTCTCCTCATCCAGAATATGCGATTCAACCCACATCCGAAAATTAAACATACCCAAAGAGAACACTGCAAGAGAGAAAGAGATGCAGATCTCGAAGACAAATTTTGAATGGTTCGGTTGTCATCCAATAGTCGGCATTGGTCAACTGAAAACTACCTTATTTTTAGCCACATGTGACATAGCAAATGCCATTTCCGTCTCCCAATTCATGTACCTTGGTTTTCTTATCATTTGGATAAACAGTCAGATGCCCCCTCTTACCTTTTTGTTGTGTTAAATCAAGATTTTTTTTTTCGAGATCGGGCCATTCACCCGTTTTCATTAAAGAGGAAAGTGTTAAATCAAGATTCAAGTATGCTTGTGACATGTGATATTTGAGAATCCCCCCTAGTTTGCAACTCACAAAATTAGTTACCATTAATTGCCCCATGAATGTTTAATTATACTGACTTCCTTACATGTGGGATTAGTTATGCTTATCTCCCATAAATGAGCAACGAAAGGAAAAAAAAAATAACATATTGAGAACCTTAATGTAACCCTTAGCTCTGTATCTATTTCATATGAGGTTTGTTTGGCATGATGTCGCAAGAAAACATTGATAGACAATGCACAGTGCAAAGAAATAACGAGTACAAAATAGCTGCCACCTGACAAAAGCTCAAAGTTATTGATGCGAATAGACAAACCAGATCCCTGTGCATACCTACAGAGACTCCATTCTTCTCACTTTCAACCAAAGCTGCATCCACTATATCTTTGAGAAAGATGGGCTTGACTCCCCGCTTCACAGCATTGCATGTGATGACAAGCTTAGGCTTGCAATCAACAATCCTTTGGGCTAGAGAATCTGCTGAGAAGCCAGCAAACACAACCTGTAGAAGCATGATGCATCAGAACATAGAAAAGAAAACATAGGGTTGACAAAACAACCAATAGAGCTTGTAGTTGTAGCAATTACCGAGTGAACAGCACCAATGCGGGCACAAGCAAGCATGGCAATGGGAAGCTCCAGCAGCATTGGCAGGTATATAATAACAGCATCGCCCTTGCCGACACCAAGGCTCTTCAAGTAATTTGCAAGCTACAAACATAAAAGGACGGCTTAGACTTGGTCATCTTCTTTGAGCCTCTGAGCGCAAGTGTTGACATGTGTGCTAGTACATTTTGCCATTGGCAAACTTTTCAGGCATGAGCATGCATTTACCTGGCAAACCTTCTCCAGGAGCTCGGAATAGGTGAGCTTCCCATCCTGACCGGGCTCATTACCCTCCCAGTACATTGCAATCTTGTCCCCATTGCCAGACTCGATGTTGCGGTCAACAGCGTTGTAGCATATGTTGGTTTTTCCTCCCTTGAACCACTGTACAGAACCAAGAACCATAAGATGAATCAGAACCGCTATACTACCCGTTCCATTCCAGAGCAATGCTAAGTTTAGCTAACAACCATCAACCAACACTTACGTTGATCTGGACGGGTCCCTTGGTGACATCGAGGTTCTCCGAGCAGACCTCGGTGGGGTTCCACTTCTCCTTCCAGTAAAAGGTCTCGGCAATCTCCGACCAGAACCCGGCCGGGTCCTTGATGGACCTCTCATACATCTCCCGATACTGATGCCGATCATGAAAAATCACAATGTTATTACACCACCAATCGTCGAAAACAAAATGAAAAACAAAAACAGCAGTGCAGATAAATTGTCGTTCCCCATTTGGCCGTACTGTTTTATGTCCATGATAGTTGTCCCTGTCGGACTTTCCCAACAAGCCTGATCATGACTAACCTCTCATGCTTTGCAAAGTTGCACGACGCCCAAAATGAAAAGCGCCTAAAGCAAACGCCTTAGTCTAGAGCAAGCCATTGATTGGATAAAAAGACTCGATTTTTACATTTGCTTCAACAGCAAGAATCAAGAAGCGCACGCGCGCGTCTGACGAGTACCAAGTTTTTCGGCACACACCTGTTTGGGAGAGGAAACGAGAGCTTTGGCAGAGAAGTCGGAGCTGGGGAAGATGAGGTCGTTCTCCTCGGCGGCGAGCGACTCCCCGAGCACGACGGCGTTGATCCCGGAGATCTTGCCGGCGCCGGAGGGCAGCTCCGACATGGACTCGACGTGGCGGAGCTTGTCAGAGACGTGCCCTCCGCCGGCTGCTGGCCGTTGGCCGTGCCCATGGCGGTGGCTGGCGACGGCGACGGCGACCTGCGAGCAGGGGCGGGAGAGGCAGCGAGATCCGGGCGGGGAGGGCGGCAGCGATGGCTACCGGTGGAGTCGTCGTCTTTCTTTATAAACGGTGATGACCGATCGATCTCTGCTACTGCTACCGCCAGTGCGAGTCCTGGTGTTTGACTTCCCTTCTCTTAATTTTCCGTAGATGATGAAGGGATGAGATGATGATATTTTTATCAATTCTGGTGAGGAGGTGCTAAATCGAATTGAAAATAATGCTAGAGCTTTCAATGCTACTGTTGTATTCCTCTGGTGTCGAAGTAGATCGATCCAAAGAGTTGAGAAAGTATATACAAATCCCCTTTTCATTTCTTCTTTTTTTTTTTTTTTATATTTTTTTTTTTTTTTTTACATACCTTATTCAGCCTATTCGCATGCGTATCAATTATCAATTAGCCACTTACAACAAATCAGTATCAGCCAGAAACGAATAGGATGGGGTATGGATCTACTTATATCTCCTAAAATGTAGAAATGGTTGAGTTTCATTTTTGTTCCTTGGTACTAGTAATTGGGGGTGATAAAACATAACTTTTATGTCACTGGGTTGCTTTCCTGGTGGTCGCTGATTAGTGAGATCTGGCTGAGCCTGACCGCGTTGGATTGGATGGGGAACCCAAGCTTTTAGATGAGAAGACAAGCATATCATATTCGTATGCCCGGCTGGTTGTGCTTGCACACGAGCGACGCGAGGCACACACCAACAATTCTTTTATTCGCCATTAGCGTGAAGCGGCCGCGACAATTGGCGACACACACACTTGCAGCAGCGGCTGTAACAAACAGCCCAACAGAAGGTCACGGTGCATCCACACCACGTGAGCGGTAGATGCGGCGGCCGGCCGGCCGGAAGCGTCGCCGGATCACTCGCTCGCACAGCTGGCCGGCGGCTATGCGCGGCCGGACGGAGGGCCGGGCCCTCCCCTGGAGTGCCCGGCCGGTAGCTGTAGGGCCTGCAGGTGATTGTTTGGGAGTCGTAGGTGAGCTGTGATGTGTTAGTTGCAGCCACGTGCGGCCATGAGTTGGCAACATCTGTTCACTCGTGTTGGACAGTCCATTTCCAACATGGTGTGTGTGCTTGTCAAGGCTTACTGGCTTTGCTAAAAAAAATGGCTTACCACTGGCTTAGGGCAATTACTCCAGCTAGGTATTTTTCTTAAAAAAATACTGCCTGAAGATTCTGGGTTATAAAAAGAATAGAGTAAAAATTAGGGGTGAAAGTTGCGGATATTTCTCCCCATCCGATCCACTGAATTTTAAGAATATGGAGAAGAGTTTTTGATAATTGTACAGATACAAAAAATCTGAATCGGGTCGTATGAGGGGCAATGTAGGGTATGGTATTATTTATCAAATAAATGAAAGTGGATCATCCAAGTCTTACAATATGATTATATATAACTATTTAAAGCCCAACATGTCTCAAAAACTAAGAATTTGCAATAATTTGTGTACATTCTTATCAACCGTGGAGGTTTGTCAGCCTTGCTACTAGTTTTTTTTATATGGTGCTAATCGAAATGCGCCAAAGAACGTGAGTAATTTGTGTTCCGTTGATGTTTCGTGGCTTTGTTCTCCGACTTGTTTATTAGCATAAATTTATATACAAAAGCAAATATTATTTGGTTACTCAAGTCGGCTTCCTATCCGATTTTGCTACCCATTGCCGACATTTGAAAAAATATATATATTTACAATTGTGTGTATGTGCATTGTCCGCTCCATTTTTGAATCCGATAAAATTAAATGGATTAGAATATGGAGAAGCCAGTATCAATCTGATTAGACCCACTTTCATTTCTAATTAAAATGTTGAAGGCTAAAAGTTGTTAGTAGTTTTGCCAACTTGTGTATTATTCTAGGGTTGTTTGATTGATATGAGATCACTTGTTAGGTTTATAAAAATTGGCAGCAAGTAATCTCGAGTCATCATCCACAAAAGTTTAACACAGGCCAACTTTTTGCACTAAAACTAGTTGAATTGTGAAATTTGAGGTCAAAAGTTGCATATTTGTTTAGGTTATAGGTCAAAAGGCTGGAATAAACAAATCCTTGAGTTGAGGGTTTCACAACATAAACTCCATCCTTCGATGTGGGGTGCCGATTCACAACATATCTTGTGGTTTTTGCAAATTAATTCTAGTGGATAAAAAAACAACCTTCAAAATTTTGTGTATGAACATTTTACATCACCTTTACACTTGAAACTCTAGACTCTCCACTAGAACTTTTCAGACTTGTGCAAAACTTTGAACTTTGTTTTAGAACACGCACTTTTGACCTTCAAGGGTTGTTCTTGACTTGTTCTTTCTTTTGTCTTACTTCTGGACTTCCCTAGTATTGTTGAAAGGATTGAGATAGCACTTAGAGGGGTGAATAGGCTGATCGACAAAATTCTTGCAACTAAAACAATTTGCACGGAATGTGCATAAACCAGCCTTGACAATATTCTAAAAAACTTAAAGCTCCCCCAAAACCACATCTATCATGAACCAAACTTGGAGAGAATCCTTCTTTAGGTGTTACTTATCAATTTAACTAAGTCCCTGCACTCACAAATAAGCACACCCAAGTTACCTGTTAGACCTTATGTCTTCATTGAGAAAGTCATGTCAAAGGTCAAGCTTTAGCTATATGTCTTTAAACCACTTTCCTCAAATCATTGGAAACTTTTTCCTTGTGGGGAAAAAAAAGATCACATGTAATGATCGAATAGCAAGATGGGCTTAGGCTCTAAGAATTTAAAGCAACATCCCTAGTCTATGCAAAATTATAACCATTTAACACATTGGCACTTAAGTACTAAAGAGTCTTTAGGGCCCACGAGCTAATTAAGTGCTTAAAATTAGCAAGATAACCAAAAAAACTAACCAAGTATGTCAAGATCTCCACAAAACGTTTGATACAACCTACAAATTAATAAACAACTAAATGGAAGCTCATGACCACATGTATTGGGGTGGAGTAGAGTGGAACTTGAACTAAATTCCACTCCAATACATGTGGATTGAGATGAATCAACAACATCAAACAAGGCCTAAGAGAATTGTCCTTAAGTGCAAGAAGTAGTTCCATGCTATGACACTTACAAAAAAAAAATCCTAGTTGTCACTCAATGGAACTTTCACACAACAAAAGGAAAATAAGAATCTAGAATCAAGACAAGCAAAGCAACAATAAGATTTTTTTTTCTCGTGGTATTGAACCGTTTCCACAATCCCCTAGTCCTTGATGGATCACCAAAGAGTCACCAAGATTTTGAGTCACCAAGATTTGTTTTAGGTTTCACTTCACTATTGAAAAGCCATTCTCTACTCCAAAATGATGGGGTTTATTTCAAACCATGCACACCAATTAAGACCTACTCAAAAAAAGAACTCCACACCAATGAAGGTTACCAAATCCTCCTATTATTTATGTGATGGCAATCACCAAGAGTAATATCCAACTCAAAGAAACTCTCAAAAACATTGGTATCACTCAAGACTAAAACTCAAATCTCACTTCTTAGGTTGGATGGCTCTAAACTTGGTTCACAATCCTCTCTATAAGTATTGGAAACAATGAGGTGGAAGAGCAGCTCCAAGTGAGCTAGAGGTTGAACTCATATAGAAGGTGAAGGAATTGCAAGCCATTGGAAAAACCTATCAAATCTAGTCATCATGGAATGATTTCTCGCCACCATTGTTAACACTGAATCAAAATAATAGTGTTGAGTCAGTTGTCTCCCACAATGCCAATATGCTTATCATCTTCGATCTCATAGATCATTCTTAGACTCAATCCTCATTGAATATCATTTGGTTCACATGAGCTCTAATACATAAATCATCTTGAAACTATATTCATGCACATGATCTCATCAAAATAGGTTTATGACTAAACTTTTTGTTATCACTCAACCTATCAATACCCATTTAAAGGCCTAGATGTACTTTCACTTGTTCCTAATCCAATAGCTTATCAATGGCTATGTGGATTTGGTTTTTGATAAAAGAGAGATGTGTGAGGTCATAGCACAGGCATAGGCCAAGTTCTTGCAGTAGTTTTTTTATTGGCTCATGTTTGATCGTGTGTTCTGTCCTTCAATTTATTGTACAAAATTTTAATTTTATGAAAACATTTTTGGTTGATACCAATTTGACTAGTTTACAAAATGTGTGTGGAGTGTGAATTAAATGATCATTTGTGAAAGTTAGGATCCTTTGGGTGAATCTACCCACTTATGCTAATTCAATATTTAATGCAGGTGCTCATGTATATTTTTGGGGTTTATTATAGAAATTGACGGCACTAATTAGTAGCCAACTGAAAAAGAGAATATCAAGGTGGAGTGTAGAAATAGGAAGAAGAAAAAGACAAGGATTGGATGTATAGATATGTGGTATATACATATATATACAAAATAAATGTATGTTTTCAGGGGGACTATCGTCCCCTCGGTGGCATCTCAAAAAAGGTATGTTTTTCAAAACAATTCAATGTCCTATGAATCAGCAATTATTATTTAAACAAGAGTACATAGATCTTAAGGATAAGAGTTGGTTGGCATTTTTGAGTTCTAGATCCTGTCGCTGCACCTCGCACGGAACAGCTAGCGCTCAACTATATTGTTCCCACGCCCTTAAAACCAAAACTACCCTGGTAAAATCCAACGAATAGGTTTGGAATGCTGGGCAATGAAAACGATATGTTGAGACAAAACAACAGGGGTTGGATCAATGTTGGAGTTGAAATGCCCACCATGCACGCTTGATCATGATGAAGACTGAAAAGGACCCATGACGTTGATATTGGTTGGTCTGGACTGTGGCTCTGGGTGGAGTGTGATACAGTAGTAGTGATGCGCTTCGATCGCGACGCCGAGTTCAGTCCCAAACTCAATTCGGGATCCACCAGAAGCGGCAGAAAATACTATCTTTGTTCTGTCGCTTTGGCGTCAGATTGAGTCAACCATTGAAATCAAATTTAGGCTATTCAGAAGAAAGTTGGCAAGGTAATCCTATCAAGTGCAAATAAATGGCAAGTCCATAAAACCGGAACGCCCACGCATGAAGTTGTTAGGTTATTTGACTGATGCTGTTGCAAACAAATTAAGTTGACTTCATATGCACGGTCGTTATTGGTCTCTTTTTGCATCCCTTTGTAAGTTTATTTCTTCAAATGAGGTAAATAAGGGAGTGATCATATTCATGGTGATCCGCCTCTTTGCTAGTAGCATGAGTGCATGTGAAACAGTTCCTTAGAGTTGAATTCAAAATAGACAATAAAATTCTATGAAGTAGCACCAGCTGGTTTAAAGCACACCACACCACCGGTTATCTAGTCGATCTGAGCTCAAGCTTGGCAGGCTCACATGCATCGAGAGCTTGCATGTTACCATGGATAATTAGTAGACTAATGCTTGGCACCGGTATGCGACAAACTAATCCGTAATAAAATAGAAATTTCTAACCCATTCTTTAAAGTATTGATCAGATCGACTACCAGCAGTGACTTACGATGTACAGAGTACGACCCTGCTTCTTTTGCCCCATCTTCCAGTTTGTTTTCCGTATATATATTTGAATAGTTTACTTTTGGTACAAATTAACACAAACGTTTCTCTCCAAAAACAAGCAACGAATCATACCAAATGGCGGTAGTGTTTCTACAGAGAAACATATGAATCCCAATGGAATCATTGTAGGATTCAGAGCTGGAACAAGAAACATTTCTCAGCATCCTATAAACAACAGGAAAAGAAAAAAACTGTCAAAAAAATGAATAAGAAATTTAGAATCAGTTTGCCTGCATAATCATCTCTTCCAGAAACCAAATCTTTGATAAATGGGCCTCCACCATTCCTTCTCTCTCTCTGCGTACGTGAGGAGCACGATCACTGCTCTAATAAATTGGAAGATCACTGCTCTAATAAATTCCTTGGAAGTCAACAACATCCTGCATCTGCAACAGGCACAACAGCTGAACTCAACGAAGCTTCGTTTTTATTCAGTTGCCTGCGAGTCTGACATTTGTGATGGATTTGTTGGGATCCTTCTCAGATTGAAGAAACCCTCAAAAATTAGCTTAGCGTATGCTGCTTGATGCAGCGGACACACGGTAACCTTTAGTAAAGGCGAAAGATTAATTCGCTCTGTGTCCACTGCGCAGCTGCGTGATTTTCAAATGCCGCCACGGGCTCTCAGAAATAGCAGGACTCGCAGTTGCCATTTGCTTAAGCAAGCGATGTGGGATTAAATAAACCACAAAGCGCTGGCTGTTTATATGCACTGCAATGGACCAGCAGACGGCTCCATTACATAGCGAACGCTACGGTTCTCCGCGGCCCAGGTGCAATGGTGCCCTGGCTGACCGTGCATTAGCCACGCAGGCCCAAACGTCGCTTGCCTGAGCCATTTCAGCCTCGCTGCCTCCGACATCGCTGGTTGCCCGGATCAAAGATGAATTCGATGGCCTCGCCACACAGGCAAATCTCAATCACTGGCAAAGTTCTCACGCCTCTCACGCCAACAGCATATCATTAATGTGTCAATGATACTAGAACGTTATTATTTTTTCTGCTATAAGCGTCTGAATATTTACGTCTCTAATGTGGTCAATGCTAGTGATCAGGTAAAACAATCGTCTCAAATAAGACAACAATAAATAAAAACATGAAGTTGATACTTATGTGGCCAGTGCTATATCATCAATCGTCTCAGATACTT